>JAANYP010002681.1:125329-311829 GCA_020465985.1 Centrapalus pauciflorus
TTGATCTTTGCGGGGTCGACTTGGATTCCTTTACTATTGTTCACGTGACCGAGGGATTTCACCTCTCCTAACCAAAAGTCAAATTTAGAAAGCTTAGCATATAGTTGTTCTTTCTCCGATAATTCCAGAATCAGTCTTAAATGTTGCTCATGCTCCTTCTCGTTTCGTGAGTAGATTAAAAGTCATTCATGAATACAATCACGAATTTGTCTAAATAAGGTTTGCACACCCGATGAGGTCCATGAGTACCGTTGGGGACACTGTTTAATCCAAACGGCATTAATAGGAATTTATGATGACCGAAACGGAATCTGAAAGCTGTCTTTGGAATATCTTTCTTGTGAACTCTAACCTGATGATAACCAGACCTAAGGACGATCTTCGAATAGAAGCTTAATTCTTGGAGTTTTGTCAAACAAGTCATTGATCCTTGGACGTGGGTATTGGTTCTTTTAGCTTATTTAATTTCTCGGTAATTGATGCAAATCCCGAAAGTTCCATCCTTCTCCATTATAAACAAAACTGGAGCTCCTCCAAAGCGAGGAACTCGGTTTGATAGGCTCTTTTGCTAAGAGCTCCTATAGTTGGTTGGACGATTCTTACACTATTGATGGGGCTAATCGGCATGGTGCTCGAGCCACTGGTACCGCACCTAATACTAGGCCTATTTTTGAATTTGACTTGCCTCGATGTTGGGAGTTCAGGTAAGTGTTCTGGAAAAAACTTTGGGGTAACCATAAATAATAAGAATATTTTCGAGCCGCTTTCCCTTTGGCTCCCTCTCTATCAACACTTCAGGGTCCTAATGCTAGAGATGATGCTTACTTTGGTATTTCTTGCTTTGCGTTGGACGGTAAGGACCTTCTTATTGGCTAAAGGTATATGAACTATGTTCTTGTTGCATACTATTTCCTCACGATTTTCGATAGCCAATCCATGCCTATGACCACGTAAACACTTCCCAGTTTGATGGGTATCATGTCTGTTTCAAAGAGTCGGCCTACTAATTCTAAGGAGCATCCTCGACTTATATTATTTGTCTTAAGCGTCTCACTGTCATCAACCTCAATAGCATAAGTAGCACTTAATGGAATTTATCAGCTTCGTGAAATTAGTGGATATAAAGCTCTTATCAGCACCAGTATCAAATAGTAGAAATGCATAAGTGGTATCTAATGGGGTAAGAGGATAAGTCTACGGGTTTGAAATTTCTTAGGCAGATAGTCACAGCTTTATCTATTCCTACGCAGAGTTGTAGTTAAAACTTAATTCCTCATAAAAGTTCTTGATACTTAATCTTTGTATGTGATATGGTCAAAATTTTTTTGATAAATTCTTAAGCCTTATTTACCCTAAGATATATCAGATAGTAAAGCCTAGATAAATACTATAAAATGGTAGAAGGGTACTAGGTATGAGATGCCTCTGGGGTTTCCTCGTACTCCAGAGTGGTAAGTCGTTGGGTTAGTTCTGCCTTGCGGGTTTTGTGCTCCGCTGGGCGTTGTCACAATTTGTTGATTCCGTCTGGTTGAATCGCCTGTTTATTCTGGTTGGCCTAAGGTTTATTGGTGGTTTGCATTGCCTCCTACTTAATCCTTGCAAAGATCTCACTGACCTCTTGGTGGATTTTGTCGAAATTGGAGGTCAGGTCTGGCGGCCCTTGCCACCAACAGAGACATTGTTTGTTACGTAGGTTTCTGGGTAAGTGTCGGCACTTGAGAGGAAGATGGTGTTCTGACTTCAAACTGGATTTGGATCCCCTCTTCGTTTCTCCACTCTTGGAGAGTGTGAGGCATCCATCCCCACTGTCCTATGCTTGCCCGTTACTACTGCGGCGGGCTTGGCTGATGGGCAGATACCGGGATAGACTCCCGTTGTGCTAGTCACACCCTTTCCCTAGGGGTGAATTTCGATATGTTATTGTCATCAGGGTCCATATATGTGTTCACAGTTCTTGAAGAAAGTTTAGTTTTTGTAACAGTTATAGTCTAGGTACTAATGCAACCTAGTTCACTATAACTATGACTCTGATACCAACCTGTCACACCCTGCTACCTTGGTTGGCAGCGAGACGTGACGAGTGCGGAAGCGTAACCATAATTATAATGAACGACCACTATATGGACGTTTTCGAAATATTACGACATTAAAATTTAAAAATGTATTAATGTTTTACAAAATGAAAGGAATGAAGTTCGCGTAATACAGAGATTCTGAAACATAATTAATGCGTCCAAAAATAATGCAGTCAAATCTCCGTTAGTTTTCGAAATATGCATGCGACTCCATGAAATGCGGAAGCTTGAAAGTTGGTGTATCCGAAGGCACACTTGCCTTAATTACCTGAAAATACATACTAAAATACGTCAACAAAAATTGTTGGTGAGCTCATAGGTTTACGCGAAAAGCCCAGTTGTATGGACATTATCAGATGAGTTGAATTTATAAAATCATAAATTCCGTGTATGTATTACATAAACCATCATGCAACCGAAGCTTAATTAGAATGAGTTTGCCCTGTGCAGTATTCCCATACGTAATACCGTGTGTTGAATATATATGCACTCGCTGTTAGCCGAACCGAGCTAACACGAATGGGGGATATGACTCCCAATAGATCTATCCACAATATACTCGCGCTTACAAATAAATGCAATTAACGGTTCATGATATAAGGGCTGATGGAATCCGAACATGTAATACATATAAGAAATAAACAGTTTTGATGTCCATATGAAAAACAGTTCATGTATTTCCACCCCAATAGATAGTGAAAAATAGGGGCTATGAAGACTCACCGAACTTGTGATGGCAAAACGACGCGCAAAAATGCAAAAGTGCGTTGTTTGATGGGTGATGAAACCGGAGGTGTTTAACCGAGTCCTAAATGATGATAAGGACTTAATATCACTAATATATGATAATATGTATATTTATAGATTTTTATGTCTTAAATCACCCAACATTACAAGTTTATAAATAAGATTTGCTTAAAACGTCAAGTTTATATATATATATATAATTTTTCAGCTTTTTCGGAGGTTTTTCGGCCTACTTTGAGGCTGTTTTTGACCAAGCTCCAAAATGTTTTAGACTTTGGTTTTCTAGGACATTAAACTACTATATACAAAGGATTTTTAGAATCAAGAACGGCCATTTTTCGAGTTGTTTAGGTTGGTGAAAAATCTCGTTAAAAACGCTATGTTGGCCATTTTTGTGCTGTCAAACTTTCGGTTTCTCAAATAATTTCTGGAGGTCTTAAACTTCAAAATAAATTATGAAAAATTGCAGATCTATAGTTAAGACATAGATCTAACTTTTGAGACAAGAATCAACTCATTTCGTTGAGTTATGAATTAGTTATGATTTTTCAAAGTCGATACAAATATTCTGCCGAAATTCCGTAGTTTATAAATTTAAAACAACTTATGATTCTTGTTGTTTATTTAAAGACAACTTGTTTAAAAGCCATAATAGTTATAAAACCACATATATAACACATGTTTTCATAATATTAACATGCTTATAATGTGTTCATATATTCATAAACACATTTAAAGAAACAACTTAAAAATAACAACTAGAAACTTATAAACTTGAGTTTTTATGAAACTTGTTGTTGTAGGTGATTATATATATTATGCAAGACTTATATAAACTTAAATATATGATGAAATAAGTTAGTATTTACTTACTTTGATGTATTTGGAGTATGAAATTGAGAAGAAGTTGGAACTCTTGCAAGATTTGAACCAAGAACACTAGAAGTTCACCAAGAACACTTGAATTTCACCAAGAACACTTGAATGAAAAGGTTTGTAGTGTGTGTGTGTGTGTGTTGGATCCGGTTTTGAGAAGAAAGAAAGAGATATTTTGGTGTGAAAATAATGAAAAGGAAGCCCTCTATTTATAGGCAAAGTCTTGGTCTTTCAAATTGAGGTGGAGTGTAAGATCATGTTGAAATGAAAGGAGAATGGGGTGTGAAAGATTTGATTATGAAAGGTTATGGAGTTGGGAATTAAAAAAAATTGAAATCAAATCTTGGGTAGTACTACCCTATGACCAGATTTTTATGGATTATTTTCATGTTATTATATATTTTTTTTGTATAAAAGTATTTAGAATGTATTCTTGTATTTCCTTTTTCTTGTAAATTCATAAATACTTTTGAATGCATTGTTTTAATGAATTGTTTTAGTCTTGCATAATTAATGTTAAGTAATTGTATTAGTGTATGATTAGTGTCACTAATCATAATTTAATTATGTACTTAGTTGAATTAATCCCTCATATCGTAAATTGTTCGGATTAATTGATTTCCCGATTCATCGCACCGATGAATTTGATTCTAATTGAGTTGAATTTTCTAATAAACCTTGTTAATCACTTGATTAATTTCTAATGACCACTGATTAGGCTATAATTGACTATTAAATACATATTAGGTCATTGTTGCTATCATGGTTTGGTGTCGGATGTTACAATAAGGTACTTAACCCTATAACCATCATCCTTGTTTGTCTTGTATGGTTTGGATGACTGACCAACAGCTTTTGACACACAGTCAGCAGCTATATGGCCAGTTTTGCCACATTTGAAGCACTCAGCTTTGGATTTATCAAATGCCTTCTTTTTGCCAGCACCTGAACTTCCTTGCAGCATGTTTCTTCCAAACCTTTTCTTGTTGAACCTTTTGACAAGCATAGCTATCATTTGCTCATCATCCTGTTCAGCAAGATCTGCATTATCTTCCTCATCTGACACTTCCTCCTTGTCATCATCCTCTTGATCAGGTTGAGTGAACACATCACTCACCTGACTCACAGATTGTCTCACATTAGCCACAAAGGCTGCACCTCTTTTAGACATCTCCAAGGCATTTCTCTTCTGTTTCCTTGACTGTTCATCATTTAGTAAAGATCCATATAAGTTGACAAGATCCATACTTCTGATTGTTCCTGAATTTCTTAAAATTGTTGAAAAGTAATTCCATTCTTCAGGGAGGATGTCCAAAAACTTATTCACTAGAGTAAGACTGTCCTTAGTGATCCCAACAGCTTTGAGATCATTCACAAGAGCAGTAAACCTGGTGTAGGTTTCTGTGAGAGTCTCCTTTGGTTTTGCAAAGAAGAGTTCATACTGTCTAACAAGATTGTTAATCCTGTTATCCAGTGTGATTGTGGGTCCATCATAGACGGTACACAAAGTATCCCACATCTCCTTAGCAGTGTTCATCTTCTCAACCTGTTTGAACACATCATCAGGCAAGGAGATGACTAGATTGTTTCTGGCCTTTGCATCAAGAGCCACCAATCTTTTGTCTTCATCAGACCATTGAGCTTTTGCTTTCTCAAATGTTCTGATCTCAGGAGCTGCTCCTTCAACAGCAGGAGTTATTGTTGTAACAGAGGTTGGCACATAAGGACCCTCCATTACAATTTCTGGTAGTTGTACATCCAGATTCTCTAGGTAGAGCATCATTCTGCACTTCCAACCAGAAAAGTTCTGATGATTGAACTTTGGAGGTTTGCCCATTGAGCCATTGTCATAGTATGAGGAATTTGCAGCACTGTTGTCCATGGAAACTTGGGAAATGAGAGATCTAGAATGACACACACTCTAAACTGCTCTGATACCAGTTGTAGGTCCCGAGAGGTTCCCAAAGTATATAGCTTTAAGCTGTAGAGGGGGGGGTGAATACATCTATTTAAAAACTACACACAATTTTCTCAATGTTTGTATGTATTATTAACAAATGTTAATTACAAACAAGCTTGAATGCGGAAAGGTTCAAGCTGAGATGACAGATACAACAGTATGTTCACTAGTCTAAGACAGACTCAAACTAGTTTACAATGAATACACTCACTAAGAAGCACTCACTGTGTTTACAAGACTTAGAGGGACAGCTTATGTAGAACAGCTTGGACACAAAGAAACTGTATTACACAGGCAGGCTTGCATGCATGAAAAACACACTTGCACGTTCACTCTTGGCTTCAGCACTTAGCTTTTTGGCTTACCTTCTTTCTGACCTTAGAAGCTTCCTTTTATACTCACTCAGAGGATCTAAGAGAAACTTCTTCATTGGACGGAATGAAAAATGAGAAGTCTTGTTTGAAAAGACAACATAACTTTTCTGCACTTTTCTGAAAAGCAGACTTGTCTTCACATGTGCAGAACTTTTGTCTTTTCACTTTGTCTACTGTTGCATTGCCTTTAACCAATTTAGGAATGTCAACTTTGCGTCTTTCGTCCTTGTAAAGGCCTATTTTGATATAAGAAAAAGGTCTGTCACCCTTTTTCAAATAACCTTTTGTCTTCATGTTACAGAACAGCGTGGGCAGGTTGAGCAGTTCTGTTTTCCACTTTGTCTTCAACTTTGTAAACTGATCTTGTAGCCAAAGACAATACATGATGACTTGGAAATGTATTCCATAAAGTGTTTAGCCTGTTCACAAAGAACAGGTTCTGTTCACAAAGAACAGAACACTTGAAAAATGCTCAAGCTGCTCACCAGTGTAGAGCAGCGTAGACAGTTTATGTCCAGCCTGTTCAGCTGACAGAGCAGCTTGGACAAACTGTCTTAGTTGCAACACATGCAACACATAGAACAGCTTTAGACTGATATTGCAAATCCTTTTCAGGTTTCAATAAGGCATATAACAGGCCTTAAATTCAACCTTCAAATACATCAACAGGTTTGATTAGTAATCTCCCCCTCAGATGTAGAACAGGTTTGACTGAGGCCTTTTTGTGCCTAACAGAACTCAAGACGTAAAAAACGAATTTAAGAAATTAAAAGATTACTCCTTGATCGTGACGAACTAGGAATTAAATTTTTACTGGATCTTCATCTTGATGATTTTTGTAACATACCAAAAATTTATCTCAATCCATCAACTTATGAATTTTCTAAGAATTCCAAAAAGTGACAGCTCTTCTCTGCTGGAATATTATTTTGTTGATGAAAAAGAAAGTCTAGGTTTTAAAATGTAATTAGATCAAAGTTGTAAATAATATAAATTGAATGTTGGACTTTGTAATAGGATATAGATCTGACATTTTGAATATTTCTTGCACGGAATTTCAGAGAATTTTCTAGGGCTACAGTACGAGTTCATCTTTCATCTCTGTAAATCATTTTGTGATTAATCAAAGCATTCGGTTAGTTGTTCTTGATCTTGATCTTTATTGTACTGATTAATTGTTGATTGATAAGTAGGATTCACAATTGGTATCAAAGATTTAGTGTGATTTTTTATTGAAATCAAATTTTACGAAAATGTTCTTGAATTTTTTTTTCGAAAAACAGTAAAATCAATAAGGGTTTTAATCTTGTTGATTGTTGGATTTGAAAATTGGATCGAAGGAAGGACTTAGGAAAAATTGATTTGATCATAAATTTGTTTTGATTTACCAAACATAGAAAAATATCTGTTGATTTTTCAGAAATATTGAAAAACCGTAAGTTCTTCACTGTTTCATTGAAGAATTCATATTTGGATCTATTTTTGGACGAAATTCTTTCAGAAAAGGTGTTTGAAATCAAAATTCCTACCTTCGATATCAATTTCGTCTAAAATAGCTCATTTTTACAAATTAATTTGAATTTCAAACTTGAAAGTTTTGAAAAATTAAGAAATTCGAACAAAACTGAGTTCTTGTGGTAATCGAGTTGACATTGCATTTTAATCGAGTTGAACGTAAGTTCCATTCGAGTTGTCTTGCCTTATATTCAAGTTGGATGTGTTTTCCAATCGAGTTGGACTTGCATTCTATTCGAGTTAAACTCAATTGAATTTGTGTTGATTTCAACTTAATTCGAGTTAAAAGGAAGGTACATTCGAGTTGTTTGGATTTCAAGTGAAAATTTTAAAAGGATTTAATCGACTTGGTCATAGATTTAATCGAGTTGCACATAGACTTAATCGAGTTGCACATAGACTTAGTCGAGTTGCACATATACTAAATCAAGTTGAACATAGATTTAATCGAGTTGATTGGTAGTTCAGTCGAGTTTAATTCTTACTTGATTCGAGTTGCATCCTTAATTGATTCGAGTTTCATCCCTACTTGATTCGAGTTACAACATTCTTGATTCGAGTTGCATAATACTTAATTCGAGTTGCAAAATTAATCTAACAAGTTGATTTTATTATAGATTCGAGTTGAGTATGTAACACCCTACTTTTACGACTAATGCCACATAGGACTCACAGTCCACGTCATCAAATCATAAGCAATGTCATCAAGGGTTAAACAGCTAATTACTACTAAATATCAACATCGGACATAAGTAACACAAGATGGGAACCAACCCCCGTCAACAAAGTCCGGCAACCACGACATAAGTAAAGGTTACAGTCATCCATAAGTTACTGGCTAATAAGCCAAACCACAGAACATCAAGACTACTTACGAAAGTAGTCACTAACTACTGTCCACGCGGCGAGTCTCGGCTACTGCCCGCTGAATCCCTAGCCTCAGTCCTCGTACCTGAGATCCACAGTTAAAACAACAGTCAGCGGAAAGCTGGTGAGTTACTATAAACAACGTTAAAACAGTTTATAAAATAGTTAGCACAATATAACGACTAAAAATCAACATGCGGCCGGCCTCAACTGCCTGACACCTCATCGGGAGCGACCCGGCACAGCCTGCATAGCCCACTCCACAAAGTAGTGGGTTGTCAGGTCCACTGAGTTGGGAATGACCCAACAGGCCTCTCTACTCTACGTATAGCAACAATACGCGCGATCCACGTGCTCTGCTCTGTGCTAACGAATGTCAACGTATAAAAGGACCCACATCGGACCCGGATAATAAACAACAAGTAAGTAACTCACCTGAAGCACGACTACAGTCCCGCTATCAACGACAGTCTCTACAAGTCCCAGGCTTAGCTACGAAATCCTGGCAACAATAAACACAACTACACTGTAACGACTAGCTACGGAACTCATAACGACTATACTACTAACATTTACGGACTCGATATCAGCTATCGGACTTAGACCCACGAGCGCGGCCCGGAGCACGGCCACGATCGCGGTCTCGGCCGCGGTCTGGGAGCGCGGGCGCGATCCCACCGCCAGCGATCACTCTTAGCCGCCTCATTCTGATCGCGGGCGCGACCAGATGAGCACGGCCGCGATGCGGCGACGAGCAGAACAGAGAAGTCTCTGTTTTTCCTCAACCAGGGAGGTCTCATCTCCCAATCTCGATTTCACATATAACAGAGATAATATCCCTCTTACTTCACTACTATTACTCATAATAATGATACTATCAAACTTCACATAACCACTAACCGATTATCCGCTCAATTCGATAGTTTTAAAGAGTTGATTGTGATAATTTCTTGATTATGGCTGTCTTGATCTTCCTCCCCCCTTTCCTCCTTGATCAGCTGGAACATACACAAACATATGCACTTGGAGTTACTATGAAATGAAAGGAAAGGAGGCCTAAGTTGATATATATACGTTTCCGGTCCCGAACTCAATTAAAACGGGTACGTTACTCATTAATCAATAGGTAGACACCCGTTAACCCGATTAATTTCAAATTAACGACTTGGGTTTAGAATGTCGATTAACTCATTAAAACAACCCCAAATCTCCAATTACTACTAAACCGGTTATTATCTCAACCGATCAAAATTACACGTAATAGCAATCTACTTTATCGACTCACTTACAATTAATCAATTAAAATTCACCAACTCATCGAGACAGCTCTTAAAGCCAATAAATAAATTACACGTACCTGCTGCTAGATTCCGGATGTTACAGAGTATCCCTATGTTCGAGTTTTACATATTCATTGATCGAGTTGATCAATTCTTCATTCGAGTTGATCATCTTATTCATTCGAGTTTCGTTCAATATTCTTTCAAGTTTGATCAATTTTCAATAGTTGATCAACTGTTTCAATTTCAATAAAATATCATTCGATCTTGGAAGATTCCTATCTATTAGTCACCATGTCAAAAGACGCGCTTGCAATGAGATCAGAGACGAAATCTTCAATTCTCTACCGGGGAGAATACGTACAGTGGAGGGAAAGATTTTTGGAATTTATCAGTTTCTACGATCTCTCTGAAGAAATGTTAAAGTCCTTGACTGACAGACCAGTTGTGTTCTTAGAGACAATCCCTGTTGTACCCACCGGAAACCCTCTAATTCCGGAAAGAACTGTTGAGGTAACAAACCTGACAGAGGCACAAAAACGAAGAAAATTGGGAGATAAAACAGCAAGGAAGTTGTTACTCATTTCTATCCCCAATGACATCTACACATGCCTAACAAACACAAAGACAGCCAATTCCATCTGGGATGAGGTGTGCAAGCTGATGAGGGGATCCGACACGGCAACAACCAATAAAGCAAGAAACAGTCTGATGACTTTTGAGAATTTTAGAGCAAGAGAGGGGAATTACTAGAGAACACTTACTTATGGTTTGTCAATTTAGTGAGCGAGATGAAAAGAAACGGTGTTTCAAAGTATAATCTAGACATAAACGTCAAGTTTCTAAACGTACTTAACCCAGAATGGGAAAAGTATGCAATGCTCATACAACAGACGAAAGACGTTGAGGAGATGGATTTCCACATGATCTTTGAGAACCTTAACAACTATCAAGAGGTTGTTTTAATGAAAATGTCTGGTTAGAAGAAAGCCGAGAAGGAGACCGTTGACCCTTTAGCTTTATTGGCTGATAAGAAATATAAATATAAGCTGAAGAAGGAAAAATGGGTAGTTATAAGCAGTAGCTCTTCTGAATCAGATTCATCCGCAGATTCAGAGATAGAAGAGATGAAAAAGCAAATGGCCTTACTCACTAAGGCATTTCAGAAGAAATTCTATCGAAAGCAAACCAACAACAAAATGAGATACAAGACTGGCTCAAGGAAGTTTGACAAGAAAGAGAAGTACGAAAAGTCTGGTGAAAGCAGTGGAAGGAAAGCTGAAAAATATGACAAATCTGATAAATCAGCCAAGGAAGATACATAGCAAAAATGCTATAATTGTGGCAAACCAGGACACTTTGCTCGAGAGTGCAGAATGCCAGTAGTCAAAAACTCTGACTATTACACACGAAAGGCGCTTTAGCCAAAGAAAAGGAAGCTGACAAAGCTCTTATGGCTGAGGATGATCATTGGCTATAGTTATCAGAAGATGAATACATATTGGATGAAGATGCTCATATCTGCTTGAAATCAGAAGTGTTTAAGGAATCAGAACTCAGTGAGTCAGCAATGGTAGCAGAAGATGAGGTATGGGTTGGGTTAACGGATGAAGAGAATGAAGACAAGGAAGAGTCTGATGAAGAAGTGACTGAAGAATTTGCAATGATGGCAACAGGGAATGCTGGCTACAGCAAATACAAAGAGACTGATGAATCAGATTCAGAGAAATCAGATTGTTCAGAAACACCGGAGGTAAATTGTAACTCTGAATCTAATAATGATGATTCCTGTTTGCTTGAAGAAAAATTAACAAAATGGCCTTTATGCTAAAGAAATTTGAGAATTCATTAAAGGCTGAAAAGACACATGCTCATTCCTTGGAAACAAGCTAAATCATGAACATGCGTTAGTATTGGACTTTTCCAAGGATAAAGCATTAGCATTACGAGCAGTTTCAGATTTGCAAGACAAAACAAATGAACTTCAAAGCAAAATCCAAGAACTAAATAACAATATATCTGACTTAAAAGAAAAACTGAATTTGGCAGAATTAGAGGCTTCAAATTTTTCTGAAAAATATCATGTCATTTTTGAAGAAAGAACAAAACTTTATGAAAAAATAAAGACACTTGAAGATGAGTTTATTAAAAGAGGTCAAACAGATCAAACTATCTATTTAAATCAACCAAAAGATTCTGAATTTTACAATTCCAAATCTGGTATTGGTTGGAATAATCCTAAATATCTGACAAAGGCAATTTCATATTCACCAACTTTATATGATGTCAGATATATGAATCTAGGATTACAAATGACTTTTATGAAAGCATCAGATGAGATAGAATCCAGTGAAGATTCAAAAAGACTAAGATCTGATAAAATGCAAAATTCTGTTGATTATAACAAAATAAGTGAATCAAATAAAAATACTTGCATTAAAGAGGAGTATATTCAGACATATTCTGAAAAGCATTTATCTGAATCTACTACTAAATCTCAAAAGTTATATTTACCAATTTCGATTCTTGAAAAGATAAACTCTGATCTCGAATTGGAAATCAAAAATTTTGAGACAGAAAATCAAACTCTTAAGGCTGAACTTAAAATTGTGGAACAATAGTTACAAAAACAGTCTGAGAACAAAACATTATCAGATCAATCATCTTCAATTCCACTTGATTCTATTAACTATGAAAAGGAATTCGATCTGTATATGAACTCTGATTTTAACTCATTAGAATATATGTTTGTTAAAATAGATGAGTTTGTAAAACCTTTACACAACAAACACTCAGATGACCTTAAATAACCTCTTAGAATTCTGCAAAGAATATCAGATTCAAAGAAATCATCTGAATATTCACCAAGTTTACAACCAAAGAAGGAGAAAACAAAAGTTACTTTTGTGACTCCTAAATATGAAAAAGGTGAATCATCTTCCACAAGGACTCTATTGCACTCAAGGTCCAAAATTCAAAAGGTAGGAGACCTTTACAGAGGAAACAAGTTTCTAAAATCACTAATTCTCGTATTTCTTCTATGTCAGATTATATTGTGAAAGGTTCTCGGAAGCAAGAATGGCGAAAGAAGCTGAGAGAAAAGAAAAACAAGAATATAAAACAAGAGTGGAGAATGAAGGAAAATAGTGTTACAGATAGAAATAGACAATCTGAAAATCTTATTGTAATAATAAATTTACTAATAAATCTTGTACTAAATACTCTCTAACTGCTTTAATTGCTTTGAATTCTGTTTCGTGTAAATCACTGCATGCAAAATCTGATAAGCTTGTATGGTAACCAAAGAAAAAGGACTCATTTTAAAACAGAAAAAGGTTCCAAAACACCACCTTTCAAAGAGAGTTCCACCGCGAATTGTACAAAAATGGATACCAAAAAGAACTGTCAAAAAGTGGGTACCTAAAATAAAAGACATATCTGATGAGAAAAAGCATATTTAAATTACATGATTTACCAAAGTCAAAAGTACCCAACTACAAGTGGGTACCTCATGTTTTATTTCGTCTTATAGGTAAATCATGTATGGTACCTTGACTCCGGATACTCAACGCACATGACCGGACATAGAGAAACACTCACTAACTTTGTAGAATAGTTCTTGGGACGGTCAGATTCGGAAATGATCAATCCTGTCCGATCAAAGGTTATGGGAGTCTTGCGTACGATAAGATTACTATTCCGAAAGTCTTCTACGTTGACGGTCTTGGACACAACTTATTTAGTATTGGACAACTCTGCGATAAAGGATTATAAGTCAACTTCAAAGCTAATCGGTGCAGCATACGATCCGGAGAAGGAAAAGAAATCCTTGCAGGGAACCGGAAAACCAATTTGTACTCAGTTGACCTAGCCTCAATCAATCTGAAAAAGGATGTCTGCTTAATGTCAAAAGCAACATGTAAAACATCTTGGTTATGACATCGTCGTCTTTCACATATGAATTTTAACGAATTAACCAACCTAGCAAAAGGCGGGTTAGTTAAAGGGCTACCAACTCTCAAATTTCAAAAGGAGCAGTTGTGCGCTGCTTGTGAAAAAGGAAAGATGACTAGAGCTTCACACAAGTCCAAAACAGAACACTCATCAATGAGAGCTCTGGAATTGCTACATATGGATCTGTGTGGACCAATGAGAGTACAAAGTATAAACAAGAAACGATATGTGTTGGTAATAGTCGATGACTACTCCAGATACACATGGGTTTTCTTCCTGCGTTCCAAATCTGATGCTACCGAAATCATAATAGACTTCATCCGAAGAATTCAAGTAAAGTTGCAGCTTTCAGTTCAGACCATCAGATCAGATAACGGTACAGAATTCAAAAACAAATCTCTCGAATCATTTCTGAATTCTGTGGGAATAACACATCAATTCTTAGCCGCTCGTACTCCACAACAAAACGGTGTCATTGAACGAAGAAATCAGACACTGGTGGAATCTGTAAGAACGATGATGGCATATTCCAATCTTCCGTTATTCCTATGAGCTGAAGCTGTTGCAACAGCTTGTTTCACGCAGAATCGATCAATAATCAATAAACGATTCGGAAAAACTCCATATGAACTAATAAACAAACGGGTACCTAATGTTAAATTTTTCCATGTCTTTGGATGCAGGTGTTTCATATTAAATGAAAAAGACAACCTGGGAAAATTTAATCAAAAGCTGATGAAGGCATCTTTATTGGGAATTCGAAGGAGTCGGTAGCTTTCCGGGTCTACAACAAGCAGACCAAGACAGTCAATGAAAGAGTGAATGTAAAATTCGATGAAGGCGTGGTGATGGCTTCTGAACATACCTGTTAAAGACCCGAACATAACAAGCCGACTTCTATGGAGTCAAAAGAACATAGTGCAGATAATTCAGATTTACATAAACTGTTCGAGAATTTCTATGAAGACTACTTTGAAAAGCCCAAAACTAATGTTTTAGATTTGGTGCCTGACAGGATTACTGAAGATCCCGTCGTAGTCTCTGATCATTCTCATCAACCAATTTCAGAAGAAACTGGAGAAGCTTCAACAACAGATGTGCACATACCTACAGATAGTGTACATTACATTCAACCTCCAGAATCTTTTGAAACCCCCTTACCATCTGAACACTCCTATCTCAGATAATATACCATCTACATCTGAAGCTAACCCCCGACTTCCCTACTTAGACTTAAATCCCAATCAAGAACACATTCCACCGTACCCACATACCTTTAAGTGGACAAGAAATCACCCAAACGAAAATATCATTGGTGATCCTTCTGCATCAGTCCAAACCAGAAGAGCAACACAAAACGAGTGCCTATTATCCAACTTTCTCAGCAAAATTGAGCCAAAGAATGCTAAAGAAGCTCTTCTGGATGCTGATTGGATTGTGGCAAAGCAAGAAGAACTGAATCAGTTCGAACGGTTGAAGGTCTGGAGACTGGTAGAGCGACCTAAAGATAAATCAATCATTGGCACGAAGTGGATCTTCAAGAATAAGAAGGATGAACATGGTGTCATCATTCGTAACAAAGCACGACTCGTTGCCAAAGGATACAGTCAACAAGAAGGGATCGATTTTGATGAGACGTTTGCTCCTGTTGCAAGAATAGAAGCAATTAGGATGTTTCTAGCATTTGCTGCTCATATAAACTTCACAGTTTACCAAATGGATGCAAAATCTGCATTTTTAAACGGGGAATTAACTAATGAAGTATATACATATCAGCCCAAGGGGTTTACTGCTCATACGAAGCCTGATCATGTATATATTTTAGATAAATCCCTGTATGGCCTTAAACAAGCACCGCATGCTTAGTATGATGCACTTTCAACATACTTGTTGAAATGTGGATTTAACAAAGGTGCAGTGGATACTACTCTGTTTATAAAGCGTCAGGGGCCATATATTATAGCAATTCAAATATATGTAGACGATATAATATTTGGGTCTACAAATTCTGAATTTTGCAAGAAATTCGCTTTCTTAATGTCCCAAAATTTGAAATGAGTATGATGGGAGGAATAAATTTTTTCTTAGGTTTACAAGTTAAACAATTGACTAATGGTATTTTTATCAATCAGTCCAAATATATTCAAGACATGTTAAAGAAAGTTAACATGGTCAACAGTACTCCTATGAAAACTCCCATGGCTCCGGATTCAAAATCCAAACTCGATGAGGACATTTCAGGGAAACCTGTAGATGTAACTCATTATCGAGGAATAATTGGGTCATTAATGTATTTAACTGCAAGTAAACCTGATATTATAGCAATTCAAATATATGTAGACGATATAATATTTGGGTCTACAAATTCTGAATTTTGCAAGAAATTCGCTTTCTTAATGTCCCAAAATTTGAAATGAGTATGATGGGAGGAATAAATTTTTTCTTAGGTTTACAAGTTAAACAATTGACTAATGGTATTTTTATCAATCAGTCCAAATATATTCAAGACATGTTAAAGAAAGTTAACATGGTCAACAGTACTCCTATGAAAACTCCCATGGCTCCGGATTCAAAATCCAAACTCGATGAGGACATTTCAGGGAAACCTGTAGATGTAACTCATTATCGAGGAATAATTGGGTCATTAATGTATTTAACTGCAAGTAAACCTGATATTATGTTTGCTACATGTGTTTGTGCTAGATATCAGGCAAATCCAAAAGAATCACATTTAGCTGCTGCTAAAAGGATCTTAAGATATCTGAAGGGAACACCGAATCTTGGTTTGTGGTAACCCGAGAATCTTCATTCAATTTAACTGCTTTTTCTGATGCTGATCACGCAGGTGATAAGATGGACAGAAAAAGTACATCAGGTGCAGTTCAATTCTTAGGTGACAAACCAGTCTGCTGGTCATCCAAGAAACAACATTGTGTTTTATTGTCTACAGCTGAAGCAGAATATGTTTCTGTATCATCATGCTGTTCTCAGGTGTTGTGGATGAAAAGCCAACTGCAGACTACGGGTTTACACCACAGAAGATTCCTATATATTGAGATTCTCAGAGCGCAATTGCTATAGCATCTAATCCAGTGCAACACTCAAAAACCAAAAACATCGACATTCGGTATCACTTTATTAAGGATGTTAGGCACAAAAAGGCCTCAGTCAAACCTGTTCTACATCTGAGGGGGAGATTTTATAATCAAACCTGTTGATGCATTTGAAGGTTGAATTTAAGGCCTGTTATATGCCTTATTGAAACCTGAAAATGATTTGCAATATCAGTCTAAAGCTGTTCTATATGTTGCATGTGTTGCAACTAAGACAGTTTGTCGAAGCTGCTCTGTCTGCTGAACAGGCTGGACATAAACTGTCTACGCTGCTCTACACTGTTGAGCAGCTTGGGCATTTTTAAAGTGTTCTGTTCTTTGTGAACAGAACTTGTTCTTTGTGAACAGGCTAAACACTTTATGGAATTTGTTTCCAAGTCATCATGTATTGTTTTTGACTAAAAGATCAGTTTACAAAGTCGAAGACAAAGTGGAAAACAGAACTGCTCAGCCTGCCCACGCTGTTCTGTAACATGAAGACAAAAGGATATTTGAAAAAGGGTGACAGACCTTTTTCTTATATCAAAATAGGCCTTTACAGGGAAGAAAGACGCAAAGTTGACATTCCTAAATTAGTTAAAGGCAATGCAACAGTAGACAAAGTAAAAAGACAAAAGTTCTGCACATGTGAAGACAAGTCTGCTTTTCAGAAAAGTGCAGAAAAGGTTATGTTGTCTTTTCAACAAGACTTCTCCTTTTTCATTCCGTCCAATGAAGATGTTTCTCTTAGATCCTCTAAGTGAGTATAAAAGGAAGCTTCTAAGGTCAGAAAGAAGTGTGAAGAAAGCTAAGTGCTGAAACCAAGAGTGAACGTGCAAGTGTGATTTTCATGCATGCAAGCCTTCTGTGTAAACCAGCATCTGTGTGTCTAAGCTGTTTTACATAAGCTGTTCCCTTAAGTCTTGTAAACATAGTGAGTGCTTCTTAGTGAGTGTATTCATTGTATTCTAGTTTGAGTTTGTCTTAGACTAGTGAACATACTGTTGTATCTGTCATCTCAGCTTGAACTATTCCGCATTCAAGCTTGTTTGTAATTACCAAATTGTTGATAATACATACAAACATTGAGAAAAGAGTGTGTAGTTTTTAAATTGCTGTATTCACCCCCCCTCTACAGCTTATAACTATATACTTTGTACTTTTGGAACCTCTCGGGACCTACACTGGTATCAGAGCAGTTTAGAGTTGTTGTCATTTTAGATCTCTCATTCTCCCAAGTTTCCATGGACAACAGGCTGCAAATTCTTCTTACTATGACAATGGCTCTATCGGGCAAGCCTCCAAAATTTAATCATCAAAAAACTCTCTGGTGGAAGTGCAGAATGATGCTCTACTTAGAAAATCTGGATGTACAACTGCCAGAGATGAGTGATGGAGGTCCCTATGTGCCAACCTCTTTACTACTATAACTACTGCGGTTGAAAGGAGCTGCCCCTGAACTCAGGACCTTTGAGAAAGCTAAGCTCAATGGTCTGATAAAGACACAGAATTGGTGGCTCTGATGCAAAGGCCAGAATACAACCCTGGTCATTTCTCTCCTGATGATGTGTTCAAGCAGGTGGAGAAATGAAGACAGCAAAGGAGATGTGGGTACTTTGTGTACCGTCATGATGGACCCACAATCACACTGGACAAACGGATCAACAATCTTGTTAGACAGTATGAACTCTTCTTTGCTAAACCAAAGGAGACTCTCACTGAAAACATACACCAGGTTCACTGCTCCTAGTGAATGATCTCAAAGCCTTGTTGGTGATCACAGGACAGTCTACCATCCTGGTGAACAAATTTCTGGACATTTTACCTGAAGAGATGGAACACTTCTCAACAACCTACAGGAACTCAGGTACTATCAGAAGTATGGATCTAGCAATCTGTATGGATCCTTATGAATGATGAACATTCAAGGAAACATAAGAGAAAGCCTTGGAAATGTCCAGAACAGGTGCAGACCTTTGTGGCTAGTGTGAGACACAGAAAAGCCGTCAAATCAGTGGAGGTGTGTTTCATTCAACCTGATCAACAGGATGATGAAAAGGAGGAGGTGTGTCAGACGAAAGATGCTGCAGATACTTGTTGAACAAGCATGATGAGCAATGATAGCCATGCTGTGTCAAAAGGTTCAACAAGAAAGGTTCGGAACAAAATATGCTGCAAGAGGTTTCAAGTGCTGGCAAAAAGAAGGCATTTGACAAATCCAAAGCTGAGTGCTTCAAGTGTGGCAAAACTGGTCACATAGCTGCTATCTGTGTGCAAAGCTGGGTTCGGTCAGGCAGCAAAACCCCAACAAGAACTAAAAAGGATGATGGTTATAGGGTTAAGTACCTTATGGCCATGGCTAAGCTGAGGAAGTTGGAAAACTCAGTGGGTTCCAACTGCCAAAAGGGACTCATGGCAGAGACTTGTGACTGGGAGGAATCTGATTCATCATCTGTTGAAGAAGACAATCAATGTCTGATGGCCAACACTGATGTCCCATCAACAAGCAGTTTCAAACAGGATCTGGCTGAAGCTGAAGCTTTCAGCAGCTTGGAGAACTGGAATCCTACAATGATGTATAAGGTACAAAATTTTATGGCTTACAGTTCTGAAGAAAAGATTAAAATGTTTGAATATAGGCTAGTTGATTTGAAAGCTGCTGTTGAGAAGCATGATGCTTTATTATCTGAAATCTCTAAGCTTAAAACTGATCTTAAAACAAAATCCAGTAAACTGGACAGTTTCCATAAGTTGGAAACTGGGCTTGATGAATTAAAACACATCAACTCTATTTTATTGGAAGAAAAGAGAGAAACAGATATAAAGCATGCTAAGCTTCAAAAGATAGTTGACTCTTGGTGCCAATCTGCACAAAAAGTCAGCCATTGTATAAGCCAACAGATCCCTGCACAAATTCAAGCCTATCTTGGAGGGGATCTTGACACAGCAGCTTCCATTGTTGAGATTAATAATCTGAAAGAAGATTTACCCACTCTTGGTGAGCTTCCAAACACTTTTATTCAAAAAGTGAATGGTAAACTAATCTCAACAAACAGGTTTGCCAGGCCTCAAAATATTGACAGCTCGTGTGAACCTAGCTCAAAAGCTGGTGTTGGATTATGTTCTCCATCAAACCAGCTTGCTAAGTGCTCTGCTGATTCACACAAGCAAAAGAAAGGAAAACATGCCCAAACTGCAGCGGTGGATACTAAACCTGTTGACAAAACAGGTTCTGGGTCCAAAGCTGATGGTAAAAGGCATGATAATCCTTTTGATGCTAAACTTTTTGAAAATAAGTTTTCAAAAGTTAAGCAGCCTGTTTTCAACAAGGGCAAGTCTCATGTTGGAAGCAAACCTGCTTTGATTTCTAATAAGTTTTCTAATCATAGTGGTAAACTGGTTTTAAATGAGAATAAATTTTTCAAAACCAGAAATAATGATTATGCTGATAGGCACCATAAATCACATCTCAGTAGGGGCAAAGGCAAAGCCATTGCTCAGCCTGAGAAACTTGGGAATAAGTTTCCCAAACCTATGGAAGTTCAAAAGCCAATTAAGCTTCCTGTCTTTGACATCTGTCCTCCTAAAAAGAGGAACGAAGAGACAGACAAAGCTGTGGCTATTGAACCCTCCACTCAAGCTGTTGATTCATCAAATAGTAATAAGGTTGCTAAACCTGCTAACAGGAAAGAAGAGACACATCTGGCCAAGGACTGTCCTGAATCTGAGGACATGAGGCCTGTTGACTCTGATAGTTCTCTCACAGCTGTTACAAGCAGTGTTGGAAACATCTCAGTCAATGAAAGTGGTATCCAAGCTGATACCATTCAAATAGGGAATATTAGTGTGGATATTATAAGTCCATCAACAAATGTTGATGAAGTAGGAGAACTCATCTCTGTGATGAGTTCCCCTAAAAATGACTAATATTTCTCTTATCACTCTGCAGGAGAAACAACCTTCCCAGGTTTGGTACTTGGACAGTGGCTGCTCAGGGCACATGACAGGTTGTAAAGATCACATTTGGTGACAATGTACAAGGATCTACTGAGGGGAACCCTTAAAGCTGGTGCTGCAGTGTTCAAAAGAGTAGCCTATGTGGTTGGGCTAAAACATAACCTGGTTAGCATAAGCCAACTGTGTGATGCTGGTTACAAGGTTAATTTTGATGTGCACCTGGGTTACATATTGGATCCCCAAGGCAAAGTTGTGCTATGTGCTCAACGAAAGAAAGGTGTATATGTTGTGGACATGCAATCTGCTGATCCCACAACTGAAACCTGTTTTCTCACAAGAACAAACGCTGATCTAAACTGGCTATGGCACAGAAGGCTGTCACATCTGAACTTCAAGAACATCAACAAACTCTGTAAAAAAAGAGTTATTGACAGGTTTGCCTTCTATGACCTTTGCTAAGGATAGATTATGCACAGCTTGTGAGAAAGGCAAGCAGAGAAAAACATCTTTTAAATCCATTCATAATTTCTCTATTGATACTCCACTCTTCATAATCCACATGGACTTGTTTGGACCTGTAAATGTCCCAAGTCTAGGAGGAAGAAGATACACTCTAGTAATGGTTGATGAGTTCTCCAGGTACACATGGGTGATCTTTCTGAAGAGCAAAGGAGAGGCTGCTAGAGAAATTATTGGATTTGTGAAAAAGATGGAAATGCTGAACTCTGCCTAAGTGAAGCAGCTTAGAAGTGATCATGGTACTGAATTCAGAAACAGTACTCTTGAAGACTTCTGTGAAGAGAAAGGAATCACTCAAAACTTTTCAGCTGTAAGAACTCCACAACAAAATGGAGTTGCTGAAAGGAGAAACCGAACTCTCATTGAAGCTGCTAGAACCATGCTGTGTGCATCAGATTTACCTTCATCATTCTGGGCTGAAGCTGTTAACACTGCCTGCTTCACCCAAAACAGATCCTTAGTGGTGAAAAGGTTCAACAAGACTCCCTATGAGCTGCTCAAAGGGAGGAAGCCAAATGTCAGTTACTTCCATGTGTTTGGGTGTCCCTGTTCCATTCTGAATCAAAGGGATCAACTGTCAAAGTTTGAACCAAAAGCTGATGAAGGTGTGTTTGTTGGCTACTCTGCTATCTCCAAAGCCTACAGAGTGTACAACAACAAAAGAAAGGTGATAGATGAATCTATCAATGTCACCTTTGAAGAGTCCAAGAATGCTTCCACCAAAGCTGTTCCTGAATCAGTTTCAGGAGAACTTAACTTTGATGATCTCATGTATTCAAACAATGAAGAGGACTCAAAAGCTTCCACTACACCCAGTGTGGAACCTGTTAATCATGATGGGCATGATGATGATTATGTCAATACACCCTGTGTGAATAAGTGTACTGACTTAATTACAACTGCATGTCCTGAACCTATCAATGCTGATTTTCCTAGTTCTACTGTTGATATGTTCAACAGTGGTCAGACATGTTCAACAAGTGAACAGGCTCAAGACAACAGTGTGTCTGAAAATATTGAGAGCTGTTCAACAGGACCTGCTGAAGATGTTAACAACTCAGGTGAATCATCATTGAAAAATGATCCTAAGTGGATCAGGTGTCACCCCAATGATCAAATAATTGGTGACATCAAAACAGGGGTACAAACACGGTGGGACAGCTTAGGGAACTTTTGTATGTTCTCTAGTTTTGTTTCATTGATGGAGCCAAAGAAGGTGGATGAAGCACTAAAAGATGCCAATTGGATCACTGCCATGCAAGAAGAGCTCAATCAGTTTGACAGAAACAAGGTATGGAAGCTGGTCCCTGCTCCTAAAGGTAAAACCATAATTGGCACAAAATGGGTTTTCAGGAATAAGATGGATTAGCAAGGTCATGTCATTAGAAATAAGGCTAGACTGGTCGCTCAGGGCTACAGACAAGAGGAAGGAATTGATTATGATGAAACATTTGCTCCTGTGGCCAGGCTAGAAGCAATTCGTTTGTATCTTGCCTACGCTGCTCATAAAAGCATTAAGGTATTTCAAATGGATGTGAAGAGTGCATTTTTGAATGGGAAGCTGCAAGAAGAAGTTTATGTCAAGCAGCCTCCAGGTTTTGAAAATGAACAACATCTAGGTTTTGTCTATAAGTTGGACAAAGCTCTCTATGGTCTCAAACAAGCCCCTAGAGCCTTGTATGACACTCTTACTGATTTCCTTATGAGCAATGGGTATTCCAGAGGTAAAGTGGATACCACATTGTTCATAAAGAAGGTGAAGTCTGATATTATGCTTGTTCAAATTTATGTGGATGACATAATATTTGGTTCTACTAATTAGCAGTTGTGCAAGAATTTTTCATTACTCATGAAATCCAAGTATGAAATGAGTATGATGGGAGAACTAACTTTCTTTTTAGGATTACAGGTTAAACAAACCTCAACTGGAATTTTTATAAATCAAAGAAAGTACACTTTAGATCTTTTGAAAAAGTTCAAATTTGATCAAAGTTCTCCTATTAAAACCCCAATGGCAACCAATGTAAAATTGGATGCTGATGCCAGTGGCAAAGCTGTTTCAGTAACAGCTTACAGAGGCATGATTGGGAGCTTGCTATACTTAACTGCTAGTAGACCTGATATTATGTTTGCTACCTGTCTGTGTGCTAGGTTCCAAGCTGATCCAAAAGAATCTCATCTAGCTGCTGTTAAAAGAATCTTCAGATACCTGAAGGGTACACCAGGTTTGGGTCTTTGGTATCCCAAAGATTCAAGCCTTGAACTAACAGGTTATTCAGATTCTGATTTTGCAGGCTGCAGGCTAGACAGGAAAAGCACAACAGGTGGATGTCAACTCCTTGGTGGTAAGTTGATAAGTTGGTGCAGCAAGAAGCAGAACTCTGTGTCTACTTCTACTGCTGAAGCTGAGTACATTGCTGCTGGAAGCTGCTGTGGGCAGATTCTGTGGATGCAGCATCAGCTTGAAGATTATGGTCTTGTGTATAGGAAAATTCCTATTCTGTGTGATAACACAAGTGCCATAGCCATTTCCAACAATCCAGTATTTCATTCTAGAACAAAGCATATTGAAGTCAGACATCATTTCATCAGGGATCACATTCAGAAAGGTAATGTGGAGGTAAGTTTTATTTCCACCAATGAACAGCTTGCAGACATTTTCACCAAACCTCTTGATGAAAACAGGTTTAATTACCTTGTCAGCAAGCTGGGCATGTTAAACAAGAGTGACTAAGTGTTTCTCAAAGGTCTAAGACTTTGTGTGTTTCACACTGCTCAAGTCTCTCCGAACAGCTTAGACAGAACAGGTTATACATGTTCTGTACTTAGCCATTTGTCTGAAAAACTTGAACAGCTTGAGCACACATCAGGCTGAACAATAACAGTTTACTAGTCCAGCCTGCTCTGATGGTCCAATCTTCACCATGTTCACTCCTTCACATTGTCTTACAAGCCATTGTCTTGTAACCTGTTCAAGTATTGAACACAACCTGTTCTTACAAAAGAGAGCAGGCTGAAGGCACAGTTTGAAGAATGAACAGCTTGAAGATTGAACAGCTTGTGATGACCCTGCTCATCACAGGTTTGACCAACAGGTTAGACCAACAGTTTTTTAATTACCTTTCTTCACAATTAAGTTACTTAATTTATGTTTTTATTTAACTTAATTACTGCGGATAATGTGGGTTACGTGTGTTAGTGATTAAAAAGGTCAAGTGGTCTGACAAATGTTTCTGACATGGACAACCGTTCCGTTTTCCGTTAACTAACATTTCAAATCAAATCGCCCAAACCTTCTCTCTCATACACACTCACATTCAAATCCTATAAATACCCAACTACTGTTTCATCTTCGTCTTCCTCATCATTTCCAGAAATCCTCTAGAACCCTAAAAATCGACTAAGTGTCTTTTGCTTCTCCAAACCTCAAAACTTCCCTAATGGCTCACAGAATTAATCCCCTTCTTCCAGTGTTCGTTGGTGATGATGTTGTCAAACACTCATCAGTCACCACAATGCTGACCATCAAACCCACCAACTACATTGCAAATCTGACCATACCCAAGAACTATGTGGGAAAAGGGTATGAAGAAATGGTGGAGTTCTTAAGAGTTCATCCGTTGAACTATGCAATGACTGCAACTCCTAGTGTCCTGTACCAGGAGATGGTGTACGAGTTCTGGTACACCTGTGCCTACAACCCCAACACCAAAGTCATCAAGGGTACTATTCTCAATGGGACTCAGACCATTAGGATTAGTACTGATCTTCTCAGGGAGGTGCTTCATCTACCAACTGCTGAAACTTATGACATGCCTCAAGCTGAGGATGAACAAATGGGCAATCTGCTACGCTTCTGTGGTGTAGCAGAACCCAAAATTGGAGCTACTTTATACAGGAAGGAGTTGTCCCCCACTTACAGCTTCTTATTTGCTTCAGTAATGATGAGCTTCAGTAGCAAAGTTGGTTCTTTTGACCAACTCAGCCGTGATGAAGTCCCCATTGTTCTATAGCTGGTGGATGGGACTACAATCGACATGGCAAAATGGATTTTCCTGAATCTGAGGAATCTGGTGCAGCAGAAAACTCGTCCAGCTGCTGTTCGATACCCCAGATTTCTGAGCCTCATATTCAAGCATCATTGTGGTGAGCACCTGTACAATTCTCAACCTTTACTTAAAACTGCTGTATTTTCTGTCATAGGGAATCGAGTATTTTATACACCTGTGCTACCTAATGAGCCTCCTCTATCTACTCCAATGAGGAGGTTACTGGGATTGGTGGAAGAACCCTCTGATGTGAGGGTGGATTCAGAAGCTGTTGCTCCCAAAAGAAAATCCAAAGCCAGGTCCAAACTTGTTAAGAGGAACATGGCAACCACTGAAGCTGGGCCTGTGCAAAAGAAGGCCAAAACAGCTCAGTCTGAGTCTGCACCTTTAGCCTCTGTGGCTGAGGGGGAGCAGACTCCTCACCCTGGTTCATTTGATGAGCCTGAGGCCTCTGTGGCTGGTGCCTCTGTGGCACCTGAGACTATGGAACAGGTCAACCCACCTGTTTCTGACCCAGTCTCAAAACCTGTCCAGTCTGAACCCCTCATCACCTCTCCACAATCACCCACTTCATCCATTCACTACCAACGAAAATCCATCTCCAAAAAGAAACCAGCCAAAACAACCACCTCCTCTGTTCCCTCCCAACAGGGTTCAGTTGTAAGAGAAGCAACCCCTGCTGCCTCTCCTATATTGGGAGAAGGTTCAGCCCAATTGGAGCATGCTTCACTCCAACCTAAGTCTACCCAGAGTCAGCCTAGACCCTCTGGTTCCTCCTAGCAGGAACCAGTTGTACAAAAGGAGATCACCACATCAACTATTCCAGCCTCCCAACAGGCTGAGAATATTGAAAGACAGGAGCCCTCTCCAGTCCATACTGAGTCCACACTGTCCCCCACTCAAATCTCTTCACACCCTGAGTCTGCACGAGGTGCCCACGCTGCTGGTATAGACCAATTAGCAGCTCAGCCTCAAACTTCTGCTCCCCATGATACAGCTGTTCTACACCAAACAGCTGCTGAGGGACCAACAACCCAAGCTGATGAACCTCAGGGATCATACCATCCCTCTGGTGAGGCTGCTCCTTCCATGCAAACTGCATCAGCAGGTTTCACCACTGCTGATGTTGAAATGCATATCCCATCTCCCAATGATGAGGTGCTTTTACACCGAGGCACTGCAGATGGAACACCCACTGGTCTTCATGAAGATGTTGCAACACAAGCAGCATCTGAAAGGCCCCAAACATCAACCCCTCTTCCTGGTGATGCAGCTACAACCGCTGCTGAAGGACCCTTTGACCCCTCCAAGCTGGGCCACATTACTTTTGCCCAAGCTATGGAGCTTCTATCCAATGTTCCTCTTCCCTCTCCATCACATCCTCATACACCAGCCTCATCATCATCTTCTCCATCTACCCAATCTAAACAGTCAACCCATACACCTCCATCTCCTAAAGACCTGCCTTTGAAGGATCAGCTTTCTTTGCTGACCAACAAAGTTGGTTCTTTAGAAACCTCTATGACCTCTCTACCCTCTCTCATTTCAGACTCTGTGTCTGAACAGCTTAAGGGATTATTTGCTTTGTTCAAGGATTCCTTCCCTGCCACTCCACAAACAGATAATTCTCCACAGCTCCTTGCACTCACTGCGCAGCTGCAAAATGTGTCCACCTCCCTATCCTCAACTCTTTCACTCCAACAGGACTCTGTGTCCTCAATGACAGCTATTTCTCAACAGTTGTCATCTCTCCTAACTTCTTGCAACACTACTCTTCCTACTACTTTGGCCAGCTTGACCAACCTCATTAGCTCCCTTTCCAATTCTGTGTCCTCAAACCTTGCTGATGTGCAAGATTCTCTCGAATTACATCTTGCACAGCTTCAAAGTTTGTTGTTCACCGAGTCTGATAGGGAAAACATTGTTAAGCTGACCTCCCTTGCTGATACACAATCCTCTTCTCTTCAGTCCTGCCTTACCCAGCTTGCAGAGGTGAAGGACAACTTGGCATTCTTAGTGAATAGCCTTGTTGGCCCCAGGCCTGCTGCCAAAACTGCTGGCAAGCCTGATGACTTTGTGTCTTCAGGCAGACCGGGTGTTGAAGGTGCTGGTCCATCTCCTTCAAAGGGGGAGAAGTCGTCTGCCTCTAAGACTAAGTCTAAGGGGGAGAAAACTTCTTCCCCTAAGGAGAAACCAGTGCCTGCAGCACAAACTGGTCAACAAGCAGGAGCTTCAACAGGTACACTGGAGGGTGCCTCCCATGCTGCTCAGCCTACTCAGGTTGAATCTCCAATCCCTGCTCAATCTAAGGGGGAGGAATCTATTCCTGAGGGCAGGCCAAGCAGCAGAAGGAGGCATCTGATCTTAGAAGAAGAAGAGGAGGAGGAGGAAAGTCCTGAAGCTGCTATCACTACAGCAGCTAAAGGTAAAGAAATAGCAGCAACTGATCCTCAACAGCAGAAAGAAGCATAAATCAAATTTCACAAAGCCAGGGCCAAAGAAATGGGTCTTCCTATGCACAAATATTTTGAGTTTAGAGAAGAACAGCTTCAAGCCCTGGAAGTTCTTAGAAAAGAAGAAGAATCTGCCAAAGCTGCCAAATCATTTGCACTTCAAGAAGCAAAGAAAGTTAAAATGTCTACTCTGGAAGTGTAAAAGAAAATATTGGAAGCTGCTAAGGGATCAGCAGGGGAGAAGAAAGAAGAAAAAGAAAAAGGTACTATGGTCTCAGTGACCAAGCCTACAGTGCCTCATGCAAGAGCTCAGTTCCATTTTGACAACCTGGCAAAGAAAAAATTTCAAGATGTTGCTGAAAGAAGACTTGCCAAGGAAGCAATTGTCAAAGCTGTCCCTATATCAAGAAAAGGCAGTCAGTGGAAGTTGAAAATAACAAGGATGGGTGCAGCAGGCCCAGAATTAGAAACATATGACTACACTGACGTAGCACAGATGGGGTACAGAGAATGGATTGAGCTGGCAGTTGCTCTGAGTGAGTCAAAGTCAGAAACGGCTAAGACAATCAGGGCATATGTCAAGAAACTAATGGAGAGAGTAAAGAACCTTGGCCTGATCTCCAAAGAAGTTAGTGAAGGTGTCTTTGTGACACATCCAAAAATTAAGTCCAGGAGGACAAGGAAGGACACTGAAATGGAACTACTCCTTGCACTGATTGAACAAGGCGATTATGCCATTGAAATGAATGGAGTTGATCACAGCCTGCCTAGTGGAATAGAGTTTGAAGATGGCAAGATTATTGAAGAGCCTGAGCTGGGGGCATTTTTTGTAGATCCCTTAACTCAGAAGAAATGCTTTCAAAGAGCTTCAGATCTATACAAAGTGGATCTGAGACAACTTGTGGCCTTCAGACTTGCAGTTTCATTCAGGCAGTCTAGTAAGAGGAGAGCAGCCGTCTGGGATCAGCTCAGAGGCTTCTTTGAGAGAGGTGAACTTGAAGATCCCAAGTTCATGATAATAAGAAGTGAAGTTCAAGAACTTGAGGAAACAAGGGAAGAGCTGGAAAAGATGTTTCAAGATCCCCCTCCAGTGTGATGAAGTCCATCTACCATCTGGGTAGGTGAAGAATGGAAGCTGTCCATCAGTTGGACAGGCTTACCATTATCTGTTCCCAACAAAAACAGTCCAATGTACATTAGTTGTACTTTAATTACATAAGTTGTAATTTTCCTTTACATTAGTTGTAATATACATTAGTACATCAGTTGTACTTTTGTAAGAACATGTGTTGTTCTAATGTAATCAAAAATCAGTGTATATATAAACTGATCTTTTACTTTATGTTGATGTTGTAATTCTATTTCAACAAATGTACTGTAAAAATATATAGTGACTTTTGATAAGACCAGCTTAGACTGGTTATTGCAAATAGGGGAGATTGTTAGGCACACAAAAAGGCCTCAGTCAAACCTGTTCTGCATCTGAGGGGGAGATTATTAATCAAACCTGTTGATGCTTTTGATGGTTGAATTTAAGGCCTGTTATATGCCTTATTGAAACCTGAAAAAGATTTGCAATATCAACCTAAAGCTGTTCTATGTGTTGCATGTCTTGCAACAAAAACAGTTTTGCTCAAGCTGTTCAGTCTGCTGAATAGGCTGGACATAAACTGTCTACGCTGCTCTACACTGATGAGCAGCTTGGGCAGTTTACAAGTGTTCTGTTCTTTATGAACAGAACCTGTTCTTTGTGAACAGGCTAAACACTTTATGGAATATGTTTCCAAGTCCTCATGTATTGTTTTTGGCTACAAGATCAGTTTACAAAGTCGAAGACAAAGTGAAAATCAGAACTGCTCAGCCTGCCCAAGCTGTTCTGTTACATGAAGACAAAAGGTTATTTGAAAAAGGGTGAGAGACCTTTTTCTTATATCATAATAGGCCTTTACAAAGAAGAAAGACGCAAAGTTGACATTCCTTATTTAGTTAAAGGCAATGCAACAGTAGACAAAGTGAAAGACAAACGTTCTGCACACAAGAAGACAAGTGTGCTTTTCAGAAAGTGCAGAAAAGGTTATGTTGTCTTTTCAACAAGACTTCTCCTTTTTCATTCTGTCCAATGAAGAAGCTTCTCTTAGATCCTCTGAGTGAGTATAAAAGGAAGCTTCTAAGGTCAGAAAGATGAAGCCAACAAAAGCTAAGTGCTGAAGTCAAGAGTGAACGTGCAAGTGTGTTTTTCATGCATGCAAGCCTGCTTGCGTAATACAGTTTCTTTGTGTCTAAGTTGTTCTACATAAGCTGTCCCTCTGAGTCTTGTAAACACAGTTAGTGCTTCTTAGTGAGTGTATTCATTGTAAACTAGTTTGAGTCTGTCTTAGACTAGTGAACATACTATTGTATCTGTCATCTCAGCTTGAACATTTCCGCATTCAAGCCTGTTTGTAATTAACAACTTGTTGATAATACATACAAACATTGAGAAAATAGTGTGTAGTTTTTAAATAGCTGTATTCACCACCCTTCTAGAGCTTAAAGCTATATACTTTGGGAACCACTCGGGACCTACAAATACCCCACAACCGGGATAAGTCGTCGCACAGATAGTAACAAGATTTAAGAGCATAAAAACACATACGTAAATATGCATGAAGTAGAAACGAAGCATGAGTTCAATTATTTCCTACGCGTCCCTCATCCGAGCTGACGTCCGAAGTTAAACCGTACAACCCCTCATCCGAGCTGGTGCCGGTTTAACCAAAAACTTGGGGCTAACCGACCTGGCCTACACAGAGTAGCGTCGGCGCCCAAATCCACATCATACAGTACAAGTATGCATATAGGAAATTCACGCTTACACATAGGCATAGATTTCTAACAGAATTGTAGGATAAATATATTACGTGATCAACATAATTATGTAAATGATAATAACTTGGTTATGGTGATACAAATGAAGTGAATTTAACAAATATGCATAGACACATAAAACTGATCATGCAGATAAATCTGTTACTCACAGTGATACCAAAATTGTCCTTCGAAACACAATTGAAGAAATCCCGACCATTAAAAAATCTGAATCTGCCAACTTGACTACCAACCTACTAATAAAGGCACATTGCTTAACTGTCACTATTTTTATTCATCTAAAACTAACAATTCGATTGACCTAAAATTCCAAGGTTCGGGGACTAAATCGATGAATATATAATTATGTGACAAAATCATAAAAATTAATTAAACTTGAGTTTTAGATTATTTAGCTTATAATTATAGGTCTTAAACCCATTATTAGTTATATTGACTTAATTGATCATAATATTTGTTGTTAACTTTCCTTTAGGGTATATCGACTAAATTATTTTCACAAATCTATTATAAATTCTCAAACTGTTAACCTAGTTATTAAGTAAACAAATAAATTAAATTCATGGACTAAATATTAAATCTCTTAATAAATTAATAACCACTTATTTATTTTTGAACAAATTAAATATACTATTTTGATATTGAACCAATAACTCGTCTAAATGGACCAACTCCAAAACTCTAGTTTTCATTGAAAACTTGATGAATCAATCCTAAACACAAGTTAAATCATCACAAAATATTCTCACATTGTTTCTAATCACATTTGTATTGTGTGTGTGTGTGTGTGTGTGTGTGTCTATATATTGGATATGTAAGTAGAACCCACAAAATCTCATTTGAGTGTTCTTCAATGGCGTCTTTTTCTAAAAGAGGAAGATGACGGTGCTTTTTATTTTAATTATCCATTTTCAGATCATGAGAAACACAGTAAATATATTATAATGATTATTGTGATATTTGAATGATTATTTTGGGTGTCCATACAAGACGACCTTGAACTCCATTAATGGAGTGAAGTATAAAATAATGAATATTATTGATATATAAACAAGCTCAACTCCATATGATTTAACACACTTTCAACTCATCTTCATGATTGAAATAAGACTTGTAATAAAGTGATGAGAATGAGAGATTAAGGTTTTATTACCTCAAGACAAAAGGAGTAGACTAAGGAAGAAGATGGTCAATTTTTTCTTCTTTTTTCTTAATGCTCCAATACAGTATAAAGAAGACTCCTTAAATAAAACACTAATTTTTTTTGTTTTGATGCATGAATGTCGATAATGGGAAGATGTTTGAATAAAAAGGGAAATGGAGACAAAGAGCATGGTTGAAGACAAAGTTGGCTAACACCATTTTTGTGAAAAGTCTCATTCATATTCAAGTCAAACATGTCCTTTTTCTCTCTTTTCTTTCTTTCTTTCTTTTTTTCTTTTTTTTAAAGACCATTGAACTAAATAGATATGCAACTCTTGTTTTCTAATAAGTTAAAATTCAAATGTATAAATTATATAACTGATCAAAATGTGTGGTCATTATAATCACTTTCCTGTCAGTTTGATGTCGTCCTCAAGATCATTTAGATTTTGTCATAGTCTCAAATATTTGCTCATACTCTTTGATTTTCTCAATTAACAAGTGTACGATTTATCCATCTCTATACCGCTCAGTGTTACGTTTTTTATTCAATTGTTTAATTTGGTGCTTGTATTGATTGACACGGTTTAGTTTAGCTATATATCAGAAGTCTTAGTACATTTGACCATTGTAAGGTGCTTTCCCCTTAGAGTGATTAAGTTCGATCCTTTAAATTGGTACGACCTCATCATCAAGATAATCATCATTGACTTTCCTGTCAGATTACACTGGTCACTTAGGCATGTTCCCAAATGAGATCTCTCATCTGTATTACAATTTTATTTATATTTAGAGGTTTTATTTTTCTTATAATCATGTTTGGCCAACGTGGCTTTTACCAGTCCTACCAAATCTTTAATTACCTCTTCAGACACACACACACACACACACACACGCCCAATTACTTCAACGAGAATTTCCTTCCGAGCTGACGTTTCAGACAATTCTTAAGTCATGCCCATACATCTTTTAGATTGTGTAAAAGTATGCCTTCTTAATTTAAATTTTTGTGTCATGATCGCTTCTATCTTATTGGCAAAGGAATTTCTTTTATGTTTTATATTAGCGTTTAATTATGTTATCTTAACATTATGGTATTTGTTAGAGTATATAAGGTAACTTCACTTTCTTATAGAGATAAGTTGTATTGTCTTAATTTATTAATGTCTTAATATGTTTTTAGCATGAGTCGATCCATACAAATTTCTCTTAATAGATCTATTAATCTTCCTATTGTGATTTCATTATTGACATTTACTTTTTTCTTTGTTCATAGATTTCACATACAATTACGTCAGCTATATGTAATTTGCATCCATCTTCGCTTGAATGTTATGACTTGCATACTACGATATGATAACTAGAGGAGGTTATTAGTTGTAACATCATCATATTTAAATTATTGTAATTTAGACTAATTAGTGGATATTTTGTAATTTATGAAATTAAGTTGGATTACGAATGATAATTATATATTTGATGGTTATTATTTTAAGAAATTAAGAAATTTGAGAATTTCAACTTTTAGTTATTAAGTATGATAAACTATAATTGGTTTGTGATAGTAAAATAAAGATGAAATCAGTATATAATGAAATCTGAGTAGAGGGGCTAAAGGTGCCAATAGCCGAAAGTTGAGTATAAAAGACTCAAATTCTATCATTTCAACCATTTATTTCTCTCTCTAAAACTCTCACCATCTCTCTCTAGAATCTGGTTTCCTCAAACATAACTCAAAAACACTAAAATTCTGGAATCAAGAGCTAAAAGTTTGGAATTAAGATCGTAGAAAGGAACTATCCACACTGCAAACAACGAATTAAGGTAAATATTTCTTAAACGTTTCGAAATTTGAAGTTTTGGGTTTGGGTTGTATGAAAACCGAATCATAGATTCAGGTTTCAAATGTTGTTGCATGTGTTGTATTATTGCGGTTATGTCTAAATCGAGTGTTAAGGAATCTGTGTACTAAATTTTAGCATCTGATTCAAACTCAAAGTATGATTTTGAGAATTTAGTATGTGTTTTGAGTGTGTTCGACGGTTGATAAAAAATGGACGAAAAGGAGTCTGAGTTGGTACTTATATTGTTAGAATTATGTTAAAAAGTGTTAAAAGAGTACAAATATGTTTATTTCAATAGTTTACAGTCATAAATTGGACACAAATTGACCAAAAGTGAAATCTGGAAAAATACAAAACTGCACAAGTGTGAAATTCGGACCTAAAGAACACAACTCGGATGATCCGAATTTCAGACCAAATATGAATTTTGATGAACAGTTCAGAGAAAATTTTCTATGTATAGACTTCGGATGGGATTCGAATTTCGGATCAATTGCTGCAGAACTTATAAAATTAAGTTTTTTATGAAATAAACAGTTATTAACATAATGTTCTGTTAAAACTGACTTAACAGGTCCCTTGTGGTGTTGTTTAACCCATAGTAGGGTACTTTATGAATCCAGTTGAAAGCCCAAGGAGAAATAAAATAAATAGAAGTTAATTAACGCACCCACTGTAAGTACATATGATTTCGCATGTCTATATTTGTTTTATGTTAGCTATTATCTGCTGAGACATGTTGTTTCACTTTCATTTGGAATTCTACTAACTTGTGTAGACATAGATGCACATTGTTGCTTGTTGCATGTCCATTTCCTTGTTGTGCATCTTTCGATGGACCGGCAGGTCGCGTCTGTATTCCGATGTTACTGCGCTATATGACCTGGAGCTGATCCCTCCGAGGTTCTGGTAGGCAGTAAGTCATCCCCGATGTTATGTTTGTCTCAGATGGTTGGTTTCTTATGCCAAGCTTTGGCTCGAAGGAGCTGCGGCTCTTGTGTCGTACTTTATAAAGATTTATAGAATGTGTAAATCTGTGTATTCACTAAGTTGCTTACCCGCTCAGTTGTTGACATTTTTACTGAAAAAGGGAAATCCGCTGCGGGACCTTCTAGCTAGGTCATCTATTGTAGTCTTTGAAGATATCTACTACTCATCTTGGTAAATGAAACATGGGATTATTGTTGTAATACATTTGGGATGATGTAATAAATTTTGAGTATGTAGACTTAGACTTGAAACCTAGTAGCACCGTAGGGTGTTTTAAAACATTTGTATTTTCATTTATGTACTTTATTGCTTCCGCACTTTGTTTAAGAATTCAGATCATTATGTAATGGTTAATGTATGGTGATTAATCCTGGGCATATTGTAATGGTGGTTTATGTGGCAAGGGTGTCACAACATATGGTATCAGAGCAGTAGTTTGAGATTCAAGTAGGGGTGAGCTCGGTACCGTACCGAACCGAACTGGTACCGATCCCGAAAATACCGAAACCGAATTATTAGTTTTGGAAGAACCGAATACCGAACCGTATAATTTTATATGGTGCCGGTTCGGTTCCGAATACCGAATTTTAGCTAATTTAAGAACCGAATACCGAACCGAAAGTACCGAATACCGAATTTTAGCTAATTTAAAAACCGAATACCGAACCGAATATATTAATTCGGTATCGGTCGGTACCGGTACTGGTTCGGGTTCGGGAAATGGTACCCGTCGCTCACCCCTAGATTCAAGTGTCCGTGAGGTCTTGGTCTCAAACATTAAGTGATGATATGTAGTGATTTTAAGTAATGATCTGAACTAAGATAGGTTACGATCTAGTAATCATAGGAGATTGACTTTCATATGGGACAATGGGTGGTGTCTTTAAAATAATCACATGTTACTAAACAAGTTATATGTTTTATATTTCAGAAAATGTCTGGAGGAGGAATGACACCCGAAGAATGATGCTAGCCATGATGGCTGAGCAAAATAAGATGATTCAAGAACAGTTTCGGGCTCGAGATGAGGCTGAAGCCAAGAGAAAATAGGACTAGAGGAAGAACAAAGAGAAACAAGGAAACAACAATGATGAACAAGATGACAACACGGGGTCATCTAACAAGCCCAAAGGTTGTCGGTTCAAGGACTTCAAAGGAAATCGGGCTGTGGAGTTTAATGGATTGGGTGATGTTGTCGCTGCACTAGAATGGATAACAGCAATGAGCGGACATTCCGAATCAGTGATTGCGCTGAAAAGGACATGGTCCGATTTGCTACCGCAATGTTCACGAAAGATGCGGTTATGTAGTGGAATTCCATGGTTAACGCCTTAACCTTGGAGAAAGTTTTTGTAATGACTTGGGCTGAGTTCACTGACATATTCACTCAGCAGTACTTTCCGGCTGATCAGCACCGAAGACTTGAGGCTAAGTTCATGACATTGATGCAGGGGACTAAGACTGTGTCCCAATACGCTGTGGAATTCACGAGGCTGAGTTTGTATGCGCCTCATCAAGTTGATACCAAGGAGAGAAAGGTGACCAGGTTTGTTGGTGGTCTTGATATGGAAATTAGAAGAGTAATGAGTAATGTCTGTTATCCTACGTTCGATGGCTTATTGGAGGCTGCCAGAAATGTAGAGCAAATTTTGATCATGTCGGGGTATTCAATTGGGTATGTCGCCGCTACTACTAACCCAACACAGCCGTAACCGCCAAAGCGCCAACATGAGGGAAGATACTTGGGATCTTCTTGCTCGTTACAGTATTCTCCACAGTAATCTTATTGTCGATCATCTGGGTCTTCTGATCGTGCTCGTGCGTACTCTATCAACACAGAATTATGGTATTGTAATAAGTGCCACTTGGAGCACTTTGGCAAGTGCACTAATGGACGCGCATGTTTTTGCTGTGGAGAGTTGGGTCTTTTTCAGAATGAGTGTCCAGGGAAAGCCGATGCCTGCCATAAGTGTGGTGTATGGGGGCATTTCAGTAGAAATTGCCGAAAGAATGATCCAGTTGCTGCTGCTCCAACGTCGACACGATCTTCTGGGGTATCAAGTGGTGGTTCAGTCAACCGCCGGAGCCAGCCACAAAGGACACCAGCTCGTGCTTTTCAAATAACAGCGGAGGAGGCTAAGGAAAACCCGGAAGTGGTTACGGGTATGTTTACAGTTAACTATTTTCCTGCACGAGTGTTGTTTGATTCTGGTGTCAACCGTTCGTTTGTTTCCACTGTTTTTGCACAACAACTGTCCTTGCCATTGTCTAATTATCTGTTGTACTAGATTTTGAAACTGCTAGTAACACTCTAGTCAAAGTAGATCGTGTATATCAAAACTGTACGTTGGTGATTGTAGATGTAGTCTTCAATCTCGATTTAATCCTGATAGAGTTCAGTGAGTTTGATGTGATTGTCGGGATGGACTGGTTGATCGAAAATGAAGCCCACATAGTCTGCAAGAAGCGAATGATAAAAATAACTACTCCAGAGGGGTGTGAGATCTGCATATATGGGGATAGGAGAAGTGGGGATCTATGCTTGTTGACCATTGCAAAAGCCCGAAAGCTTGTTGCGAAGGGGTGTGACGCCTATTTGGCATATGCTATTGATGCGAAGGCTGAAAAGAAGACTGTGGCCGATGTGCATGTTGTATCACAATTTCCGGATGTATTTCCGGAGGACTTGTCTGGCATGCCGCCTGAGAGACAAGTGGCGTTTCGAATTAACTTGATCCCTGGAGCTGCACCGGTAGCTCGTTCTCCGTATTGCCTAGCTCCTACCGAAATGCAAGAGATGATGAAACAACTCCAGGAGTAGTTGAATAAGAGCTTCATTCGACCAATTTCATCGCCATGGGGAACCCCGGTACTGTTTATTAAAAAGAAGGATGGTACGATGAGGATGTGTATCGATTACCGGGAGTTGAACAAGTTGACTATCAAGAACAAGTATCCGCTGCCGAGAATAGATGACTTGTTTGATCAACTACATGGAGCTGGCGTCTTTTCTAAGATTGACTTAAGGTCGGGATATCATCAGTTGAAGGTTAGAGAGGAAGATGTACCGAAGATGGCCTTCAGGACGCGTTATGGGCATTACGAGTTCCTTGTTATGCCTTTTGGGTTGACCAACGCCGCGGCTGTCTTTATGGATCTTATGAATAGGGTTTGCAGACCAATGTTAGACAAGTCGGTGATCGTGTTTATTGATGACATCCTGGTGTATTCCAAGACTGAAGCGGAGCATGCTGTTCATCTAAGAGAATTGTTGGAGTTACTGAGAAAGGAAAAGTTGTATGCCAGATTCTCAAAGTGTGAGTTTTGGCTACAACAAATTCAATTTTTGGGAGGGATAATTGCACAAAAAACCTTCAACTTGTCAGTTTTTTTGTGATTTAAACCCCAAATCATTTTTCGTTGACTAGAAAATCCTGAACTAACTAAAAATCAGTAAATCAAGGTTTTATCAATGAGTAACTGGTTCAAACCGGTTATTAATCTTACAAGGACCGGTAAATAACCTACGTGGAATTTTTTTAATTGTTGAAATCGATTGCCAAGTATTACACATCATTTAAACTCCCGTTAATAATTTTTAATCGTAATTATTAAACGGGATTACATCATCTACGAGGGTTTAAATGATGTGTAATACTTGGCAACCGGTTTCAACAATTCCAAGTAGGTTATTTACCGGTCCACGTACGATTAATAACCGATTTCAACCGGTTACTCAATGATAAAACCTTGATTTACTGATTTTTAGTTAGTTCGGGGTATTCTATGCAACGAAAAATGATTTGGGGTTTTAATCACAAAATGCTGACAAGTTTGAGGTTTTTACGCAATTATCCCTTTTTGGGACATGTTATTTCGGGAGCTGGAATTTCTGTAGATCCAACTAAAGTTGAGGCTATAAGAAATTTGGAACCGCCTCGATCAGCTACAGAAGTCAGAAGTTTTCTTGGATTGGCGGGGTATTATCGGAGATTTATAAAGGATTTCTCGAAGATTGTGTGAAGACCACCCCTTACGGGGCAGTTCTCACCAGTCTAGGTCCCACATCATGCAATACGATATCAACCATAACTAAGATAGAGTAATTATAATGCGGAAAATTAAATTACAGTACAAGCTATTAAGATTTAAGTTTATTACAGATTAAGTTTTTAAATTAAACTTATAAAGGGCACAAATCTAATCTAATTAATATCATCATATTATCAAAATAAATCTACCCAGATCACCATAATATCGTCATCCAATTAGTACCAAAATGGGGTTGCTGAGTAGAGGTCTATGAAACTTCTGTCTTGAGCGTGTAAGACCTAAGAACTAGGTCCGGCAGGTGACTTTCCTTTGTCTTTTCCTGTAAAAAAATATGAAGTAGCAACCATAAGCAACGCTTAGTGAGTTTATAGATTTTCAATATCAACATGCGTGTCAAGCGGAGTCATAAATCTAAGCGTGATATGTCTTGGCTGCCGCTACAGCCCTCATGATTGAGATATAGAATCATAGAATCGGATGATGTTCAAGCCACACTCACGCTTAAATCGTGGGGATCAGCCACATACTGGGCTAGCTACCAGTAAGTCAATATGGCAGAACATCGGAGGTCATTACCAAGTTCATAAGAACTGGTGAAATAGCCGGGTCTAGAACAATAGACCATAAGGGCTAGTCAAGCTGAATCAATCTATCAAATGTCTGATCAATGATGTAAGCATATGTCTTAGAAGTCATGATAGCAATGAATCATAAGGCAAAGTCTGAAGCAATAATAAATGCAATATGAAAAGATAATCAAATAGCTATCATGATCCACTGGGCAACACCCATCCATGGTGTGCACAGGTCTCATTCCAGCTGATAAAGTGAATGTCAATAAATTTATAGGCAACAATATATCTCAACCGGATCTATGCATGTTCAATCTGAATATCTATAACTCACAGTTTTGGGTCTTGGTCAAACAGATATAAGAATCTGCCACCTGAGTTATCTCAGGATTTTATCTTTGTCAATCTGTAATCTGTAAATCAATTCTCTGACCCGCTTTATATCTTTTAAAATCTTTGTCTTTATGTTCAGAATTTCACTGAACCTGTCCAGAATTATCATATCAAGTCATATTAATATCATCGTCTTTTATCTTTAAATCTGTATTTTATCTGATTCTGATAACTTGTTCGTTCATAACTCATTCTTTGTTTTATTAATATACTAAAAAGGTTGGTGATAGAATCGAATTTAGATTCGAACACACCCACATATGCATAAATTCGAATCTATTTGCTCAGACTCGAACCACACCCACATGAAGAATAGATTCGAAAAATCCTAGTTTAAACTCGAATGGGTGATATTTTCGAATCTAGCAACTAGACTCGAAGGGTGCTGGGTTCGAATCTATCTCCATAGATTCGAAATAAGGCTTATTCGAATCTAATGTTGTCCTCGAATCTATTGCTGCTTTCGAATCTGTTGTTTGCCTTTCGAATATATTTCGAATTTAATCCCATTTCGAGTCTGTTCTTAGTATTTTCGAGTTTGTTCTCAACATTCTCGAATCTGATCATATTTACAACTCTAAAACATGAATTTCTAAGGCATAAATCACAAATATGATCAATATTAAGCCTATGCTCGATTATATTATACTTATTCTAGTTAAACTCCATAAAATAGCTTTAGATTTCATAAAACTAATAGATTCGAAAATACCGAAATATATAAAAACGTAAAAATATAAATTCTTACCTCGAATTCATATGTAATCACGCAGAAGATAGTATATTCGTGTAGTATTCTCCGAGATCTTTCTAACGGTATATATATCTTGATAATCGGACGGTCGGTTTAAAAGAAAATTTAGAGAGAAGGTAGAGAGAGAGTAGAGAGAGAAAGTTAGAGAGAGAGAGTAGAGAGAGAGAGAGAATCTGAGTTTTGATATAAAATTCACGTTTATATACTTCATCTAGTTATATTTTGCTAGTTAACTCACTTTCATTTTTGTATATTATATCTCTTTTATTTAATTATCTTTAATAATTTATTAATTCATAAAATAAATATTTATATAATTTAATTAAATATTTCATAACTTAATTAAATTATAATTCAAATAATGTAACATTATTACATTATCGGTTCAAAATATTACTGAATTTACGACTAGATCAAAATTAGGTTGTTACAGAATGGGCTCCACCACGCACAAACTTCGTCCCCGAAGTTAGCTATGTTCGAACAGACTTGGATAAGTAGCTTTTATAACATCTCTCGATTCCCAAGACTGATGCGAACCTTTGTGGTGTTTCCACTGGACGAGCACCATCTGTATCTCTTTATCCCGAAGCTTTTTGGTCTTCGAGTCCAGAATACGTTCTGGCTCTTCAACCACGCGAAGCTTCTCATCAATCTGCAGGTTAACATGTGGTATCTGAATTTCCCTTTCGTCAGCTAAACTCTTTCTCAGATGACTGACATGAAATACAGGATGTATTCCAGCTAAGTCAGCCGGTAGTTCAAGACGATAAGATTGATTTCCAATCTTTTCCACAATCTTGAACGGACCAATAAATCTCGGAGCTAGCTTGTTTCTTTTAATGAACCGCACCACATTCTTCATTGGGGATACTTTCAGCATCACCCAATCGTTAACTGCAAAACTGATTGATCTATGCCGATTGTCATAATATGACTTCTGCCTGCTTTGAGCTTCAAGAATATTCCTTCTAACTAGTTGAATCTTTTCATGAGTCAACTGTAGAAGGGCAGGTCCTGCTATTGGCGTTTCGCCTGTTTCACACCAACAGGTAGGAGTTCTGCATTTTCTTCCGTACAAAGCTTCAAAAGGAGCCATCTTGATTGTTGAATGATAACTGTTATTATATTAAAATTCGACCAACGGCAAGTGGTCATCCCAGTTACCACCCAAATCAAGAATGCAGGCACGAAGCATGTCTTCAAGAGTAAGGATAGTACGCTCACTCTGACCATCTGCACTTGGATGATAAGCAGTACTCATAGAAATTCGAGTACCCATCCCATCTTGTAGTGCTTGCCAGAATCTGGATGTGAAACGACTATCACGATCAGAAACGATAGACTTCGGCACACCGTGACGAGAAATAATTTCAGTGATGTACAGCTGCGCCAATCTATCGAGAGAATATGTTTCTTTCATCGGAATGAAATGTGCTGATTTCGTTAATCGGTCAACGACTACCCAGATGGAGTCGTGCTGTCTTTTGGTCTTTGGCAGCTTCGTAATGAAGTCCATTGTTATATGCTCCCACTTCCATTCAGGAACTGGCAGTGGTTGCATATCCCCAAAGGGTTTCTGGTGTTCTGCCTTAACCATCTGACATACTTTGCAGCTTTCAACACATTTTCCGATGTCCTTCTTCATTCCTGGCCACCAGTAGTCGGCTTTCAGATCAAAATACATCTTTGAACTGCCAGGATGAATAGATAACTTGGACTGATGAGCTTCGGACAGAAGAGTGCTACGAATAGAACCATATTTAGGAACCCAGATTCGGTTTCCCTTGAGACAGTGAAGTCCCAAATGGATCAGAGTCAGAAATTGTAGTTGCCCTTTTAGATTTTCAGAATCTATGTTCTCTTCTTTCAGCGCTTCAGTTTGAGCAACTCGAATATCTTCAATAAGATCAGAAGAGAATATAACTGGAGTTAGGGCATAACAGCACTTTTCTGGATATACTTTTCTACTCAACGCATCCGCGACAACATTTGCTTTGCCGGGATGATATAAGATCTCGCAATCATAATCCTTGATAAGCTCCAAGGATCGACGCTGTTTCATGTTCAGATCTTTTTGAGTGAAAAGGTATTTGAGACTCTTATGATCAGTGTAGAGCTGACACCGAGTCCCATATAGATAGTGACGCCAGATTTTCAAAGCAAAGGTAACGGCAGCCAACTCAAGATCATGAGTCGGTGCACTTTTCTCGTAGTCTTTTAATTGCCTTGAAGCATAGGCAATTACTTTTCCCCTTTGCATCAGAACACATCCTAAGCCAGTACCAGAGGCATCGCTATAGACGACGAAATCATCATTACCTTCTGGCAAGGCTAGGATCGGCGCTTGAATCAACTTTTGCTTCAGAATATCGAATGCCTCTTGCTGTTTATCGGTCCAAACGAAAGGAGTATTCTTTCGTGTTAGCATTGTAAGCGGCACAGCAATCTTTGAGAAGTCCTTTATGAATCGCCGATAATAACCGGCCAATCCAAGGAAACTTCTTATCTCGGAGGCATTACGAGGCGTTTGCCATTTCTGAACGGCCTCGACTTTCGAAGGATCAACGGAAATTCCTTCGCCAGAAACAACATGGCCAAGGAACTGGATCTATAAGAATCAAGATAGAAATTCAAATTCTGAAGTGAATCAAAGAATAGTTAAGGAAATAGCTCAAGACATATATAATAGAGATTATACCTGTCTGAGCCAGAATTCGCACTTAGAAAACTTTGCATAGAGTCTTTCTTTTCTTAATAACTCTAGCAATTGCCGCAGATGAACGGAATGATCAGCCTCCGTTTTGGAGTAAATCAAAATATCGTCTATGAACACGATAACTGATTTATCCAACATTGGTCTGCACACGCGATTCATGAGATCCATGAACGCCGCTGGTGCATTCGTTAAGCCGAACGGCATTACGAGAAATTCGTAATGACCGTATCTTGTTCGGAAGGCTGTTTTCGGGATATCCTCATCTCTGACTTTTAATTGATGATACCCAGAACGGAGATCGATTTTCGAGAAATAGCTGGCTCCTTGTAGCTGATCAAATAGATCATCAATTCTGGGCAGAGGATACTTATTCTTTATGGTAACCTTGTTCAACTCGCGGTAGTCGATGCACATACGGAAAGTTCCGTCTTTCTTTTTAACAAATAGAACAAGTGCACCCCACGGAGAAGAACTTGGTCGGATAAACCCCTTCTCTAACAGCTCTTGCAGTTGTTTTGACATTTCCTGCATTTCTGCAGGTGCAAGTCTGTAAGGAGCTTTGGCAATAGGAGCCGCACCAGGAACCAAGTCAATACTGAACTCGACTTGACGTTCCGGTGGCACTCCTGAAATATCGTCAGGAAATACGTCTGGGAACTCACAGACGATAGGAATATCAGATAATGATTTCTTTTGGGCTTCAGAGATAGATTCAGATGAGACATAGCATACGTAGGATTCATGACCTTTAGATAAGTACTTATGCGCTTTTTCAACAGATATGAAGCAGTGATCACCTTTTCGCTTCTCGCCCTTGATCTCAAGTACTCGGCCGTCTGAAGACTTGATTCTAATTACTCGTCGGTTGCAGATAATTGTGGCCTCGTTGTTCATTAGCCAATCCATGCCGATGATGACGTCAAACTCTTTCAAGGGAATCGGGATAAGGTCCAGGTTGAACACGATATTATCAACAAGCAGAGTACAATTACGGTAAACAGAATCAGCCATAACATAACTGTTACTGGCTGTCTCAATGTCAAGTACTACGGGAAGCTTTGATGGGGACTTATATAATCTTTGAGCAAAAGATGTCGATATGAAAGAACGACTAGCGCCAGAATCAAATAGCACACGAGCAGGTATCGTATTTAACAGAAACGTACCGGTGACTACGTCAGGTGTTTCTCTCGCCTCTTCAGCCGTTATTTGGAACGCACGTGTCCTTGCAGTTGGTGTTGCAGCAGAACTTTTAACTGTCGACCCTCCAGCTGATGACTGTGGCTGATAACGTGGTCCGCTACGACACTGATACATGAAGTGCCCTCTCTTTCCACATTTCGCACATCCACGTCCCTGCTGTGGACATTCTTCACTACTATGACCGATCATGTTACACGCGAAGCAAGTAACGTCATCCGGATTACATAGTCCCATGTGAGACTTTCTGCATCTCTTGCAGAATCGCGGCTCGTTCGTAAGGGAATACGCTTGAGCTTTCGGCTGTGAACTATGCTGATAGGATTGCTGAGACTGAGATTTATTTGGCTTAAAGAATCTGCCAAATCGCTGTTTCTTTGGAGGAGACGGATTCATCGGGTTAGTAGACGGAGCATAAAGCTGATCGCCGTACTCTAAGTAACCTCGCTCGATTTGTCTAGCCGCTTCTACCATTTCCAAGTAACTCTTGTATTTGATCGCGCTCATGGGATGTCTGTATCTAGGATTGAGTCCTACACGAAATCTATTCATCTTTCTTTCCTCGGTAGCTACTTGGTAGGAAGAGTAGCCGCATAGTCTTGAGAATTCATGCTCGTATTCGTCAACTGTCTTCGTTCCCTGAGTCAACTGCATCAACTGTACCTCCATCTTATCTCGTTGGTCAATCGGGCAGTATTTCGCATTGAACATTTCAAGAAACTGCTCCCATTCTAAAGTCTGAATCACCTCCTCACCATAGATACTTCGCTGGGTTTTCCACCAGGCACGAGCAGCTCCAACAAACAACGCAGACGCGTAGCTCACTTTCTTAGAATCTAAACAGTCAGAGATTCTAAAAATTTCTTCCGTATGACTGATCCAATCCATTGCCTGAATCGGATCCACAGTACCCTCGAAGTTCAGGGCACCGCTGGCTTTAAAATCTTTAAATTTGCAGCCTTTTGGCTGAGCTATTTGGGTTTCTGGATTTGAATTATCAGAATCAGATTCTTCATTCTGGACTTGCTTATCTTTTCGCTTATTTTTCTTATCATTACGTCTTTTAGCTTCGGCCTCATCTCTGGCCTGAAACTGTTCTTGCATAATCTTATTCTGTTGTTCTGAGTGTTGTGCTAGTAATTGTTGCATCATCTCAAACATTTGTTGTGGGGTCATGTTGCTTGGTATGTCACCTGATCCTGATCCTGACATCTTCTACTGAAAATTAAAATCATTTAACTATCAGTTTATAGAATTAGATCTATGTACCCTTTTTCCCATCCTAATAGTCTGTACATCCTATCTCAGTTCAAACCACCTAAATGATTGATACATATGTATTGCTTCAGTTTGAGACCAAGTATACTTACGTAATACTTGATTCACTCAAACTAGTGCTCTGATACCATCCTGTGAGGACCACCCCTTACGGGGCAGTTCTCACCAGTCTAGGTCCCACATCATGCAATACGATATCAACCATAACTAAGATAGAGTAATTATAATGCGGAAAATTAAATTACAGTACAAGCTATTAAGATTTAAGTTTATTACAGATTAAGTTTTTAAATTAAACTTATAAAGGGCACAAATCTAATCTAATTAATATCATCATATTATCAAAATAAATCTACCCAGATCACCATAATATCGTCATCCAATTAGTACCAAAATGGGGTTGCTGAGTAGAGGTCTATGAAACTTCTGTCTTAAGCGTGTAAGACCTAAGAACTAGGTCCGGCAGGTGACTTTCCTTTGCCTTTTCCTGTAAAAAAATATGAAGTAGCAACCATAAGCAACGCTTAGTGAGTTTATAGATTTTCAATATCAACATGCGTGTCAAGCGGAGTCATAAATCTAAGCGTGATATGTCTTGGCTGCCGCTACAGCCCTCATGATTGAGATATAGAATCATAGAATCGGATGATGTTCAAGCCACACTCACGCTTAAATCGTGGGGATCAGCCACATACTGGGCTAGCTACCAGTAAGTCAATATGGCAGAACATCGGAGGTCATTACCAAGTTCATAAGAACTGGCGAAATAGCCGGGTCTAGAACAATAGACCATAAGGGCTAGTCAAGCTGAATCAATCTATCAAATGTCTGATCAATGATGTAAGCATATGTCTTAGAAGTCATGATAGCAATGAATCATAAGGCAAAGTCTGAAGCAATAATAAATGCAATATGAAAAGATAATCAAATAGCTATCATGATCCACTGGGCAACACCCATCCATGGTGTGCACAGGTCTCATTCCAGCTGATAAAGTGAATGTCAATAAATTTATCAGCAACAATATATCTCAACCGGATCTATGCATGTTCAATCTGAATATCTATAACTCACAGTTTTGGGTCTTGGTCAAACAGATATAAGAATCTGCCACCTGAGTTATCTCAGGATTTTATCTTTGTCAATCTGTAATCTGTAAATCAATTCTCTGACCCGCTTTATATCTTTTAAAATCTTTGTCTTTATGTTCAGAATTTCACTGAACCTGTCCAGAATTATCATATCAAGTCATATTAATATCATCGTCTTTTATCTTTAAATCTGTATTTTATCTGATTCTGATAACTTGTTCGTTCATAACTCATTCTTTGTTTTATTAATATACTAAAAAGGTTGGTGATAGAATCGAATTTAGATTCGAACACACCCACATATGCATAAATTCGAATCTATTTGCTCAGACTCGAACCACACCCACATGAAGAATAGATTCGAAAAATCCTAGTTTAAACTCGAATGGGTGATATTTTCGAATCTAGCAACTAGACTCGAAGGGTGCTGGGTTCGAATCTATCTCCATAGATTCGAAATAAGGCTTATTCGAATCTAATGTTGTCCTCGAATCTATTGCTGCTTCGAATCTGTTGTTTGCCTTTCGAATATATTTCGAATTTAATCCCATTTCGAGTCTGTTCTTAGTATTTTCGAGTTTGTTCTCAACATTCTCGAATCTGATCATATTTACAACTCTAAAACATGAATTTCTAAGGCATAAATCACAAATATGATCAATATTAAGCCTATGCTCGATTATATTATACTTATTCTAGTTAAACTCCATAAAATAGCTTTAGATTTCATAAAACTAATAGATTCGAAAATACCGAAATATATAAAAACGTAAAAATATAAATTCTTACCTCGAATTCATATGTAATCACGCAGAAGATAGTATATTCGTGTAGTATTCTCCGAGATCTTTCTAACGGTATATATATCTTGATAATCGGACGGTCGGTTTAAAAGAAAATTTAGAGAGAAGGTAGAGAGAGAGTAGAGAGAGAAAGTTAGAGAGAGAGAGAGTAGAGAGAGAGAGAGAATCTGAGTTTTGATATAAAATTCACGTTTATATACTTCATCTAGTTATATTTTGCTAGTTAACCCACTTTCATTTTTGTATATTATATCTCTTTTATTTAATTATCTTTAATAATTTATTAATTCATAAAATAAATATTTATATAATTTAATTAAATATTTCATAACTTAATTAAATTATAATTCAAATAATGTAACATTATTACATTATCGGTTCAAAATATTACTGAATTTACGACTAGATCAAAATTAGGTTGTTACAGATTGCAGTTCATTTAACTGCATTAACGAAAAAGAATGCGCTGTTTGTTTGGGAAAGTGTGCAGCAAGAGGCTTTCGAGATCTTAAAGAAAACATTAAGTGAAGCACCAACACTTGTCCTACCGGAGGGTAATGAAGACTTTGTAGTATACACGGATGCTTCGAGATTGGGATTAGGTGCTGTACTGATGCAGCGAGGAAAGGTTATTGCATATGCCTCTAGACAGTTAAAGCAACATGAAAAGGATTACTCGACACACGATCTGGAGTTGACGGCCGTTACTTTTGCCTTGAAATTGTGGAGACACTACCTATATGGGACTAAGTGTCAACTTTATACGGACCATAAGAGTTTGAAGTAAATCTTTAGCCAGATAAAGCTTAACATGAGACAACGTAGGTCTATGGAATTGATTAAGGACTACGATTGGGAGATCCTTTATAATCCTGGAAAGGCTAATGTAGTAGCCGATGCTTTAAGTCGCAAAGCTTATGCTAAGGATTGTTGCTACATGATGACGTCTACGATGTTAACTTCCACGATTATTGATGATATTAAAGCTGCTCAAGTGGAAGCTTTGAAAGAAGAGAACATTAATGCTGAGGATATAAGGATACAGATTAAGAATATGGAAACGAGTGAATCTGGTTTGAAAGGAATTTATGGGAGAATCTGGGTGCCAAAGTTTGGTGGTATGAGAAAGGTGATCATTGAAGAAGCATATCAGTCCAAATTTTCTGTACATCCCGCGAGCACAAAGATGTACAATGAGCTGAAAGTAGACTTCTGGCGGTCGGGATTAAAGAGAGATATCGGTCAATACGTGGAGCGATGTAGGACTTTCTGGCTTGTGAAAGCTGAATATCAGCAACTTCATGGTAGTCTGCAACCGCTTCCCATTCCGGAATGGAAATGGCAACACATAACCATGGATTTCGTCACCAAGTTGCCAAAGACTAGGAGTCAACATGATGCGGTATGGGTTATTGTTGATAGATTAACCAAGTTTGCACATTTCATTCCAATAAGAGAGAGTTATTCCTTGGAAAAGTTGGCTCAGATTTATATGGACGAGATTATTGCTAGACACGGAGTACCTAAGTCCATTGTATCGGATCGAGATAGCCGCTTTACTTCAAATTTTTGGTCAGCATTTCAAGAAGGATTGGGTACAAGATTCGCGATGAGTACAGCTTACCGTCCGCAAACCGATGGCCAAAGTGAAAGGACCATCCTTACTCTGGAAGATATGATGCGGTCGTGCATTTTGGATCTGGGTGGTAATTGGGATGATCATTTGCCACTAATAGAGTTTTAATACAATAACAGTTACCATGCTACGATTAAGAAAGCGCCATTTAAAGCATAATATGGGAGAAGGTGTAGGACTCCTACGTGTTGGAGAGAAACTGGAGAGACTTCGATTGTTGGGCCGGCATTGCTACAGGAAAGGAACGAGAAGATACAGTTAGTGAGACAAAATTATGAATGCGGCCCAGGATCGACAGAAAAGCTATCATGATAGGAGGCACAAACCAATTAACTTTGAGGTGAATGATCGGGTATATCTGAAAGTATCACCTATGAGAAGTGTTACTCGTTTTGTAAAGAGAGGAAAGTTAGGTCCGAGATTCGTAGGATCATTCAGGATAATAGAGAAAGTCGAAAATCAATCTTACCGTTTGGAGTTGTCTGAAGAAATATCAGGCATACATTCGGTGTTCCATATGGGAAATCTCAGAAAGTCCTTCATTACTGGCAATGAGGACTGGGCTGATCACACCAAGCTACAGATTGATGAAAGGCTCCGGTATGTAGAAGAACTGGATTGCGTCTTAGATACCAAAGTGAAGAAGCTAAGGAGTAAAGAGATAGAGATGGTGCTTATGCGTTGGAAGCATCACAAAGGAGCAAACCATACGTGGGAAACAAAGTCTTGCATGATGAAGAGATACCCGCAACTGTTTGAAGCCAAGTAACTTCGAGGACGAAGTTTAAGCGTGGTGGAGCCCATGCTGTAACATCCTCATATTTAAATTACTGTAATTTAGACTAATTAGTGGATATTTTGTAATTTATGAAATTAAGTTGGATTACGAATGATAATTATATATTTGATGGTTATTATTTTAAGTAATTAAGAAATTTGAGAATTTCAACTTTTAGTTATTAAGTATGATGAACTATATACTTGGTTTGTGATAGTAAGATAAAGATGAAATCAGTATTTAATGAAATCTGAGTAGAGAGGCTAAAGGTGCCAGTAGCCGAAAGTTGAGTATAAAAGACTCAAAGTCTTTCATTTCAACCATTTATTTCTCTCTCTAAAACTCTCACCATCTCTCTCTAGAATCCGGTTCCCTCAAACATAAATAAACAACACGAAAATTCTGGAATCAAGAGCTGAAAGTTTGGAATTAAGATCGTAGAAAGGAACTATCCACACTGCAAACAACGAATTAAGGTAAATATTTCTCAAACTTTTCGAAATTTGAAGTTTTGGGTTCGGTTTCTATGAAAACCGTATCATAGATTCAGGTTTCAAATGTTGTTGAATGTGTTGTATTATTGCGGTTATGTCTAAATCGAGTGTTAAGGAATCTGTGTACTAAATTTCAGCATCAGATTCAAACTCAAAGTATGATTTTGAGAATTTAGTGTGTGTTTTGAGTGTGTTCGACGGTTGATAAAAAATGGACGAAAAGGAGTCTGATTTGGTACTAATATTGTTAGAATTAGGTTAAAAGTGTTAAAAGAGTACAAATATGTTTATATCAAGAGTTTACAGTCATAAATTGGACACAAATTGACCAAAAAAGAAATCTGGAAAAATACAAAACTGCACAAATGTGAAATTCGGACCTGAAGAACACAACTCAGATGATCCGAATTTAGGACCTAGTATAAATTTCGGATGAACAGTTCAGAGAAAATTTTCTAAGTATAGACATCGGATGGGGTCCGAATTTCAGATCAATTGCTGCAAAACTTATAAAATTAAGTTTTTATGAAATAAACAGTTATTAACATAATGTTCTGTTACAACTGACTTAACAGGTCCCTTGTGGTGTTGTTTAACCCACAGTGGGGTACTTTGTGAATCCGGTTGAAAGCCCGAGGTGAAATAAAATAAATAGAAGTTAATTAACGCACCCACTGTGAGTACATATGATTTCACATGCCTATATCTGTTTTATGTTAGCTATTGCCTGCTGAGACATGTTGTTTCACTTTCATTTGGAATTCTTCTAACTTGCGTAGACATAGATGCACATTGTTGCTTGTTGCATGTCCGTTTTCTTGTTGTGCATGTCTCGATGGACCGGCGGGTCGCATCTGTATTCTGATGTTACTGCGCTATATGACTAGGAGCTGATCCCTCCGAGGTTCTCATAGGCAGTAAGTCATCTCCGATGTTATGTTTGTCTCAGATGGTTAGTTTTCTTATGCCGAGCTTTGGCTCAAAGTAGCTGCGGCTCTTGTGCCGTACTTTGTGTACAAAGAGAGTATACGGCGTGTGTCGTCGGTGTTACTCTTGGGAGTCTTCATAAAGATTTATAGAATGCGTAAATCTGTGTATTCACTAAGCTTTTCTTACCCCTCAGTTGTTGACATTTTTACAGCAAAAGGGAAATCCGCTGCGGGACCTTCTAACTAAGTCATCTATTGTAGTCTTTGAAGATATCTACTACTCATTTTGGTAAATGAAACATGGGCTTATTGTTGTAATACATTTGGGATGATGTAATAAATTTTGAGTATGTAGACTTAGACTTGAAACATTGTAGCACCGTAGGGTGTTTCAAAACATTTGTATTTTCATTTATGTACTTTATTGCTTTCGCACTTTGTTTAAGAATTCAGATCATTATGTAATGGTTAATGTATGGTGATTAATCCTGGGTGTATTGTAATGGTGGTTTATGTGGCAAGGGTGTCACATTAATATAGTTATGTTTACATTCACAAGTAATTCTCATAACATGATTATTTGATTGATTTCCAAGACTCTTTATGCCATTCCCTCATGATTATATATAAGTCTGACACAGTGTTTTTTTTTCATTTAAATCTAGCCACACCTTCATTGTGTGGTTGTTGTCTAGATTACCATCCCATTTGTTTGAAACTAACATCATCATCATGTTATTTTGTTATTCCAAATTACTAAACTTATAGATTATGCCACTTAAATTTCATAGTGTAAGAACTTCGTTATGTCTTTGCACCAATTCAAATTACACTTTTAATTAATATTTTCATGTTTTTCCACACACATCATTTAGTTAAGTCGAGTTAATGCTTTCATTACAGACGTCCTTTATCATACATTTATTGTTTATTTTGCACTTTAGTGTAATTCACTTCTTGCAATTTACAATATATCTCTTTATTTATTTATGTCTCATCACATTTTATTTTATTTTACATATTATATGTTATTTGTAAGCTCAAATCACATTGACAACTTTGATTCCCAGTATATTTTGCACTCAAACACAATAATCAAACGATTTGTATTAAGAATATGAAGATTACAAGAGAGAATTTTGACACTCAATCTCTATGAACTTTCACACTCAAGAACACACACACTTGGTGGAGGCTCCTTTTTTTTCTTCACAAACCCTAGGAGAACAATATCATTTATACCTAAACTTACTTTGGGAGTTTGTCCAAACACTCCCCTTAAAGTCTTGGAAATTAAGATTTCCCCCCAAACTGAACTATTCCTAATTATAAATTGAACCTAGACTTTTGTTATATTTAATTATACACTATTTTAGGGCTAACAATCTCCCCTTTAGTGTATAATTAAATATTTACAATTAAGCGCAATTACACAGCTTGAATTACAAGAAATAAAGTTTCTAACAATCTCCCCCTTCTTGTAATCAAGGCTTGTATTCTTCTGAAGTCTTGGACTCTAAACTCTGATATCTGATCTTTGAAGTAACTCTGATCTCTGAATTTTGAAGTATATCATTGATATTCTTCAGATGACTCTCCCCTTAAATGTTTCAGATCGGTGGCTCTCCCCTTGCGTTTAGTAGGTCTTTCAAAACATTTCAAATCTTTTCAGAACATTCTCCCTCCATGATGATCATGAGAATTATGATCATCATGTAATCACTTCAGCTGTCCCCTTCAAAGGAACAACCTCAATGTGTCTTCAAATCTTCTTTCTTTGTTGAAGCAGATGATTACTGACTCAGAAAGAATATATTACATTTAAGAACATTACAGACACAGAAGTACTTATCTCTCTCATGTTACATTCTCAATCCCCTCAATAACAGAATATAAACAGTTACACCATAAAATTTTCCCTCGCCTTCAGAAACAACAATCTCTCCCTCATTACAAAATATTCAGGACCAAAAGGATATTACAGTGAAGATCATGGCTTTGCAACCTGAATATAAGAAAATGAAACAAATTCATTTGTAAGTAACATTCCAGTTCCATATAGGAGTTCTGTTTGCACAATTGACTAAGTCTATGTGACCTACGTTCAGTGCTGGCGTCACGTTAACACTGGTAGGATTTCCAAATAATCATCGTGAAATCCTTTATCATGAAAAAATCACTCATATTTGTTCCGCCTTTGTCTCGGTAGACAAGCTATTTATAGTCACGCAGACTGTAGACTCCATGTGTCCTAAAAAGTGTATAACATTAAGCTCTAGACTCAAAGTGCATCAACTGAAGTCGGAGACTGGAGAGGATGTCTTCCTTGTTTCAATATCAATAATATCCAAATGATATGTCGATAGAGTATGTGATATAACTCCGTGTGAATTGAAACAGAAGTCTTTTAAGAGACAACTGAGTAGCTAGAGAGGTTAGGTGCATGCGTCACTGGGTCCATGACGTCTTGTTCAATACCTAATTCCAACACATGGAATTTGATAGCAGATGTAGGAAACCCAGCAGACTGACACGGTGTTGGTAGGATTTATCTTTTCTTTTAATCCTTTCTCACCCCTCAACTCTCGTCATTTATCAACTGTACTCCCTCCAGCTCACTTTTAGCTCATGATGCACCCCATCTCCTTTCGATAAACCCTCTCATTTGCATTTTATCTATGCTCGACCCTGCTAGTACCCGTGGTAACTAACACTCCTTAACTAATTGACCTAAGAACCCTTATTCACACAAACTAGAGTGGTTTGCTCCTTGGGTAGGTCTTCCGACTCTGGTTTAGACCATAGAAACGATATATATATATATATGCCTAATCACACATATTGGGCATCATCGGAGTCAGCATGATATCTTGAAAGATATATCAGTGAAGCTCATGAGGTATTTCAGAAGATGGATGAGAGTTGAATGAAATATATTGGGAAGTTTGAGAGACTGTATGAGAGAACTTTAATAAAAAGTCTGATATGAGATTTGGAAATTAATTAGACTATCATGAAATAATTAGCTTGGATGGAAGAAACTTGATGTATGAGAGAATCAGAATATGTGGGAAAAAGCAGAATATTTGAGAGAATCTTAGAAAGAATGAGATCAAGATCATCACGAAGATTAGATCAATTAAACTTGGTAGAAATTTATTCAGTCAGAGAATCATATTGTTCTAACATAACCTTTTAAAGTGTGCGTTAGACTATTCAGAATGCTTACACACTTTTCGTTAAGATGTCATCTTCAAAGCGCATCTGAAACTCCCCCTGCAAATAAGAACAGTATCAGTGAAACATAAAATGTTATGAGTGAATTTCAAGAACGAAACTCAAACTCAAACTGATAAGCATAAAAAGTGGAGAAACTTCTAGAGAAGTCGCGTAAACATGGGTTCTAAACTGGGTGTTTAGAAACCATCTAAACATGAAAGATCGGGTTCTGATCTGTCATGATACAGAAGCCATTGCTTTGAAGTACGGGTTCCACTCGGAATTAAGTAGAAGCCATTGCTTTGAAGATCGGGTCCTGAACTGAGTGATCATAAGCCTTTATATTGAAGTTCGGGTTCCAGTCTGAAGTGATCTGAAAACCATCTCATTGAAGTTCGGGTTCCAGTCTGAAGTGATCTGAAAACCATCTGCATAAAATTAAACCACTTTTGGTACCCATCGAAAGATGGTTCCTTTCTTGTTAGATTTAGGATTTCCATCGTCATGTAACAACACAACAGTAGGAATCCATTTATCATTCGACACAGGTTTAGATGCAGAACCTTTTGGGACCCATTTGTATATGCGTCCAGCTGATTTTGAAACAACCTTAGGTAATGGAACAACCTTTGGCTTGAGTGACTTTGGAAATGCCTTAGGCTTGTCCTTTGGCAATGGTTTTTTCAATTTGTCAGGCAATGATGAGGCATGCACTTTTGTTTTCTTAGATTGGCGGCGTTTCCGTTTTTCAGGATAAGGTACAAACTTAGTCATTTCAGGAACGACACGCCGAAAACTTTTTGGACATAATTGAAACAGATTGCAAAAAGAGTATTTCGAAGGATTACTAGCAACATCCTTTCCAGACACACTGACACTACTATCGATTTTCACAAAAGATTCATGCATGACTGCCTTTTTCACAAAGAAACTTTGAAAATCAAGAGGTGTTATTTTAGGAATCCTTCTTGCATGATCTGTAGGAACAAAACAATGAGAGTTCGTACGTTTGGAAGACTTAGACTTTGAAAAATTTTCTTTTCCTTGGTGAGTGCGTTTCTTGGAAGACTTAGATTGACTCCGAGTCTTCTTTGAAACCTCAGCTTTGTAAGATTTGGAGCACTCACCTTTACAACTGACAGAAGAAACTTCAACCTTGGCTTTACGTTTTTCAGATGATGTGAGATGGACTTTTGTAGGATGAGAAACCTTTGAATCTTTTAAATGAGAATTTAACCTTTCTGACACTGTGTCAAGCTTTTCTTTGTAGATGGTTAATTCTACATTTTGTTCAAGACTTTGATTTGCCAATTTTTCCTCACTCTTGAGAAGAGCTTCTTGATAATCAAGAGCTTTCTTTTAAGTTGTCTTTAATTCCTTTTCTAAAACTTTGATTTTATGTTGAAAAACTTTTGTAGGAATGTAAAGATGAGGGATTGGTTTGACAGGTTCTGTGTTCATTTCAGCCTCTGAATAGCTTGACAAGAAGTCCTCCTCTAGTGTAGGTACTCTATAGGGATAACTCTCGTTTAATTCATCATATTTAAAAGACATTTCTTTTTCTCTGTTTTCATTTCGTTTCTCATCCTCTTGGGTTAAAATTTCTTCCGATGATTGACAAACGAAAGATTTCAACCCAGCACCCATATATCTCATGTCCGAAAAAATAGGTAAAACTTGTTGAACCTTTTCCAAGTACTTAGGATTTTTTTAAAACCAATTCCTTGTTTGGAATGATGAAACCTAGTCTCTTTGGGTTGGTTTAGATGAATAGTTTGTTCAGTTTGACCCCGTTTTAGAAATTCATCATCTAGGATCATTATGCGAGAGTACAAACCTATTCTATCTTCTTCTATCACCTTGTATTTTTCCAAACTGTCTATGTTTTCCATGCTTACAGACTCTAAGCGTTTTAAAAGAACAGATATTTCTGATTTTAAAGAGTTCTTTTCATCAGTGAGTTTATCCATACAAGATTCAAGGTATTTATTCCTATCCTCAACATCTACCTTTTCAATCAACATCTTCTTTATCACCTCATGGTTGTTTAGCCATTTCTTTTTATACACAGCGGATTGGTCTTTTTCAGCATTCAATTCATTCTTTAATTCATGTAGTTGTGCATGCAGTTCATCAAATTCATCACTAGATTTAAAATCAGATAAGGATTGTATATCAAATAAATCAGACGAAGATGAAGAACTTTGTACCTGTTTGGAGTGGTTCATGAGACAGACTGGAGATATATCAACTTTCTCCACCTCGACAGTCTTTCCATGTGTGGAAAATCCTTGAGCCATGATTGTGGAGTGCAAAAGGTGGATCTTCTAGATTGGAAACTTTTTTCTGGAGTGGAATTAGGCCTCAAAATTTGAACAAAATAACTTTTCCAAATTAAAATATTGTAGATCTCGTTTCTAGCTTCGTTTCGGCGTATGGTAGGCCGTCTAACGATGTTCCATTCAAAAGTCATGGCCTCTGGAAGCACTGAATGTCAAAAGTTTGGATAGACCCGGACCCGAAATTTGGATGATCCGAATTCGGATGGTCAGAATTCGGTTGGTCCGAATTCAGATGGGTTGTAGATCTCGTTTCAAGCTTCGTTTTGACGTATTGTAGGCCATCTAACGATGTTTCAGTCAAAAGTTATGGCCTCTGGAAGCACTGAATGTCAAAAGTTTGGATAGACCTGGACCCGAATTCGGATGGTCAAAATCGGATGGTCCGAATTCGTATGGATCCGAATTTCGGATGGGTCGTAGATCTCGTTTCAAGCTTCGTTTTGACGTATTGTAGGCCTTCTAACGATGTTCCAGTCAAAAGTTATGCCCTCTGGAAGCACTAAATCGAGAATAACACTTAACAAATTACCGATTAACAATTTGAACGATTAAACAAGAAAAACTTGTAATTATTGAACATAAAGTGCTCGAAATCAGTACAAGATTATTTGTTTATGATTATGGAATAGAAAACCTGACAACTTTGATTCCCAATATGTTTTGCACTCAAGCACAATAATCAAACGATTTGTATTAAGAATATGAAGATTACAAAGAGAGAATTTGAACACTCAATCTCTAGGAACTTTCACACTCAAAAACACACACACTTGGTGGAGGCTCATTTGTGTCTTCTTCTTAAAACCCTAGGAGAACAATACTATATATAACTAAGCCTACTTTGGGAGTTTGTCCAAACACTCCCCTTAAAGTCTTGGAAATTAATATTATCCCCAAAGTAAACTATTCCTAATTATAAATTGAACCTAGACTTTTATTATATTTAATTATATACTATTTTAGGGCTAACAATCTCCCCTTTAGTGTATAATTAAATATTTACAATTAAGCACAATTGCACAAGCTTGAATTACAAGAAATAAAGTTTCTAACAATGTCCCCCTTCTTGTAATCAAGGCTTGTATTCTTCTGAAGTCTTGGGCTCTAAACTCTGATATATGATCATTGAAGTAACTCTGATCTCTGTACTTTTGAAGTATATCATTGATCTTCTTTAGATGACTCTCCCCTTAAATGTTTCAGATCGGTGGCTCTCCCCTTGCGTTTAGTAGGTCTTTCAAAACATTTCAACTCTTTTCAGAACATTCTCCCCCTCATGATGATCATGAGAATTATGATCATCATGTAATCACTTCAGCTCTCCCCTTCAAATGAACAACCTCAATGTGTCTTCAAATCTTCTTTCTTTGTCGAAGCAGATGATTACAGACTCAGAAAGAAAATATTACATTTAAGAACATTACAGACACAGAAGTTCTTATCTCTCTCATGTTACATTCTCAATCCCCTCAATAACTATATATAAATAGTTACACCATAAAATTTTCCCACGCCTTCAGAAACAACAAACCAAAAGGATATTACAGTGAAGATCATGGTTTTGCAACCTGAATATAAGAAAATGAAACATATTCATTTGTAAGTAACATTCCAGTTCCACATAGGAGTTCTGTTTGCACAATAGACTAAGTCTATGTGACCTACGTTCAGCGCTGGCGTGACGTTAAGACTGGTAGGATTTCCAAATAATAATCGTGAAATCCTTTATCATGAAAGAATCACTCATATTTGTTCCGGCTTTGTCTCGGTAGACAAGCTGTTTATAGTCACGCAGACTGTAGACTCCATGTGTCCTAAAAGTGTATAACATTAAGCTCTAGACTCAAAGTGCATCAACTGAGGTCGGAGACCGGAGAGGATGTCTTCCTTGTTTCAATATCAACAATATCCAAATGATATGTCGATAGAGTATGTGATATAACTCCGTGTGAATTAAAACAGAAGTCTTTTAAGAGACAACTGAGTAGCTAGGGAGGTTAGGTGCATGCGTCACTGGGTCCATGACGTCTTGTTCAATACCTAATTCCAACACATGGAATTTGGTAGCAGATGTAGGAAACCCAGCAGACTGACACGGTGTTGGTAGGATTTATCTTTTCTTTTAATCCTTTCTCACCCCTCTGCTATCGTCATTTTTCAACTGTACTCTCACCGGCTCACTTTTACCTCATGATGCACCCCATCTCCTTTCGATAAACCCTCTCATTTGCATTTTATCTATGCTCGACCCTGCTAGTACCCCGTGGTAACTAACACTCCTCAACTAATTGACCTAAGAACCCTTATTCACACAAACTAAAGTGGTTTGCTCCTTGGGTAGGTCTTCCGGCTCTGGTTTAGACCATAGGAACGATATATATGCCTAATCACGCATATTGGGCATCATCGGAGTAAGCATGATATCTTGAAGGATATAGCAGTTAAGCTCATGGGGTATTCTAGAAGAGGGATGAGAGTTGAATGAAATATGTTGGGAAGTTTGAGAGACTGTATGAGAGAACTTCAATAGAAAGTCTGATATTAGATTTGAAAATAAATCAGACTATCATGAAAGAATTAGCTTGTATGGGAGAAACTTGATGTATGAGAGAATCAGAATATGTGGGAGAAATCAGAATATTTGAGAGAATCTCAGGAAGAATGAGATCAACATCATCATGAAGATTAGATCAATTAATCTTGGTGGACATTTACTCAATCAGTGAATCAGATTATTCTAACAAAACCTTTTAAAGTGTGCATTAGAGTATTCAGAATGCTTACACACTTTTCGTTAGATGTCATCTTCAAAGCGCATCTGAAACTCCCCCTGCAAATAAGAACAGTATTAGTGAAACATAAAATGTTATGAGTGAATTTCAAGATTGTAACTCAAACTGATAAGCATAAAAAGTAGAGAAAATTCCAGATAAGTCGCAGAACCACGGGTTCTAAACTGGGTGTTTAGAAACCATCTAAACATGAAAGATCGGGTTCTGATCAAGAGGTGTTATTGAAACAGATTGCAAAAAAAGAATTTCAAAGGATTACTAGCAACATCCTTTCCCGGCACACTAGCACTACTATCGATTTTCACAAAAGATTCATGCATGACTGCCTTTTTCACAAAGAAACTTTGAAAATCAAGAGGTGTTATTTTAGGAATCCTTCTTGCATGATCTGTAGGAACAAAACAATGAGAGTTCGTACATTTGGAAGACTTAGACTTTGAAAAATTTTCTTTTCCTTGGTGAGTGGGTTTCTTGGAAGACTTAGATTGACTCCGAGTCTTCTTTGAAACCTCAGCTATGGAAGATTTGGAGCACTCACCTTTACAACTGACAGAAGAAACTACAACCTTGCCTTTACCTTTTTTAGATGATGTGAGATGGACTTTTGTAGGATGAGAAACCTTTAAATCTTTTAAATGAGAATTTAACCTTTCTGAAACTGTGTCAAGCTTTTCTTTGTAGATGGTTAATTCTACATTTTGTTCAAAACTTTGTCTGACCAATTTTTCCTCGCTATTGAGAAGAGCTTCTTGATAATCAAGAGCTTTCTTTCGAGTTGTCTTTAATTCCTTTTCTAAAACAGTAATTTGATGTTGAAGAACTTTTGTAGGAATGTAAAGGTGAGGGATTGGTTTTACAGGATCAATATTCAATTCTTCTGATGAATAAGTAGGTAAGCAGTCTTCCTCTGGAGTAGGTACTCTAGAAGAATAGCTTTCATTCAGTTCATCATATTTCAAAAAGATTTCCTTTTCTTTGTTTTCAATACGTTTCTCATCCTCTTGGGTTAAAAATTCTTTTGATGACTCAAAAAAGAATGATTTAAGCCCAGCACCCATGTAATGTATGTCATAAAAAATAGGTAAAACTTGTTGAACCTATTCCAAGTACTTAGGATTTTTAAAACCAATTCCTTGTTTGGAATGATTAAACATAGTCTCTTTGGGTTGCTTTAAATGAATAGTTTGTTCAGTTTGACCCCGTTTTAGAATTTCATCATATATGGTCTTTATGCGAGAGTACAAACCTATTCTTTCTTCTTCTATCATTTTGTACTTTTCCAAACTGTCTACGTTTTCTATGCTTACAGACTCTAAGCGTTTTGAAAGAACAGATATTTCTGATTTTAAAGAATTCTTTTCATCAGTGAGTTTATCCATACAAGATTCAAGGTATTTATTTCTATCCTCAACATCTACCTTTTCAATCAACATCTTCTTTATCACCTCATGGTTGTTTAGCCATTTCTTTTTATACACAGAGGATTGTTCTTTTTCAGCAATCAATTCATTCTTTAATTCATGTAGTTGTGCATGCAGTTCATCAAATTCATCACAAGATTTAAAATCATATAAGGATTGTATATCAAATAAATCAGATGAAGATGAAGAACTTTGTACCTGTTTGGAGTGGTTCATGAGACAGACTGGAGATATATCAACTTTCTCCTCCTCGACAGTCTTCTCATGTGTGGAAAATCCTTGAGTCATGATTGTGGAGTGCAAAAGGTGGATCTTCTAGATCGGAAACTGGAAAAACTCAGAAACTTCACAAGTTCGAATGTATCCGAGGTTGGTAACTTAGAGAAACTTGGATCAGAAACAGGTTTTTGATGTTGAAACTTCATCTTTTCTAACCAAGAAATTGTAGATCTCGTTTCTAGCTTCGTTTCGGCGTATGGTAGGTCGTCTAACGATATTCCAGTCAAACGTTATGGCCTCTGGAAGCACTGAATGTCAAAAGTTTGGATAGACCCGGACCCGAAATTTGGATGATCCGAATTCGGATGGGTCCGAATTTCGGTGAGGTCGTAGATCTCGTTTCAAGCTTCGTTTTGACGTATAGCAGGCCGTCTAACGATGTTCCAGTCAAAAGTTATGCCCTCTGGAAGCACTGTTGTCTTCTAAAAGTGAGCCGGAGGGAGTACAGTTGAAAAATGACAAGAGCTGAGGGGTGAGAAAGGATTAAAAGAAAAGATAAATCCTACCAACACCGTGTCAGTCTGTTGGGTTTCCTACATCTGCTACCAAAATTCCATGTGTTGGAATTAGGTATTGAACAAGACGTCATGGACCCAGTGATGCATGCACCTAACCTCCCTAGCTACTCAGTTGTCTCTTAAAAGACTTCTGTTTCAATTCACACGGAGTTATATCACATACTCTATCGACATATCATTTGGATATTGTTGATATTGAAACAAGGAAGACATCCTCTCCGGTCTCCGACTTCAGTTGATGCACTTTGAGTCTAGAGCTTAATGTTATACACTTTTAGGACACATGGAGTCTACAGTCTGCGTGACTATAAACAACTAGTCTATCGAGACAAACGGGAACAAATATGAGTGATTCTTTCATGATAAAGGATTTCACGATGACTATTTGGAAATCCTACCAGTGTTAATGTCACGCCAGCGCTGAACGTAGGTCACATAGACTTAGTCTATTGTGCAAACAGAACTCCTATGTGGAACTGGAATGTTACTTACAAATGATTTCATTTCTCTTTTAATTGTTCAGGTTGCAAAGCCATGAATGGATTTTATGATGTAAATGTTTATATTCTGTTATTGAGGGGGAGAGTTACTGATTGAGATTGTAACATGAGAGAGATAAGTACTTCTGTGTCTGTCATGTTCTTAAATGCAATATTTTCTTTCTGAGTCTGTAATCATCTATTTCAATGAAGAAAGAAGATTTGAAGACACATTGAGGTTGTTCATTTGAAGGGGAGAGCTGAAGTGATTACATGATCATCATAATTCTCATGATCATCATGAGGGGGACAATGTTCTGAAAAGAGTTGAAATGTTTTGAAAGACCTACTAAACGCAAGGGGAGAGCCACCGATTTGAAACATTTAAGGGGAGAGTTATCTAAAGAAGATCAATGATATACTTCAAAAGTTCAGAGATCAGGGTTACTTCAAAGATCAGATATCAGAGTTTAGAGCCCAAGACTTCAGAAGAATACAAGCCTTGATTACAAGAAGGGGGAGATTGTTAGAAACTTTATTTCTTGCAATTCAAGCTTGTGTAATTGCGCTTAATTGTAAATATTTAATTTTACACTAAATGGGAGATTGTTAGCCCTAAAATAGAGTATAATTAAATATAATAAAAGTCTAGGTTCAATTTATAATTAAGAATAGTTTACTTTGGGGAGAATATTAATTTCCAAGACTTTAAGGGGAGTGTTTGGACAAACTCCCAAAGTAGGCTTAGGTATATATAGTATTGTTCTCCTAGGGTTTTAAGAAGAAGACACAAATGAGCCTCCACCAAGTGTGTGTGTTTTTGAGTGTGTGAAAGTTCCTAGAGATTGAGTGTCAAAATTCTCTCTTGTAATCTTCATATTCTTAATACAAATCGTTTGATTATTGTGTTTGAGTGCAAAATATACTGGGAATCTACGTTGTCAATACCAAACAAAAACATAATATTAACATAGAATTAAGAGCAAAACCTTTGATTTTTGTGAAGAACACGAAGAACAATTATATTTAAAAAATGCAATTACTCCTTGGATACTTCAAGTTAGATCATGAAAATTTCCAGAACAAATTATCTAACACATAAGATCATTCATGCAAAATTTCAGATCATTTCAACAATTAGATCACTCAAATCGAAAATATAATCACAAAAACGTAACCGAAAATGACCAGAATAGTAAAATTGCGATTACTCCCTCGAGATTTGGAGTTAGCCTCTGAAATGTTGACAGGATGTTTCTAGCATATACTCGCACAACATATCCAAAAATCAGCTCAAACGGACATCGTATGAATTTTTGGTGATTTTTTGAAGTTTCAGCCCAATTTCATGACGTTTTTTGTGAAGAACACGAACAAATCTGAGATTTCAAGTTTAAATCCAATCTTCTAGCTCTGATACCAATTGACAACTTTGATTCCCAGTATATTTTGCACTCAAACACAATAATCAAACGATTTGTATTAAGAATATGAAGATTACAAGAGAGAATTTTGACACTCAATCTCTATGAACTTTCACACTCAAGAACACACACACTTGGTGGAGGCTCCTTTTTTTCTTCTCAAACCCTAGGAGAACAATATCATTTATGCCTAAACTTACTTTGGAAGTTTGTCCAAACACTCCCCTTAAAGTCTTGGAAATTAAGTTTCCCCCAAACTGAACTATTCCTAATTATAAATTGAACCTAGACTTTTATTATATTTAATTATACACTATTTTAGGGCTAACACACATGTAGGGGTTACTCAGTTTACTCATATATTTTCTCAAATAAATATACTTATACAATTATTGACAATTCTTATATAGTTGAATCATGTGAAATTTTAATTTTTATTCATGAGTGAGATGCGACTAGCATAGCGATACATTACATCATTATCAATGATTTTGTATTATATTTCAACTCGTTGTTTCATTTTACCAATCTGATTAATCTTGTGTCCAACATTCATTTCACATATAAATCTTATGTTTCATAAATGGATTCATCTACTTTAATAAGAGTAGGATCGGGTTACATATTCCCTGGGTTACATATTCCCTACCTTGCTAAATAACTCTCATGGTTAGTATGCATTGGTCTCAGCTACATTCCTAATAACTAACATTTATTAGGTTATAAAACTATTTGTTTTATTACCATTTTAGGCTCTATTTTGATCTGGGCAATTTACAACGATCACTTATTTTCACACATTTCTTATTATTTATTCTTGTGATCCATTTCAATAATTTTTTCCCTTTATTAGTCGGGTATATTGATGATCAAATAAGATACTACACTTTTAATAATTTCAAGCATCCAGTCTATTACTTAATATAATCGAGTTATGTAGTGTTATATTCTTTCGTAGTCATTTCCCTTTCATAGCAAAGTATTTGTTTGTCCACCACAAATCTTTACGTTATAACATTATGTTTCTTACATTGACTTCTTTGTTTTCACATAAAATTTTATCTTCCTCCTCTTTTCTTACCTCGTTGATTAACCATCATGGTTTACGGTTCATTACGATGGATTCCTGTTACCGATACCAGTTGATTATCTGTTACTTATATTTCCTGATTTCTCATGTATTTGGTTTTCATCTTACTTTTAAGTATTTTACCACGACCAAGTCTATTCACGAGTTGGTTAACATTACTTCGAGAATTCTCTTTGATAATTATTTTATCTTCTATCAGACACCCATAATTTATTTGGTCAATCCATTATTGCATTCAATTTTTTAAGTTAGTTTGATTTATGTTTCCTTTTTTTTTACGTCTATTGCATTGTCATGTTTATATCCTTTATGGCCACTTCTTATCATAATTATTTTCTTTCTGCTCGTAACTTATTTGTTGTTCACTTATAAAGGGTTTCACACTGGCTATTTCATCTCTCTCTCCATAATTATATTCGATTCAAATCGATCTAAATTGCGTGTTAAACTGTCTCACACTCCTCGTATCAAGGCACCTCTATTATGGTATGGTTAAGTTCTTATTTATTTTATAATGTTCTTCCATGAAGCTAACTCATTTCACAGTATTTCCCTTTTATAGATGTTTGATCGCATTTTCATTAAGTATAATACATTATATTAGTATTTCACTCCCCTTCAATTCACCTTCGACTTGTATCCCACTCGTAACACGTTTCACATTTCTTTCATAATCCAAATATCGTTAGTTTATCATTCTGTTATAGTTAATTTATTTATTTGTTTATGATTAATACTCGGATCATGATCACATGTCTCGACAAATATTTTTAAAACTCTATAATTATTTTGCACACATACTATTTTATCTTGTCGAGTTCTTCTTCATCCCCACAGTTGGTTATGGAAGCGTAATAATTATGGTTAATGATCTTCGTGTTCACCCGTATCGCCTTAAATTATTCATTTATTGTTATGTTAGGTTTCCTAGAAAGGTTGTTTGCCTTATTTTCAAGTTTTATCGTTTAACTTTGTCGTCCTGATTCACCATACACTTGTTTTTAAAATTGTCACAAAGTAGATCACTCGTTGAGTTTGTCAGATTTTCTTAATTGCGCACAATATAGATACCAAGAAGGAAAGAGTACCACCGTTTAAGGGCGATATCACAACAAAATAATAACAGACACTCTCGCCTGCAGGCGTAAAAAAAATAGAAAACCCATATACTAATACACGAGGCAAGTCGTTAGACTCGCACCAGGTATGCAAAACAATATCATAATAAATGATTATAAAGACAAGTCTGAAACTTTGTATGAATATATTCATACACGAACGCACCCTCATAACTATATGCATGTCACACATAGTAACACCGATAGCACGATAATGTATGGTCATGAGCTCATGACATGGAATCATATGGAAATAATGAATGAATGCACTCACATCGACGGAATGTAAGCAACCATGGAACAATAGAAGATGAATCAAAACTATGCAAAACTGATATCATGTATGACACTTAAAAGAATCTCACAATTTTCCTCACGCCAAAGTCAGTTCATATCAATTCAGGACACAAAATTTATTATATTATTTCCATTTCTTGATTGATGATTCTTACATGTGTACAAGCTACATATTAATCTCGATTGGGGACTTATGTAAATAAAAGTCTACCTCTCCGAAGTATTTCTATAGCTTTAGTTATTATAGTTAAGGTTACTAACATGGTTACTCCATTTTAAAGCGAGTATTATAATTTATTTTGGAGAGTATATACAAGACACCAAGACTTACAATCAACTTGTATCTCCATTTCCTGTTAGGTTGAACAAATACATTACTCTCAGCAAGATGATTCTTGACGCCTCACAAACATACTTTGACTTTACTCGTTTATCGTGGCTTAACATTTATAATTTTAAGTTTTCAATTAATTTATTCATACTTGCATATTTATCATCAGCGATTCAAGTTATTATTATTTTATTCGGTGGTTATTACGAATATATTTATAGTTATGAACACATATATCGTATTTCACCCCTACCCAAAATCCTATAGGTTCCTACAATGTATTATCCCGTATAGATCATAAACTATTCTAACAGTGATCACACAATCCTACGGTTTAACACTAAGTACCTAATGGTACCCAATTCACTTAAACCATTTCTATGATACCATATTGAAATGACCGAAATTTTCTAAAACTAAATTTTCACTATTCACATGCAATATACCTAAAAAATACATGATAATTTAAATTTTTCTAAAGTCATTCATTGATAAATAAATCAACCACCCAAGATAATAAATTACGTCAAATAGAGTACGCAAAATAAGTTTAAGTTTACATGTAACGTCATCTAAGGTTCTACCCGACCCTCAAAAGTCAATACAAAGTAATAGCGTCTCGGTCAACAAGTCAACATTCTCAAACTAGGGCATTACCCTTCTCTGCTCTACCTGAAATAGAAAGTCCCCACAAACGGGGTAAGCCGTCGCACAGAGAGTAACAAAATTTAAAAGCATAACAATATATATGTAAATATGCATGAAGTAGAAACGAAGCATGAGTTCAATAATTTTCTACGCGCCCCACATCCGAGCTGCCACACCCCTCATCTGAGGTAGTGCTGGTTAAACCGTACAACCTCTCATCAGAGCTGGTGCCGGTTAACCAAAAACTTGGGGCTAACCGGCCCGGCATACACACAGTAGCGTCGGCGCCCAAATCCACATTATATAGTACAAGTATGCATACAGGGAATTCACGCTTACACATAGGCATAGATTTCTAACAGTAATATAGGCTAAATATATCATGTTATCGACATAATTATGAAAATGATAATAACATGGTAAGGTGATACAAATGAAGCGAATATAAAAAATATGCATAAACACATAAACTGATCATGCAGATAATATGTTACTCACAGTGATACCAAAATTGTCCTTCGAAACAAAATTGAAGAATTCCCGACCAATCAAATTATCTAAGTCTGCCAACTTGACTATTAACCTGCTAATAAAGGTACGTTGCTTAACTGTCACTACTTTTATTCATCTAAAACTAACAATTCGATTGACCTTAAATTCCAAGGTTCGGGGACTAAATCGATGAATATTTAATTATGTGATTAAACTTGAGTTTTAGATTATTTAGCCTATAATTATAGGTCTTAAAGCCATTATTAATTATAGTGACTTAATTGATCATAGTATTTGTTGTTAAATTTCCTTTAGGATATATCGACTAAATTATTTTCACCAACCTATTATAAATTCTCAAACCGCTAACCTAGTTATAAAGTAAATAAATTAATTAAATTCATAGACTAAATATTAAATCTCTTAATAAATTAATTATAGCTTATTTATTTTATAAACAAATTAAATATACTATTTTGATATTGAACCAATAACTCATCTAAATGGACCAACTCCAAAACTCTAGTTTTCATTGGAAATTTGATGAATCAATCCTAAACACAAGTTAAATCATCACAAAATATTCTCACATTGTTTCTAATCATATTTGTATTGTGTGTGTGTGTTGGATATGTAAGTAGAACTCACAAAATCTCATTTGAGTGTTCTTCAATGGCATGTTTTTCTAAAAGAGGAAGATGACAATGTTTTTTTTTAATTATCCATTTTCAGATCATGAGAAACATTGTAAATATATTTTATTGATTATTGTGATACTTGAATGATTATTTTGGGTGTCCATACAAGACGGTCTTGAACTCCATTAATGGAGTGAAGTATAAAATAATGAAAATGATGAATTTATTATTGATATATAAACAAGCTTAACTCCATATGATTTAACACATTTTCAACTCATCTTCATTATTAAAATAAGACTTGTAACAAAGTGATGGAATGAGAGATTAAGGTTTTATTACCTCAAGACAAAGGAGTAGAATATGGAAGAAGATGGTCAATTTTTTTTTTCTTTTTTTCTTAATGCTCCAACACAATCCAAAGAATACTCCTTAAATAAAACACTAATTTTTTTTGTTTTGATGCATGAATGTCGATAATGGGAAGATGTTTGAATATAAATGAAAAAAAAATGGGAAATGGAGACAAAGAGTATGGCTGAAGACAAAGTTGGCTAACACCATTTTGGTGAAAAGTCTCATTCATTTTCAAGTCAAACATGTCCTTTTTCTCTCTTTTCTTTCTTTCTTTCTTTCTTTCTTTATTCTTTAAAAAAAACCATTGAACTAAATAGATATGCAACTCTTGTTTTATTATAAGTGAAAAATTAAATCTATAAATTATATAACTCGTCAAAATGTGTGATCGTTACATAAATACATACAATAGAAGTCACAATCGACAACTCACTTTTCTTGACTCGTAGATAAATACAAACACAACAAAGTTCTTTCATTTAATTTGTCATAAACAAAAGTGAATTTATGAAAAATTAAGCAATATTCAGTAGAACCATTGAAATCCAAACTGAAAAATAAAATAACCAACTGCACCCTATATAAACAAATACAAAAGGCTCGTCTTTTATGGAATTGTGAAAGTAAGATGCATTCACAATTGGGAATTTCAACAATGGGCGATTAACAATTAATAATTAACGACCAAAAACCAAACAATAAGCAAATTGAAGTTTGGTTTCACCTGGGAGTCAAATACTCAAATCAGTCGGTTAGTAAATGAAACCATTAGAAACATGAAATAAAATAACAGAATTGACATATTACGATTTGTAAAAGAATGATTTTGCATTTTAGGAGAGCTTAAAATGAAAGAAAAAAATAATCTGCAACAATCGGATTAGAATACATTGAAGAATCGATCGACCTTGATGGGCCAAATCAATGAAGAATCGCACTGAATGAGATCGATGGAGATGTCGATAATTGATGGACCAGAGGATGAACGAAACTAGGAAAAACCCCTAAGAAAACGCAAGTATCATGAAGAGAGTATGAAGCAAGTGGGCAATGAGAAGCTTATGAACATGTTCTTATGAATAGTATAGGAATAAGATATTAACCTACATAATTAAAATAAGATCGGTGTTGTCGTCATATACAAGTACTATAATATAGACAATATAGACAGTTTGTTATATTTTTTGCTTGATCCTTCCTCAATACCATTTGATTATTTTTTTCATATGATTTTGACTTTTGTAAGTATGACTCTATATATGAATAAATATACGTATACATATTCACAGGAGTGTTCCGTTCATTTACATAGACATTTGATAACTTTACAAAACTTGAAATCATGGAACTTTATATATATGTGTATATATACATATATATATATATATATATATGTGTGTGTGTGTGTGTGTGTGTGTGTGTGTGTGTGTAAAATGGTAATATATAAATGAATATGAAAAGAAAATCATTTTGACCGGTACCTTGCAAAAACAATGGTACTTCGAGTGTGTGTGTATAGAGTTGAGATCATTGCAGAACCTTAATTTAGTGCATAACTGTAGAACCAATCTACACGATAGAATTATAATATAATACTAGAGATAAGATGGTAAATATGCAATTAACATTAAATTAATGGTAGCCCACCAAGTTTGACTACTAACTTTGACCATTATTTCGACTATTTTAACATTGAATGTACATGCAGTGTTGCATATATGAGTTTTCCTTTTTTACCCTTGAATGATATAAAATATCACTAATACCAATCTTTTTTTCACTAATTTCAAACTTGATTCTTTTAATTAAGACCATTAGATTAATCTAATCTACGGACGATATTGGTTCTACAGTTTTACACAAAATTTAGATTCTGCAATGATCTCATATATATATATATATATATATATATATATATATATATATATATATATATATATATATATATATATATATATATATATATGTTTGCACGTTATAACAAAACCAACAAAATTAAGATGTTCTGATTAAAAAGTGGCACATATCATCATCCCAATAGAAAAGATTTGATTTCCTATGTCTTGCAAGAAAAAGAAAAAAAAGTGAAAACATTTAATTGAAGTTTCTTAAAAATTGTTAGCTGATTCGTTAGCTAAACAAGTTAAGTATTGAAGTCCTACTATATTATGTTTCCTTGTATTCCATTATGATTGGCCCTAAAAGAAAAGTATACACAAAACATTTGTCTTGCCTTCAAAAGCAAGACTCAAAAGTCCACAGTTCTCGAGCAATCAGGTTAAAGCAATATCAAAATAGTTTACTTGGGACTATATGTGATATATAACTCAACTTTTTCCCAATTTGTATTTTGGTTTATTGATAATTTTTCCAATCGACGAGAATATGAACCCAATTAAGATGGATATAGAATTATAAATTCATTATTTAAGAATCTATGGCGAAGTATACAGACACTATTGTTTTTGCATCTACTTGGATAAACGAAAGCACAAAGAATGGAAATTGCAAATATTATATCAAAAAAAAGGAATTCATATGAATCTCAGAATCCACGAAAAAACTACCTTGCATTCACTATAGCAGACATACCTTCTATTCCACGACCACAAATTCCAATTGAGGCAATGGTGTTCTCCGGATCTCTAAGTGTTTTTGCTGCTAAAATTTTGGAGGCATTTGCACATAAGCAAAAACAATCAGTCAAGTCCCTGTATCATTATCACACCACAACCACAACTTGTAAGTTTATGATTTTTGAAATATGAAAATCAAGCAATTTTAATAAGCAAACTCGGACACACATTTTGGTTTTTATTGATTTCTTACATCAGCACGCCAAAGCTTTTGAAGCATGATAAAAATTTAGACTATTGGTCAGATAACTAAAAAATCACTCGGTAAAAAGCAGACGAATACGTGGACCAAAATGAATACTATGATTTTTTTTCTTATACGTCTTTCGATTACTAAATCAACCCCCACCCCCACCTTTCCCAAGGGTTGAACCTCCATGGCAATGTGAAGATGGTGTTGCTCTGTTGTAGATCCACAAATCAATTCGTCTATCATAATGCTACATTTCAAGTCTTTGTCATATGCTACGTTTCAAAATTTTGACTATGTTAAAGCAAAAGGAGTTGAACCAGTCAATATATACAAACTTACTTGACATATGAAACTTGTCAAGTCCTTGAATACGAAATTAATGTTTAAGGACTTGAAAGATGATTTATTAAGTCCTTTCAAATAATCATGTAAACAATGTTTAATTCGACATGCCTCACTATTTCAATATTGTTTCAAGTTCCAACAATGGTTAAGTTAACAATGGTTAAGTTTTATTAACATCAAAAAATAATTAAAACACCACTAAGAAATAATCTACAGCAAACAACATACTTTCTTTCCAAAACATGTTTTAAAAAGCCAAACAAGAAAAAAAAACAACTCTAGCTACTTTGACTTCCATCAAGGGCCAGACACATCTCAATAATAGTTCAAGACCAATGGCATGAACTTTATCTCTATAAATTTTATAATAGTACATGGCATGGACAAAACTTGCATGAGTACCTCATTTGGTAGTTTCCCGCATCTTGAACCCAAATAAAAACCCTACTTGTGATTGTAACTCTAGTTAATTCAATCAACAATCATAAAGAAACAATTAAGAACATGAATTAACAACTAACTGAATGATTGATTATATCCAAAATATTGATTACAGAGAGAGAAGAAGCCGAATAGCACTGTAGCCCTAATTCTTCTTTTACAACTTTTCGTGCAATCACAAAACAAAATGTCAGAGTTGACATTTTACAAAAGTCAGATTTGTATTTATAGCAAAATACAACTATTCTATATTTACAATATTAACCCCAGAATTATTTATTTCATCAATTACAAATTGGATCTAACATTCTCCCCCTTTGATGAAATAAACTCAGTCTTCACTTTGATAGCCCCAACTTCATTTCAAACCTCCTGGCGCTCTTTTTGTTGGACAACCTCCAATTGATCTTCGGTATAAATTCAACCATGAGCTTTTTATTATATGCACTCAATGCTCCTCTCTTCTTCTTTCTCTTCTTATCTGCGGCCAACTTTCCTTTCAGACCACTCATTACTTTTTGAAGCGTTCTATCACAGAATTTGTTCAGCTCAATGCTTCGCATGGCTCTCAGCTTTATATCTTTATCTTTATACATAACTGCAGGATGCCTTACCAAAATAACTTGAAATTCTTTCAACTCACCAGCAAACTTGATAACCTGATTCGGCGGAGTAAAATTTATCTTTCTCATTCCCCTTTCAACATCGATCTGTAGGTCTTGCACAGACATAAGCACTAGTTTAATGTGCATGAAGTGAAAGAGTGTCTTCAGTGCAAACCTACAATGTTCATTCCTCTTATTACGACACAGTTCATCGAATAAATCTTCAATATCAACAAGATGCATCCAGAACATATCAGCTTCAGTAAACGTGTAAGTGTTTTCATCAGATCTTGTCACAGTAAAGGTAGGATAGAAAATCTTCACAAATGATCTTTTTCAATCTTGATCGAATCAACGATCCTATATTCACTTCTGACTTTATCAACATGCTGAGCTTTATTCTATAAGAAACTTGCATAATTGGCTAAGTGTGGTCTGTTAGGCTCCAGAACTCTAAGTAGCTTCAAAAATGTACATGGGGCTTGCCTCTTGCAGAAAATTTTCTTTTTCAAATAATCCTCAAGATATGGTGACTTATTCCTCTTTCTGGTATACTCTGCAGATTTCTTAGACGATAGCTCCAACCTCTTTTTCTTCTTCTTACTAATCTCTTCTTCATTAAGCAGAATCAAAATATCATTGATCTCTCTTTGTACAATCTTCAGAGCTTAAAATCTCAACTTATGTCGTCTTTGTGATTCGTTAGCTAAGATGTATTCATTGAAGAACCTGTCCATTATCTCAACTTCGTTCAGCTCTGTAACTACTTGTGGTATAACACTCTCCACATGAAATGGTTCAATCACTTCTTCTTTAACATTTACCATAACCTCAGGCTTTTCAACCGTCGGTATAGGTATATCATCTTTCAAAATCTCTTGAACTAACACCTCTTCTTCTTCAATTCATTCTGCTCTCACAGCAACATTTGTTAACTCAATCATGTCATTGTCTTCAGACAAATCAATCTCAACATCTTTCTCTACTTCCTCAATCATGGAAGTCTGTTCTTGAATTTCATCGTCAGAATCATCATATTCATCAGGACTGTAAATCTCTGATTAAATACTCAAAGGAACTGGAACATCTTCATAAAGAATCAATTGCAGCCCGGTTTGAGCATCAATAGTTTGTTCTTTGGAGCTTCCAACTTCACCCTTCTCTTGAGCTTCAGTTTCTTTCTCAGGATATGTTATCATTAACAGTCCAGTGCCTTGCTCATCAAGCTTCCTCCTCTTCTCCCCCTCATGAGGAGCATCATCGGAGTCTTCATCGTGCTCATCATGCTTACGCTTTGGAGCAGAAGCTTGAGCCTTGAATTTGCTCAACAGCAGAAACTCTTTCAGACAAGTTACCCAATGATGATGACTGTGCTCTCCAAACCAAGCATTCGTTCACGCATCTCATAAAACTGATAATGGACAAACTCTCTGAGCTCTGCTATAGCTTGATTTGGATCTTTTTGTGTCACTTCTTCTTCAGCCACATTCTTTCCCTTTAACAATTTGTGAATGTTGGCCATTTGATTCATTACTTCAGATAATTGGCTTATCATATGAGTGTTAACTCCTACAACCGCCGCAATCAAGGCTTCATCTAACTTTGTTTCCGTAACGAACGGGGAAAGGCTAACCACTGTGTCACTAAGACTTCCAGTTGTCACAATAGTCGAACTTGTGAAAAGAACGTGTGTGTAGCCAGTACATAGAGATGGCAAAGAAGTAGCTCTGACTGGACTTCCAACCTCATCAAGTGACGAAGCAACAAATGCTTCCGTTACTAAGATTGTTCTGGCAGTAACACGAAGTTCAGCTGCACTTACTTCAACGAATGAATTGGACTCGAGTGTCCTAATGTGTATTGGTTCTAGACTTTGTGCATGAATTGAAGTCGTACACCCGGGCAGATGTGTACTTTGTTCAATATCCATAAAATCCAAAAGATCTAAAGATAGATGTTGTGTTTCATCCCGGTGAGAAGTTGAAACAATTTCCTGTTGAGAGGAAAATGAGTGGCTAGTGGGGTGTGTAGACGTCAGTGGGATACTGACTAATTTAATGCTAACTCCCATTTGGGAGCTAACAGTTGATGTGGTTTGATCCCGGCTGTTTGGGCTAGGAATCTCCCTCACACTCGCTCTCGCTATCTCAACAATATCTATCATTTCTGCACCTCCCTCATTAGGATCATGACCACCTTCTTCATCATCAGCATCACCATCATCATCATCATTCCCTTCTGCAGCTCCCTTGGCAATATTTGATAATGTACGTTTAGAATCTGAGCTGCTCTCACCACCCCTCTCCTGCACCTCTACTCCATCAGTCTCTGATTGGCTACCCTCCGAGCTGACATTCATGCTCACCTAAAGCCCCCTAGTTAAGAAAATCCGATTCTTGGGTTTCTACAGGAGCGTGATCTATTCTATACAACTTCACATGCTCACTTTCCTGATCCGCATACCTTTAGTAAAGCTTCTGAAATCGGCATGATATTCGCGTTTGGTGAATCCTGTACTCCATGCAAGCTCATCATCACATAATCAGGACACCTATGAGCATTTGAGCGTTTCGGAATCTGTTCATTTCCCCTCAATATTCCCCTTATCAGTATTTGAAAAAATTGTTGAAGTGAGACAAACTTTCGTGCTCTATTTGTCGTCTTGGCTAATACCACCTCCTTCAGATCCTCCCAGATACATTGAGCGTAATCATAATTCTTGTTAAACGCAACCCATGAAAAATTCTGAGACAGTGAATGCTGCACCTATCTATTTTGTAACAACCTAGTCTTTAACCGAGCGTTTAATTTCTGATTTTGAGTTTATAATGTAATTTAATTACATTATTTGTATTGTAATTTAATTAAGTAATGAAATTATTTAATTAAGTTATATATTGGTTACAAATTATTAGATGATCAAATTAAAAAGTGTGAGGGTTAAATGGTGCACATAACCAAAGATGAATATATAAAAACCAAAAATAAGCATTAATGTTCATTTATCACATTGAAGAAAGAAACAATTCTCTCCTTCTCTCTCTACATCATCTACGATTCCATCTTCAAACCTTTCAACAAAGATTTTAAAGTTGCAATTAATTGAAGATTGAATCAAGAGAAAGTAATAAACAAGCATTAAACATCATTAATCTACAACATTCAAGGTAATATTTACTTATAATTTTTAATTTTTAAGAGTTTATGTTCGGTTTTGTAAAAAACCGAAGTGATGATTTAAGATCTAGCAAAATTTATCTTGCATGTTTGTATAAATGGTTAGAAATCATGTATTGAAGCTTTTAGAAGTTTTAGAAACAAAAATCATTGTTTAGATCGTCCAAATAAAAAAGAAATCTGAAATTTTGTAAAATTTTGTGTTCTTGAGAAAAATCTTAATTTTGGACGATTTTAGATAATTTAATGAGTTTAAGATAGGGTGTCAAGATCAAAATTCACTACCTAAGATTAACTGGTTTGAATTAATCAGAGTATAAACCAATAACCTTGTATTGAATCAAAGTCCAATTAAGAAGTTTGCGGAATAACACTCAATTGTTTTAAGAAAAAGCTTTCAAAACAAATAATCACATAAACACAATCAATAATCAAAAGTCATTTGTATTGCCAAAGTCAATGCTTACAATCACCTCTAATCTGTTTGATTAGACGAAGAACACAGATTGTTCTTAGGGTTTTTCAACCTTAGAGGCTTATGAAAACTTAATCAGAAAGACAATTACAACTGAATAAACTTGTACGTGCAGACTTACAATAGAAAAACCTATTCTATGTATATATATTGCTTTCTGATTTGTTTCCTTGATAAACTCTGATTTCTCTGATAGTAGATATGCTTGAATCTTCGAATATATCTTTTCCTGAATATCAGCACTTTCTGTTTATTGAGCTGTTGAGCAGCTTGAAGTCTATCTGTTGAGCAGCTTGAAGTCTATCTGTTGAGCAGCTTGAATTTTAACACTGGCAGCTTGAACTTTTGAACTAGCAGCTCGAACTTTTTCAACTAACAGCTTGAACTTTGTACTTACACAAAAAATCTACTAACAGTTTGAGAAATCTAACTAACAGCTTGACATACTTAGAATATTTCCCAACAATCTCCCCCTAACATAAATTTTTTACACAAGACTTTAAGTTTTTATACAAATAAGGAAATAAAACAAAGTAAAACTGTTATCTACAAACTAAGGCATCTAAAAACTTACAATTGTGAAAGTTTCTGATTAACTGCCTTCAAAAATTCTCTTTTCAGATCTTCTCTATCATAATATATCCTCACTGATATCATCTGTACTAACCATGCCTTTGGAAGATCATAAAATTCAAAATTGAAGTTCATGCTGGATCCATTTGCAAATTTGAGTCTGTATGTCTTTGATTTTACAAACAGATCAACCTGTGCAATCTTCATCTCCTTGGCATCTTCTATAGCTTTGCTTGAGAGATTGCTTCTTGATTGTGGATTAGTAGCAACAGCTTGAACAGGTGGATTTGGATTACTGGCACCAGCTTGACTTGATTCCTGTTGGCTTTGGACTTGATGGGAGACTTTAGATGTTTTTCGTTTTTCCATTTCCTTATCATGAATTTCTTGCAGCCTCTCTCTATTCATGGACTGAGCCATTTTCTTTAGAATTCCAGCTGAATAGGCAAAATTGATCAAAAATCTTCTATGCTCAGCCTTTGAATGCCCTGTTGGCATTTTTCTTTTCCTCTCATTCTGTTTAACCACAAACCCTCTTAGGTAATCACCTTGGGTTTCATCATCTTGCATTGGAGCATGGGTTTGCTGGTCCAGAATTTCATCTTGTTCCTCTGCTAACTGTCTGGCAAATTCAGCATCACGAGCAACTTGGGCTTCTCTGGATGAAAATTTGTGCTTTGGAGATTCTATGAGGATGCCCTTGCCCTTATCCTTAGTTGCAGAGGTTGTAGCTTGGACTGTACTGACAGGAGCTTGACTGCCTTCTCGGATAACAACTCCTGTTGTTCTTATAGGAGCAGCTTGAGTTTCTAGGCTAACAGCTTGAGTAGCTGTTGGGACTGTTAGCCTGGAATCTTGGACTGTTGGAGTAGGAGCTGGAGCTGCTTGGACTGATGGAGTTGCTTGGACTGAACTAGGGATCTTCTGATTCTCCCCCTTTTTGGATGCATTGGTTTAGTCAGGATGACCTACAACCTTTGCAATGAGGGTTCGAATCATCTTCTCAAGTTGAATGATCTTATTTCCACAGAGAGTGAACCCCTTATGAAAATAATCCATTCTCTGATTTTGAGCTGCTACGGTCTATTGAAGTGCTCTGATTTGTGCCCCCTGTGCAGCAATAATGGACTGATAATATTCCAATACTGCCACAACAGGTTTCAGCTGAGGATCCGTTAAAATCATAAGTTGCAGACTAGCCTCAAGATCAACAAAAGAGTGTGGTGTTTGTGATCTATCACTGTCGTCTGAAAAATCTAACTGTTGTGATTCCTTTTCAGGTGCAGATGGTAACTCTACTGAAGTTCATTATGATGCTTTTGTTGCCAGCGATGGACTGTTCGCTCTAAACGCTGAAGATTTAGAACAGATCCATCCAGATGATCTAGAGGAGATGGACTTGAAATGACAGCATGCAATGTTGACTATGAGGGCTAAAAGGTTTCTGAAGAAAACTGGCAGATCCAACTTTCAAGCCAGACCTGAAGGGAAACCAGCATTTGATAAATCCAAAGTTGAATGCTTTAAATGTCACAAGCTTGGTCACTTTGCCAGAGAATGCAGATCCCAAGGTCAACAGCCACCAAGACCCCAGCAAACCAATCAAGTTTCGTCATCACAAGCACTTGTCTCTCAAGAAGACAATGTGTTTGACTGGAGTGATCAGACAGAGGAAGAGTTTCAAAATCAAGCTCTAATGGCAGAAACATCAAATGTCACCTCCACTGAACTTCCATCTGAGGTAAATACTAAACTCTGCTCTCAAACATGCAAAAATATGGTGAAAAAGTACAGAGATCATAATGAGAGCATGTGCAAAACTCTAGCTAAGATGGAAGAAAGGAGATATGAATATATGCAGGCCATAGAAGATCTTGAAAAACAGATCAATGACTATAAGGATAATGAGATTCAAATGGGACATGATAGAACATATCATGAGTGGGAGAAAAAGGAGCTGAATAAGAAAATAGAGTCCCTAAATAAGAAATTAGATGAGGCTGATCAGAAGGTATTAGAAGCTAATAAGAAACTAGAATCTGTCAATATAGATCTAGGAAACTTCAAATTGGCAAATCAAAAGCTGGAACACCTAATGGAAGTTCAATTCAAAGATAGGGTAAAATCTCAGCTCAATCCCAAAGAAGGTATAGGATACAGAGCCACTCCACCTCCATACAACAACAAATACATTCATCCAATGAGTGAAGTATCTAATAGGCTTGTTAATGAACCATTAGATGAGTCTATGACCACTGTAGATCCTGTCCTTGAAACCAGTCCTGAATCTAAAGAAGATCTCATTAAAAATGAAGACTGTGAGTGCAAAGAAGCTGAGAAAGGACACAAAACAATGAGTGTACCTATAGCAACCCCAAACCCCAGTATTAAAGGAAAAGAGAAGATGAGTGTATGCCATGCTGCTCTCTAGGTTTCTGTACCTTCTAGCTGTAACACTGCGTCTTCCTCAAAAGGTAATAAAAGGGGTAAGACTGTTCCAATCTGCACATGCCAAAAGCATGGTGTCCAAAAGTTTCCCAAACAACAGCAAGTAAGGGGAAATCAAAGGAACAAGAATCAGTTATGGTCTGATAAAACTGGTTCTCAAATCAAAACAGTCAAAAGATGTTTCCATTGTGGCAGGAAAAACCATTTGGCCAGACATTGCTTGTACAAACCATCTGTTGCAAAACAGACTGTGGTTCAGAAACAGGCATTTGTTAAAAACACTAATAATCTTAAGGTCAAACCACCTGTTGCACCAGTTCCAAAGAAAACAGTTGATCACAGGTTCTCAAAAATCAATAAAAACCAGTCCACACACCAAAAACAAATTTTAGCAAAGCCAAAATCAAAGTTTAAACAGATATGGTGTGTTAAAGGCAAAAGCTCAGGTAAAACTGTTGATACAAAAGTTGAAACTGCCAAGTCTAAAGTTGAAACTTTTAGTGCAAATTCTGAAGCTGTTAGCACTGCAGACTCAGTTCAGACTACGAGGCTCAAAACTGGGACTAGTAATGGATCATCTGAGACTGTTACTGCAAAGGTTGGACAAAACACCTGGATACCTCATGTCATAACTAAATACTCTCCACAGAATCCATCAGTGGATCTCACTAAGTATAAGATGTCAAAGACAGTGTTTAGTAATGTCAATGCACAAGGACAACCCAAAACCAACTTGGTTTGGGTTTACTGCACTACTAACTAAGCTTTTATTTGTGCAGGGCACCCACAGGTCACAACACAAAACAAGATGGCGTTTGGACAGTGGATGCTCTAGGCACATGACAGGCAACTCTGATCGCTTGTCAAACTTCAATGGCTTTGAAGGTGGATTTGTGGCATTTGGAGGAAATTCCAAGGGAGGTAAGGTAACAGGTAAAGGCACTGTCAAAGCAGGCAATATGCTTTTAAATGATGTTTTATATGTTGAACAACTGAAGTACAATTTATTAAGTGTGTCTCAAATCTGTGATAAACAAAATATTGTTGTCTTCACAGATTCTGAGTGCATTGTTCTTTCAAAAGATTTTAAAATTCCTGAAAATCTTATTTTACTTAAAACACCAAGAAAGGACAATGTCTACTGTTTGGACACAGATCTTTTATCCAAATCAAGTACTTTAAGTTGTTTGATATCTAAAGCATCATCAAATGAGTCTGCTCTTTGGCACAGAAGAATGTGTCACATGAACTTCAAATCCATGAATGTGCTGGTCAAAAAGAATTTGGTAAGAGGTCTACCACAAAAGGAGTTCATATGTGATGATCATTGTGTAGCATGTATTAAAGGCAAGCAACACAAATCTTCTCATAAGGCCAAAGAAGTAAATTCAATCTCATCTGCTCTTCATCTTATTCATATGGATCTCTTTGGTCCAACATCTGTTTTGAGTTTGAATAAAATGGCTTACTGTTTACTCATTGTTGATGATTTCACCAGATTCACATGGGTATACTTTCTTAGGACTAAAGATGAAACTGCTGAGCTAGTTAAATCTTTTATTCTTAAGATAGAAAACCAATCCAACTTAAAAGTTAAGGTGATTAGATCAGACAATGGGACTGAGTTTAAAAACCATATCCTAAACAGTTTCTGTGAGTCTAAAGGCATTGCTAGGCAATATAGTGCACCAAGAACACCACAGCAAAATGGTGTAGCTGAAAGAAAGAACAGAACTTTAATTGAGGTTGCTAGAACCATGCTAGCTGATTCCAAACTGCCAATGACCTTTTGGGCAGAAGCAGTCAATACAGCTTGTTATGTTCTGAATAGGGTTCAGCTTTTTCAATCACAAGGGAAAACTCCATATGAGTTATTCCATCATAGAGTCCCCTTAATAGCCTTTCTAAAGTCTTTTGGGTGTTCCTACACCATTCTTCACACTAAGACTCACTTAGGAAAGTTTGAAAGCAAGGCTGAAGTGGTCCTGACGGAGATGATCAAAATTCACTACCTAAGATTAACTGGTTTGAATTAATCAGAGTATAAACAAATAACCTTGTATTGAATCAAAGTCCAATTAAGAAGTTTGCGGAATACCACTTAAGTGTTTTAAGAAAAAGCTTTCAAAACAAATAATCACATAAACACAATCAATAATCAAAAGTCATTTGTATTGCCAAACTCAATGATTACAATCACCTCTAATCTGTTTGATTAGACGAAGAACACAGATTGTTCTTAGGGTTTTTCAACCTTAGAGGCTTATGAAAACTTAATCACAAAGACAATTACAACTGAATAAACTTGTACGTGCAGACTTAAAATAGAAAAACCTGTGCTATGTATATATATTGCTTTCTGATTTGTTTCCTTGATAAACTCTGATTTCTCTGATAGTAGATATGCTTGAATCTTCAAATATATCTTTTCCTGAATATCAGCACTTTCTGTTTATTGAGCTGTTGAGCAGCTTGAAGTCTATCTGTTGAGCAGCTTGAGTTTTAACACTGGCAGCTTGAACTTTTGAACTAGCAGCTCGAACGTTTTCAACTAACAACTTGAACTTTGTACTTACACAGAAAATCTACTAACAGTTTGAGAAATCTAACTAACAGCTTGACATACTTAGAATATTTCCCAACAATCTCAACCTAACTTAAATTCTTTACACAAGACTTTAAGTTTTTATACAAATGAGGAAATAAAACAAAGTAAAACTGTTATCTACAAACTAAGGCATCCAAAAACTTACAATTGTGAAAGTTTCTGATTAACTGCCTTCAAAAATTCTCTTTTCAGATCTTCTCTATCATAATATATCCTCACTGATATCATCTGTACTAACCATGCCTTTGGAAGATCATAAAATTCAAAATTGAAGTACATGCTGGATCCATTTGCAAATTTAAGTCTGTATGTCTTTGATTTTACAAACAGATCAACCTGTGCAATCTTCATCTCCTTGGCATCTTCTATATCTTTTCTTATTGACTCTGGATCAAAAATGCTTTTTAGATCTTTTATAGCCTGCTTGACCTGTGGAAGTGAGGACCTGACTTGAGTCACAGATCCAACATGATGCATTCTGGTAAGCTCATCTCTGGTCATCCCTTGAACAATGTGCATTAAACTCTTATATTCTTCCTCAGGACCAGCTTCTCTTCTTACTACAAAATGATATCTTAAGTCAATGTTATCCATTGGCTTAGCATACCAGTATGTAATAAGAGGTTTTGAGAAGTCATGCTGGTCTAGGGTCTTTTCAATCTCCATCACTTTCTGAAGCTGATGTTCAAACAGCACCCTTTTGACCTGATCAAGCTTTGCTTGAGAGATTGCTTCTGATTGTGGATTAATAGCAACAGCTTGAACAGGTGGATTTGGATTACTGGCACCAGCTTGACTTGATTCCTGTTGGCTTGGACTTGATGGGAGACTTTAGATGTTTTTCGTTTTTCCATTTCCTTATCACGAATTTCTTGCAGCCTCTTTGTATTCATGGACTGAGCCATTTTCTTTGGAATTCCAGCTTAATAGGCAAAATTGATCAAAAATCTTCTATGCTCAGCCTTTGAATGCCCTCTTTGCATTTTTCTTTTCCTCTCATTCTGTTTAACCACAAACCCTCTTAGGTAATCACCTAGGGTTTCATCATCTTGCATTGGAGCACGGGTTTGTTGGTCCAGAATTTCATCTTGTTCCTCTGCTAACTGTCTAGCAAATTCAGCATCATGAGCAACTTGGGCTTCTCTGGATGAAAATTTGTGCTTTGGAGATTCTATGAGGATGCCCTTGCCCTTATCCTTAGTTGCAGAGGTTGTAGCTTAGACTGTACTGACAGGAGCTTAACTGCCTTCTCGGATAACAACTTCTGTTGTTCTTATAGGAGCAGCTTGAGTTTCTAGGCTAACAGCTTGAGTAGCTGTTGGGACTGTTATCCTGGAATCTTGGACTGTTGGAGTAGGAGCTGGAGCTGCTTGGACTGATGGAGCTGCTTGGACTGAACTAGGGATCTCCTAATTCTCCCCCTTTTTGGATGCATTGGTTTGGTCAGGAGGACCTACAACCTTTGCCATGAGGGTTTGAATCATCTTCTCAAGTTGAATGATCTTATTTCCACAGAGGGTGAACCCCTTATGAAAATAATCCATTCTCCGAGTTTGAGCTGCTACGGTCTGTTGAAGTGCTCTGATTTGTGCCCCCTGTGCAGCAATAATGGACTGATAATATTCCAATACTGCCACAACAGGTTTCATTTGAGGATCCATTAATATCATAAGTTGCAGACTAGCCTCAAGATCAGCAAAAGAGTGTGGTGTTTGTGATCTATCACTGGCAGGAATTCCAGAAGTTGAAGCTTCTGGGCCCCTCTTTTCTTGGTTCTGGGGACTTCCAGAAGGTGCTTGCACACCCTCTGTTGCCATGAGTGTGGTCTTAAGTATGTTGACACTGTCCTGTGGCTGACACTACTTTGTTTCTACACAAGAGGCACAAGACAGTGTCAACATACTTAAGACCACACCCATGGCAACAGAGGGTGTGCAAGCACCTTCTGAAAGTCCCCAGAACGAAGAAAAGAGGGGCCCAGAAGCTTCAACTTCTGGAATTCCTGCCGGCGATAGATCACAAACACCACACTCTTTTGCTGATCTTGAGGCTAGTCTGCAACTTATGATATTAACGGATCCTCGGCTGAAACCTGTTGTGGCAGTATTGGAATATTATCAGTCCTTTATTGCTGCACAGGGGGCACAAATCAGAGCACTTCAACAGACCGTAGCAGCTCAAAATCAGAGAATGGATTATTTTCATAAGGGGTTCACCCTCTGTGGAAATAAGATCATTCAACTTGAGAAGATGATTCGAACCCTCGTGGCAAAGGTTGTAGGTCCTCCTGACCAAACCAATGCATCCAAAAAGGGGGAGAATCAGGAGATCCCTAGTTCAGTCCAAGCAGCTCCATCAGTCCAAGCAGCTCCAGCTCCTACTCCAACGGTCTAAGATTCCAGGATAACAGTCCCAACAGCTACTCAAGCTGTTAGCCTAGAAACTCAAGCTGCTCCTATAAGAACAACAGGAGTTGTTATCCGAGAAGGCAGTCAAGCTCCTGTCAGTACAGTCCAAGCTACAACCTCTGCAACTAAGGATAAGGGCAAGGGCATCCTCATAGAATCTCCAAAGCACAAATTTTCATCCAGAGAAGCCCAAGTTGCTCATGATGCTGAATTTGCCAGACGGTTAGCAGAGGAACAAGATGAAATTCTGGACCAGCAAACCCATGCTCCAATGCAAGATGATGAAACCCTAGGTGATTACCTAAGAGGGTTTGTGGTTAAACAGAATGAGAGGAAAAAAATGCCAACAGGGCATTCAAAGGCTGAGCATAGAAGATTGTTGATCAATTTTGCATATTCAGCTGGAATTCCAAAGAAAATGGCTCAGTCCATGAATACAGAGAGGCTGCAAGAAATTCATGATAAGGAAATGGAAAAATGAAAAACATCTAAAGTCTCCCATCAAGTCCAAAGCCAACAGGAATCAAGTCAAGCTGGTGCCAGTAATCCAAATCCACCTGTTCAAGCTATTGCTACTAATCCACAATCAGAAGCAATCTCTCAAGCAAAGCTTGATCAGGTCAAAAGGGTGCTGTTTGAACATCAGCTTCAGAAAGTGATGGAGATTGAAAAGACCCTAGACCAGCATGACTTCTCAAAACCTCTTATTACATACTGGTATGCTAAGCCAATGGATAACATTGACTTAAGATATCATTTTGTAGTAAGAAGAGAAGCTGGTCCTGAGGAAGAATATAAGAGTTTAATGCACATTGTTCAAGGGATGACCAGAGATGAGCTTACCAGAATGCATCATGTTGGATCTGTGACTCAAGTCAGGTCCTCACTTCCACAGGTCAAGCAGGCTATAAAAGATCTAAAAGGCATTTTTTATCCAGAGTCAATAAGAAAAGATATAGAAGATGCCAAGGAGATGAAGATTGCACAGGTTGATCTGTTTGTAAAATCAAAGACATACATACTCAAATTTGCAAATGGATCCAGCATGTACTTCAATTTTGAATTTTATGATCTTCTAAAGGCATGGTTAGTACAGATGATATCAGTGAGGATACATTGTGATAGAGAAGATCTGAAAAGAGAATTTTTAGGGGTAGTTAATTAGAAACTTTCACAATTGTAAGTTTTTGGATGCCTTAGTTTGTAGATAACAGTTTTACTTTGTTTTATTTCCTTATTTGTATAAAAACTTGAAGTCTTGTGTAAAGAATTTAAGTTAGGGGGAGATTGTTGGGAAATATTCTAAGTATGTCAAGCTGTTAGTTAGATTTCTCAAACTGTTAGTAGATTTTCTGTGTAAGTACAAAGTTCAAGCTGTTAGTTGAAAAAGTTCGAGCTGCTAGTTCAAAAGTTCAAGCTGCCAGTGTTAAAACTCAAGCTGCTCAACAGATAGACTTCATGCTGCTCAACAGATAGACTTCAAGCTGCTCAACAGCTCAATAAACAGAAAGTGCTGATATTCAGGAAAAGATATATTCGAAGATTCAAGCATATCTACTATCTGAGAAATCAGAGTTTATCAAGGAAACAAATCAGAAAGCAATATATATACATAGAATAGGTTTTTCTATTGTAAGTCTGCACGTACAAGTTTATTCAGTTGTAATTGTCTTTCTGATTAAGTTTTCATAAGCCTCTAAGGTTGAAAAACCCTAAGAACAATCTGTGTTCTTCGTCTAATCAAACAGATTAGAGGTTATTGTAATCATTGAGTTTGGCAATACAAATGACTTTTGATTATTGATTGTGTTTATGTGATTATTTGTTTTGAAAGCTTTTTCTTAAAACCATTAAGTGTTATTCCGCAAACTTCTTAATTGGACTTTAATTCAATACAAGGTTATTGGTTTATACTCTGATTAATTCAAACCAGTTAATCTTAGGTAGTGAATTTTGATCATCTCCATCAGGACCACTTGATGGTTCAGCTTCAGAAACAGCTTGACTGGAATCTGGGACTGTTTCCCTTTGTGATGGAGTTGTTCCCTCAGGACTTGGGATTGGCACTTCAGAGTTTGGATTTGAGTCGTGTTGTGCATCCAGTACCCCTGGAGGGTCACAAGATAGAAGTGGTATAACTGTATACTCATCCCATTGACTAGAATTTTCAACAGTCTGAAACTTTATACCAACAGCTTGATCATTTGTGCTACCAGCATGAGAATTTGTGTTGGCAGCTTCAACCCTGTTTTCACCAGTTTCTGCATTATACTCAACAAAGCTCAGAGAATTAGTTAGTGAATCTAAATCAAACAACCAATCAGGACCAGTGCCTTTTTCATTTGCAGTGTTTTCATTAAATTCAACATTGGCACTTTCTTCAATAGTTTTAGACACACTGTTATATACTCTATAGGCTTTGCTTTGTGTGGAGTATCCTACAAAGAAACCTTCTTCAGCCTTGCTTTCAAATTTTCCTAAGTGAGTCTTAGTGTGAAGAATGGTGCAGGAACAGCCAAAAGACTATAGAAAGGCTATTAAGGGGACTCTATGATGGAATAACTCATATGGAGTTTTCCCTTGTGATTGAACAACCTGAACCCTGTTCAGAACATAACAAGCTGTATGGACTGCTTCTGCCCAAAAGGTCATTGGCAGTTTGGAATCAGCTAGCATGGTTCTAGCAGCCTCAATTAAAGTTCTATTCTTTCTTTCAGCTACACCATTTTGCTGTGGTGTTCTTGGTGCACTATATTGCCTAGCAATGCCTTTAGACTCACAGAAACTGTTTAGGATATGGTTTTTAAACTCAGTCCCATTGTCTGATCTAATCACCTTAACTTTTAAGTTGGATTGGTTTTCTATCTTAAGAATAAAAGATTTAACTAGCTCAGCAGTATCATCTTTAGTCCTAAGAAAGTATACCCATGTGAATCTGGTGAAATCATCAACAATGAGTAAACAGTAAGCCATTTTATTCAAACTCAAAACAGATGTTGGACCAAAGAGATCCATATGAATAAGATGAAGAGCAGATGAGATTGAATTTACTTCTTTGGCCTTATGAGAAGATTTGTGTTGCTTGCCTTTAATACATGCTACACAATGATCATCACAAATGAACTCCTTTTGTGGTAGACCTCTTACCAAATTCTTTTTGACCAGCACATTCATGGATTTGAAGTTCATGTGACACATTCTTCTGTGCCAAAGAGCAGACTCATTTGATGATGCTTTAGATATCAAACAACTTAAAGTACTTGATTTGGATAAAAGATCTGTGTCCAAACAGTAGACATTGTCCTTTCTTGGTGTTTTAAGTAAAATAAGATTTTCAGGAATTTTAAAATCTTTTGAAAGAACAATGCACTCAGAATCTGTGAAGACAACAATATTTTATTTATCACAGATTTGAGACACACTTAATAAATTGTACTTCAGTTGTTCAACATATAAAACATCATTGAAAAGCATATTGCCTGCTTTGACAGTGCCTTTACCTGTTACCTTACCTCCCTTGGAATTTCCTCCCAATGCAACAAATCCACCTTCAAAGCCTTTGAAGTTTGACAAGCAATCAGAGTTGCCAGTCATGTGCATAGAGCATCCACTGTCCAAATGCCATCTTGTTTTGTGTTGTGACCTGTGGGTGCCCTGCACAAATAAAAGCTTAGTTAGTAGTGGAGTAAACCCAAACCAAGTTGGTTTTGGGTTGTCCTTGTGCATTGACATAACTAAACACTGTCTTTGACATCTTATACTTAGTGAGATCCACTGATGGATTCTATGGAGAGTATTTAGTTATGACATGAGGTATCCAGGTGTTTTGTCCAACCTTTGCAGTAACAGTCTCAGATGATCCATTACCAGTCCCAGTTTTGAGCCTAGTAGTCTGAACTGAGTCTGCAGTGCTAACAGCTTCAGAATTTGCACTAACAGTTTCAACTTTAGACTTGGCAGTTTCAACTTTTGTATCAACAGTTTTACCTGAGTTTTTGCCTTTAACACACCATATCTGTTTAAACTTTGATTTTGGCTTTGCTAAAACTTCTTTTTGGTGTGTGGACTATTTTTTATTGATTTTTGAGAACCTGTGATCAACTGTTTTCTTTGGAACTGGTGCAACATGTGGTTTGACCTTAAGATTTTTAGTGTTTTTAACAAATGCCTGTTTCTAAACCACAATCTGTTTTGCAACAGATGGTTTGTACAAGCAATGTCTGGCCAAATGGTTTTTCCTGCCACAATGGAAACATCTTTTGACTGTTTTGATTTGAGAACCAGTTTTATCAGACCATAACTGATTCTTTTTCCTTTGATTTCCCCTTACTTGCTGTTGTTTGGGAAACTTTTGGACACCATGCTTTTGGCATGTGCAGATTGGAACAGTCTTACCCCTTTTATTACCTTTTGAGGAAGATGCAGTGTTACAGTTAGACGGTACAGAAACCTGGGGAGCAGCATGGCATACACTCATCTTCTCTTTTCCTTTCATACTGGGGTTTAGGGCTGCTATAGGTACACTCATTATTTTGTGTCCTTTCTCAGCTTCTTTGCACTCACAGTCTTCATTTTTAATGAGATCTTCTTTAGATTCAGGACTGGTTTCAAGGACAGGATCTACAGTGGTCATAGACTCATCTAATGGTTCATTAACAAGCCTATTAGCAACTTCACTCATTGGATGAATGTATTTGTTGTTGTATGGAGGTGGAGTGGCTCTGTATCCTATACCTTCTTTGGGATTGAGCTGAGATTTTACCCTATCTTTGAATTGAACTTCCATTAGGTGTTCCAGCTTTTGATTTGCCAATTTGAAGTTTCCTAGATCTATATTGACAGATTCTAGTTTCTTATTAGCTTCTAATACCTTCTGATCAGCCTCATCTAATTTCTTATTTAGGGACTCTATTTTCTTATTCAGCTCCTTTTTCTCCCACTCATGATATGTTCTATCATGTCCCATTTGAATCTCATTATCCTTATAGTCATTGATCTGTTTTTCAAGATCTTCTATGGCCTGCATATACTCATATCTCCTTTTTTCCATCTTAGCTAGAGTTTTGCACATGCTCTCATTATGATCTCTGTACTTTTTAACCATATTATTGCATGTTTGAGAGCAGAGTTTAGTATTTACCTCAGGTGGAAGTTCAGTGGAGGTGACATTTGATGTTTCTGCCATTAGAGCTTGATTTTGAAACTCTTCCTCTGTCTGATCACTCCAGTCAAACACATTGTCTTCTTGAGAGACAAGTGCTTGTGATGACGAAACTTGATTGGTTTGCTGGGGTCTTGGTGGCTGTTGACCTTGGGATCTGCATTCTCTGGCAAAGTGACCAAGCTTGTGACATTTAAAGCATTCAACTTTGGATTTATCAAATGCTGGTTTCCCTTCAGGTCTGGCTTGAAAGTTGGATCTGCCAGTTCTCTTCAGAAACCTTTTAGCCCTCATAGTCAACATTGCATGCTGCCATTTCAAGTCCATCTCCTCTAGATCATCTGGATGGATCTGTTCTAAATCTTCAGCATTTAGAGCAAACAGTCCATCACTGGCAACAAAAGCATCATAATGAACTTCAGTAGAGTTACCATCTGCACCTGAAAAGGAATCACAACAGTTAGATTTTTCAGATGACAGTAGAGCAGTGTTATGATTATAAGTAAAGGATTTCTTTTTAGTTTCAATCTCAGTTTCAAACACTCTCAGACTGTTGTAAAGATCATCCAACTCTATTTCATCAAGAGTATCTTTGGTTCTCCATTGTGCAGCATAGACTGTCCACTCTTCACCAAGAGATCTAAGAAATTTTCTGTTTACTTCATCTTGATCCAAGCTGACTTTGGCACTCTCCAATTCACCTATCAGTTTGTTAAACCTGTCAAATATTTGAGTAAGGTTTTGATTCTTGCCACCAGAAAAGTTCTCATACTGCTGTTTCAAAAGATCCTTTTGATTTCTCTTGGTGCTAGCATTGCCAGCGAATCTTTTCTCTAAAGCAATCCAAAGAGAATGAGCAGTGTAAAACTTTTTAAACTGGTGTTGATAAGCATTAGGAATGACTATCTGTAGAAGTGTAAGAGCTTTCACTTCATTCATTCTAGCCTTTCTTTCAAGTTTAGTTTTTGGAGGAGTTTTTATGGGTTTGCCCTCAGCATCAAGTTCAGGATCAACTACAGGAGGAAATTCAACAGCTTCCCATATTGCATAATCAATAAACTGAATGTGCTGTTGAATCCTGAGATTCCACATCTCAAACTCAGTGGGTTTGAGCATAGGCACTTTGAGTCCTTGCCCAGATCCACTACTGCTATTATCAAATTCCATTGCAGAAATTAAAAATTATAAAAGAAAGCTTCTGACTTTGAAAACTAAGAAAAAAAAAACCTGGCTCTGATACCACTTGTCAAGATCAAAATTCACTACCTAAGATTAACTGGTTTGAATTAATCAGAGTATAAACCAATAACCTTGTATTGAATCAAAGTCCAATTAAGAAGTTTGCGGAATAACACTTAATTGTTTTAAGAAAAAGCTTTCAAAACAAATAATCACATAAACACCATCAATAATCAAAAGTCAATTGTATTGCCAAACTCAATGATTACAATCACCTCTAATCTGTTTGATTAGATGAAGAACACATATTGTTCTTAGGGTTTTTCAACCTTAGAGGCTTATGAAAACTTAATCAGAAAGACAATTACAACTGAATAAACTTGTACGTGCAGACTTGCAATAGAAAACCCTATTCTATGTATATATATTGCTTTCTGATTTGTTTCCTTGATAAACTCTGATTTCTCTGATAGTAGATATGCTTGAATCTTCGAATATATCTTTTCCTGAATATCAGCACTTTCTATTTTTTGAGCTGTTGAGCATCTTGAAGTCTATCTGTTGAGCAGCTTGAACTTTTGAACTAGGGCAGCTTGAACTTTTGAACTAGCAGCTCGAACTTTTTCAACTAACACCTTGAACTTTGTACTTACACAGAAAATCTACTAACATTTTGAGAAATCTAACTAACAGCTTGACATACTTAGAATATTTCCCAACATAGGGAAAATAGTATAAAAACATCCCAATAATGATAATATACTGTTTGATAACAACTTATTAGGCTTAATCTAAAAAATCCGGTGAGTCCATTTGAAATAAGCTTTGTTTGATAATGACTTATTAAAATCAGAACTCAAATTCGGTCAGCCCAATTAATAAGCCAAGAGACTCTATGTGTTTCGCATTCAGACCATTTACTTTCCAATATTACCCCCTTTTATCTTTTCCAATAAAATTTCTCTATTTAGCATTACTTAATCCAGACAGCTCTCTAAATCCAGACAGCACTTAATGGAAAATCTAATCAAACAGCCTTGAGTTGCATGTTAATAAAAATGTGTTTGGTAAATTTTTGATGAAAATCTGTATATGTTGAATCTGCAATATCAAGAACAAATCTGGAAATTTCCAAAAGCGGGATCCGTATTCGGATGAGACCGAATTCGGATGAGGCACCATTCTCGGATGACACAGATCTGAACTAGGATCATCCGAGTTCGGATGGCTCAGTTTGGAAAGCACAATTCGGATGGACCAGTTCGGATGACCCAATCCCGATGCCCAGTTCGGATGGTCCTAATCCGGATGACCAATTGGGATGTCCTATTTCAACTCTTTTAAAATAACAAATAAATGATATTTTACAATTATAAGACCCATGATTATGATTATTAAAGAATATTTAAATAAAGCAACATGATATATATATATATATATATATATATATATATATATATATCTTTTGAGATTTCAAATGAACAAAGAAAGTGTAAAATGATTGAATTGAGTTTATCAGTTATCAGAATCAGATCAAATAAAGATTTAATGCTAAAAGCTAATGATCTTGCTATGATAAAATTCTGGACAGGTTGAGATAAATTCTGAACAAAGAATTACAGTTAAAGTTATTGAAAGTGGGTCAAAGAATTGTAAAGCAAAGCCAGAGTCCCGAAAGACAAAGATTAAAGATTAAATCCTGAGATAACTCAGGTGGTGGAGAAATCTGCTTGATAAGACAACAGAACCAGTGAGTTATAGATACTCAGTTTTACATGCTAGATTCCGGTTGACACATATTGTTGATGATAGTTTATGTTGACATTCATACATGCTCAGCTGGATTGTGACATGTGCTCACCATGGTTCGGTGATGCCCTGTGGATCATGATAGGTATTTGACTTATCATTCTGCATAACATTGTACTTATAATTCAGTTCAGTTAATTGTTATCAGTTGATATTGTTATCATGACCTTGATTAGTTATGCTTTCGTTATTGCTCGCATCTTTGATGTATTGATTCAGCTTAGCATGCTTAGCCTTGTCGGTCTAATGTTCTAGACCTTGCTATGTCACCAGTTCTATTCAACTTGGTAATGATTATTCTGATGCTCCCCCCATGATGATTGCTGGTAGCTAGCCTAGTATAAGTGGATAGCTTCCACTAAAAGCGTGAGCGTGGCCTGGACATCATCCAACTCTATGACTACTATGTCTCAATCATGAGTGACTGTAGCGGCAGTCAAGACATATCACGCTAGACCCCATGATCCACTTGATGAAACGCATGTAATCTGAAAATCTATATCCTCACTAAGCATTGCTTATAGTTGTTGTTTAACCTTTTTACAGGAAAAGATAAGGGAAAAGCACCTGCTGGACCTAGTTCATAGGTCTTTCAAGAATCAAGTTGAAGTTTTCCATAGACCACTACTCAACGAACTTTTGGTACAGATTGGCAGATGATAATTGTGGTGGTCTGGGTAGATTTGATTTGATTGTATGATGACATGAATTAGATTAGCCTTGTACCCTTTATAAGTTTAATTTGAATATTGTAACTCTATACTAAAAGTGCATTAAACTTATCCTAAATGTTTGTACCTGTAATTTGAAATTCCGCAACATAATTATTCTATCTTAGTTTGATTGATATCATATTGCAATTTGTGGGACCTAGACGCTGACGACTGCCCCGTAAGGGGAGGTCTTCACAGGATGGTATCAGAGCACATAGTTTGAGTGAATCAAGTATTATGTGGGTAATACTTGGTCTCAAACTAAAGCAATACATATGTATCAATCGTTTAGGTGGTTTGAACTGAGATAGGATGTACAGAGTGTTAGGATGGGAATAAGGGTACATAGCTCTAAGCCTATAAACCGATAGTTACATGATTTTAATTTTCGGTAAAGATGTCAGGATCAGGTGATATTCCCAACAATATGACTCCCCAACAGATGTTTGAAATGGTATAACAACTATTAGCCCAACACTCTGAACAACAAAACAAGAATATGCAAGAACAGTTTCGGGCCAGAGATGAGGCCAAAGCTAAGAGACGTGCTGATAAAAAGAATAAGAGAAAAGGAAAACAAGCCCAAAATGATGAGTCTGATTCTGATAACTCAAACCCCGATACCCAAATCAAACAGCCGAAAGGCTGTAAGTTCAAAGATTTTAAAGCGAGCGGTGCCCTGAACTTTGAGGGTACAGTAAATCCAATTCAGGCGTTGGATTGGATCAGTCATACTGAAGAAATCTTCAGAATCTCTGATTGCCTAGATTCAAAGAAAGTCAGTTATGCTACCGCTCTGTTCGTCGGCGCTGCTCGTGCATGGTGGAAGACACAGAGGAGCATTTATGGAGAGGAGGTCATCCAGACTTTAATATTGGACCAGTTTCTTGACATGTTTAACGTGAAGTATTGTCCTGTTGACCAACAAGACAAAATAGAGGTCCAACTGATGCAACTAACTCAAGGAACCAAGACTGTTGACGAGTATGAGCACGAATTCTCGCGACTCTGTGACTATTCCTTGTATCAAGTAGCCACCGAGGAAAGAAAGATGAATAGATTTCGCGGAGGGCTTACCTGAGGTACAGACGACGTTACTTGCTATGTGTGTAGCAAGATTGGCCATAGTAGTGAAGAATGTCCCCAGCGGGGTCTTGGATGTGCAAAATGTGGGAAGCGTGGACACTGTATGTATCAGTGTCCAAGCGGACGCCGAGGTCAATCACAATCATCAGCCGGAGGTTCAACGATGAAACGCTCAGCCGCAACTCCAACTGCAAGGACCCGTGTATTTCAGATAATAGCGGAGGAAGCAAAGGAAACCCCTGATGTGGTTACCGATACGTTCTTACTAAATTCAATACATGTGTGCATACTATTTGATTCTGGTGCAAGTCGTTCATACATACCGACTGCTTTTGCTCAAAGATTGTCTAAATCTCCATCAAAGCTTCCCGTAGTACTTGATATAGAGACGGCCAATAACAAATACATTATGGTTGATTCCGTGTACTGAAATTGCACTCTGCTCGTTAATAACATTGTGTTCAACCTCGATCTTATTCTGATTCCGTTAAAAGAGTTCGACATTATAATTGGCATGGACTGGCTAACGAATAATGAAGCTACGATCGTCTGCAACCGCCGAATCATCAGAATCAAGACTTCAGATGACCGAGTGTTGGAAATTAAAGGCGACAAACGTAAAGGTATCTCAGTTGATCCGTCTAAAGTCTGAGGCTGTTCAGAAGTGGCAAACGCCTCGCAATGCCTCAGAAATCAGAAGTTTCCTTGGATTGCCCGGTTACTACCGGCGATTCATTAAAGACTTCTCGAAGATTGTTGTACCACTCATGATGCTAACACGAAAGAATACACCTTTTGTATGGGCTGATAAACAGCATGAGGCATTTGAAACTTTGAAGTAGAAACTTATTCAAGCGCCAATCCTAGCCTTACCAGAAGGCAATGATGACTTTGTCGTCTATAGCGATGCATTTGGTACAGGTTTAGGTTGTGTCCTCATGCAAAGGGGAAAAGTCATTGCCTACGCTTCAAGGCAATTGAAAGACTACGATAAAAGTGCACCAACTCATGATCTTGAGTTGGCTGCCGTTACCGTTGCACTGAAGATTTGGCGCCATTATCTCTATGGAACTCGGTGTCAGCTTTAGACCGACCATAAAAGCCTCAAACACCTCTTTACTCAAAAGGATCTGAACATGAAACAGCGACGGTCCTTGGAGCTCATCAACGACTATGATTGCGAGATCATGTATCATCTCGGCAAAGCCAACGTGGTCGCGGATGCTTTGAGTAGAAAGGTTTATCCCGAAAAGTGTTGCTATACCCTAACTCTTGTTGTGTTCTCTTCTGATCTTATTGAAGACATCAAATCAGCTCAAGCCGAAGCACTAAAAGAAGAGTATCTTTGTTCCGAAAATCTCAAGGGGCAACTTCAGTTTCTATCTATAAATCATTTGGGACTTCAATGTCTCAAAGGAAACCGAATCTGGATTCCTAAATATGGTTCTATCCGCAACACTCTTCTATCTGAAGCCCATAAGTCCAAGTTATCTATTCATCCTGGCAGCTCAAAGATGTACTTCGATCTTAAAGCTGATTATTGGTGGGAAGGAATGAAGAAAGACATCGGTTTATTCGTCGAAAGCTGTAGAGTCTGTCAGATGGTTAAGGCAGAACACCAGAAACCCTTTAGGGATATGCAACCACTACCAGTTCCTGAGTGGAAGTGGGAGCATATAACCATGGATTTTGTAACAAAGTTGCCTAAAACCAAGAGACAGCACGACTCCATCTGGGTAGTCGTGGATCGTTTAACGAAGTCAGCTCACTTCATTCCGATGGAAGAGACGTATTCTCTTGATAGATTGGCACAAATGTACATCACCGAGGTCATTTCTCGTTATGGTGTGCCGAAATCTATCGTCTCTGATCGTGATAGTCGTTTCACTTCGAGATTCTGGAAAGCGCTGCAAGACGGGATGGGTACTCGAATCTCTATGAGTACTGCTTATCATCCTAATGCAGATGGTCAAAGTGAACGCACTATCTTGACTCTTGAAGATATGCTTCGTGCCTGCATTCTTGATTTAGGTAGTAACTGGGATGACCATTTACCTTTGGTCGAATTCTCATACAACAACAGTTATCATTCAACGATCAAGATGGATCCTTTTGAAGCTTTGTACGGAAGAAAGTGTAGAACTCCCACCTGTTGGCGCGAAATAGGTGAATCACCTTTAGCGTGTCCTGTCCTTCTACAGTTGACTCATTAGAAGATCCAACTTGTTAGAAGGAATATTCTTAAAGCTCAAAGCAGGCAGAAATCATATTATGACAATCGTCATTGATCCATCATTTTTGCGGTTAATGATTGGGTGATGTTGAAAGTATCTCCAATGAAGAATGTGGTGCGATTCATAAAGAGAAATAAGCTAGCTCTGAGATTTATTGGTCAGTTCAAGATAATTGAAAGAGATAGGGAATCAATCCTATCGTCTTGAATTGCCAACAGACTTAGCGGGAATACATCCGGTATTCCATGTTAGTCATCTACGAAAGAGCCTAGCAGATGAAAGAGAAGTGAAAATACCACATGTTGATTTGCAGATTGATGAAAATCTTCGCGTGGTTGAAGAGCCAGAATGTATTATGGACTCGAAGACCAAAAAGCTTCGCAATAAAGAGGTGCGGATGGTGCTCGTTCAGTGGAAAGACCACAAAGGTTCGCATCAGTCTTAAGAATCAAGATATGTCATGAAAGCTACATATCCAAGTCTGTTCGAACAAAACTAACTTCCAGGACGAAGTTTGTGCGTGGTGGAGCCCATTCTGTAACAACCTAGTCTCTAACCAAGCGTTTAATTTCTGATTTTGTGTTTATAATGTAATTTAATTACATTATTTGTATTGTAATTTAATTAAGTAATGAAATTATTTAATTAAGTTATATATTGGTGTCACATCCTTGCTTTAAAACACGCTTGCTTATCCCAGGAATAACAATAAATGCATAAAGCTAAATAAAACGTTACAATAAGTCTTGCACTACACGTGCTACAAGGTTACAGTACTAAGTTGCTAAAAACATCACAATTAAAATAAAAGCAGCTACCCAGAACCCAAGGCATCATAAAGCTATACCGCAAGCTGAAAGTTAGCTAAGTCCTCTGGGTTGATCAGATAATAGACCTAAGCAGAAGGTCCAGCTTGTTCTTTACCTTTTCCTGTAAAAATTGTGAATAGCAACTGTAAGCTAATGCTTAGTGAGTAAACAGATATTCAAGAATGCATGTAAAATATGAGGCGAAAGTGCCTATAAAGGCTGTTATGCTTGCTTGCTTGTTTGCTTAATACCCAGAAAGAATGCTGCACAATTGAGACATTTCACGCAGAACGGAGATGCCACCACTAGGGGTTTACCGCTGACAGATGATCAATCTGTGATGCGGGGCTAGCTACCCGCATAATGCTCAAGGGATAGTGGTGAACATCAGAATTGCTTGCTCGCTAATATAATGCTTATGAGATGCACAAAGAAACGCTAACACAAAGTTTGCTGTATAGTATGCAGAACAATAAACAGATAGCAGATAAATATGCATATTAATAGATCAAATGTAAGGTCCGGCTAAGCTGGGCATCACCTGTACCACAGTGTTCGCCTTTACTCACAAAAGTCTATTGAATTCCAAAGAAATCATATAGAAGCAATTTATGTCTCAATTTCATATAAAACATGTAAACAAGAATAACTGTTACTCACAGTACTGAAAATGCTTTGAAATGCTCTGAAATACTTGCTCGGGCTTATTTACGCTTTAAATTGCTTTATAACGCTTGCACTTGCTTATCTAGGCTTTAATATATTCTGGCACTGGCTTTGACTCGCAACTGGGCTAAACGGCTTATGTATAATATCTGAAGTTTAATATTACAGAACATGTGCTAAATTAATAATGCTAGCTCAATATTCCAACATCTATAAGCCATAACTTCTAGCTAAATATTTGGCTATTTATTTTGCTAATTTATGCGTTGTTCGTAAACTTTATCAATTAAATTCGAATTTAGGGGACAGATTCGAAGACAGATTCGAATTATGGGGGTTAGATTCGAAGACAGATTCGAATTATGGGGTCAGATTCGAACCTCTTTCGAATCTGTATATAGATTCGAACCAATGTCTCGAATTTAGCTCTATTCGAGCTTGTTCTTGGCATTTCGAGTCTGTTCGATGCATACTCGAGTTTGTTCATAAACTACAGCTTTAAACATGCATTTTCAAGCCTCAAATCCACAAATAAGCTAAGTAATAAGCCTCGGTTTAGTTATATTATACATAATCTACCATAATCAGGCTGAAACTCAAGCTAAATGGCTTAAAATCGAACCAAAAATGAAATATGAAGCTTCCTTCAAAAACCCAAAAATGCAGAATACGAAAATGGCAATTCTTACCTCGAATTCGTATCAAATCTCACATGCAATGGTAGATCCGCGTAGTACACTTCGAGACCTTTCCGATGACGTATAGAACTCGAGATTTGGCTGGTCGGTTTGAGAGAAAAGTTAGAGAGAAGTTCGGGTTCTAGAGAGAGGAGCTCTGAAAATGCTAGACGGGTTTTGCAAAAGTGTGAAAATGGAGCACTCAACTCCTATTTATACTAAATCTCGAAATTACATCTTTTTACGCAAATTGCTTAAAATTACTTCAAATAAAAATGCAAATAAAAGGCAAGGTGTTATAGTATGAGCCCACCACGCTTGCACTTCGTCCTCGAAGTACCTAAGGCTCAAACAGATGCGGATATCGAACTCTCATGTCTTGCTCAGATTCCCAGGTCTGAGAAGTTCCGTGAGAAGTCCTCCATTGCACCAACACCATTGCTACCTCTCGATTCCTCAACTTCTTCATCTTTGTTTCTAGAATAACTTCAGGCTCGTCACATTGTAGCTTTTCATTAATCTTGTAAGTTAGATGATCGGCCCACTTTTCTTTGTCATCTTCCTTGCACTTCCTTAGTTGCGAAACGTGAAATACGCGGTGTATGTTGGACAGTTCGCTCGGCAAGTCCAACAGATAAGATTGAGTTCCAACACGCTCGGTGATCTTGAAAGGACCAACGAATCGTGGTGCTAACTTGCCACGCTTGCCGAATCTGAACACACCTTTCATCGGCGAGACTTTTAATATGACATAATCGTCCTTCTGGAATTCTAAAGGTTTATGGCGTCGGTCGTGATACGATTTCTGTCGAGATTGAGCGGTTTCTAAGCGTTGGCGAATAATTCTGATCTTTTCATTAGTCTGCTGAAGTAGCTCGGGACCGGCGATTGGTGCTTCACCGGCTTCATGCCAACACGTAGGAGTTCGGCACTTGCGTCCGTATAAGGCTTCGAAAGGTGCGGCTTTGATGGATGAGTGGTAACTATTGTTATAAGAAAACTCTGCTAACGGCAAGTGGTCGTCCCAACTACCGCTAAACTCAAGGACACATGCTCGCAGCAAGTCTTCGAGCGTAAGGATCGTGCGCTCACTCTGGCCATCAGGTTGCGGATGATATGCTGTGCTCATTCTGATCTTAGTGCCTAATCCATCTTGCAATGCACTCCAGAACCTCGAAGTGAACCGGCTGTCGCGATCTGAAACAATTGACAGTGGCACTCCGTGTCGAGTAACGATCTCGTCTATATACAACTTAGCTAGTTTCTCAAATGAATAGCTTTCGCGAATCGGAATGAAGTGAGCGACTTTGGTTAGGCGATCTACGATAACCCATATTGCATCGTGTTGTCTTCGCGTAGTAGGAAGCTTCGTCACAAAGTCCATCGTTATGTGATCGAACTTCCACTCGGGAATCGGTAGAGGCTGTAGACTGCCATAAGGCTGCTGATGCTCCGCTTTGACCAATCGGCAAGTAACACAATTATCGACATATTGGCCTACGTCTCTTTTCATACCGGGCCACCAATACTCGGCTTTTAGATCGTTGTACATCTTGGTGCTGCCAGGATGTACCGAGAAGTTAGAACAGTGGACTTCCGAAAGAATTTTCTGTCGAACAGCACCAAATTTGGGAACCCAGACACGATTTTTGAAAAGCTTCAAGCCACGAGGGCTATCGGTTAAGAATTGAAATTGCCCTTTCATGTCCTCAGAGTTGAGGTTTTCTTCTTTTAGAGCTTCGGCTTGAGCAACAAGGATTTCATCTATCAAAGTTGATGAAAACAAAGTATGGGTCAAGGTATAAAGACATTTAGCAGAGTAGGATTTACGACTCAATGCGTCGGCCACCACATTCGCTTTGCCAGGGTGATACAGAATATCACAGTCATAGTCTTTGATGAGTTCCATGGAGCGTCGCTGGCGCATGTTGAGCTCCTTCTGGCTGAAAATATACATAAGGCTCTTGTGATCCGTATACAGTTGACATTTGGTGCCGTAGAGGTAATGACGCCATGTTTTCAATGCAAAAGTCACAGCAGCAAGTTCAAGGTCATGAGTCGGATGACTCTTTTCATGATCCTTAAGCTGGCGAGAAGCATATGCTATGACTCTGCCTCTTTGCATCAAAACACACCCAAGCCCTTGATATGAAGCATCGCTGAAGACTACAAAGTCTTCATTACCTTCGGGTAAGGCCAGAATAGGCGCTTCGGTGAGTTTCTGTTTTAAAGTTCGAAATGCATTCTCTTGAGCTTCTTCCCAAATAAAGGGAACATTCTTGCGAGTAAGAGATGTAAAAGGCATGGCTAGTTTTGAGAAGTCCTTAATGAATCGACGGTAGTAACCCGCCAATCCCAAGAAACTTCGGATCTCGGTAGCTGATTTGGGAGCTTCCCAATTTTGAATGACTTCTATCTTAGAAGGATCCACAGAGATTCCTTCACCAGATATCACATGACCAAGGAATTGTATCTGATAAGATACAAGATTTGCAAGTTAACGCTGAGCATGAAATTTAAGAAAAGATAAGCTTAAAAATGAATAAATCGAGATTGCAAGCACCTGTCGCAACCAAAATTCGCATTTAGAGAACTTGGCGTAAAGTCGCTCCTTGCGCAGCAACTCTAGCAGCTCTCTAAGATGCACAGCATGCTCAGCTTCAGTTTTCGAGTAGATGAGAATATCGTCTATAAAGACGATAACAGACTTATCGAGCATTGGTCTACAAACGCGGTTCATCAGATCCATGAACGCCGCAGGAGCGTTTGTAAGGCCAAAGGGCATAACAAGAAACTCGTAATGCCCATATCTGGTACGGAAAGCCGTTTTAGGGACGTCTTCTTCATGAACTTTGAGCTGATGATACCCAGATCTAAGATCGATCTTTGAGAAGTAACTGGCTCCCTGAAGCTGGTCGAAAAGATCGTCTATTCTGGGCAACGGATATTTGTTCTTTATTGTTACCTTGTTCAACTCCCTATAATCAATGCACATCCGGAGAGTCCCATCTTTCTTCTTAACGAATAAAACAGGAGCTCCCCAGGGAGATGAACTTGGTCGTATGAGTCCCTTATCTAGCAATTCTTGCAATTGCTTCATCATTTCTTGCATCTCTGCAGGTGCAAGTCTATAAGGGGCTCGAGCAATCGGTGCCGCGCCGGGCACTAAATCAATTCTGAACTCCACCTGACGGTCTGGCGGGAGTCCAGAGATGTCCTCGGGAAAGACATCGGGAAACTCGGAGGCTATCGGAACCTCGGCTAATGCTTTCTTTTCAGACTTAGCATCTATCGCATATGCTAAGTATGACACACAACCCTTAGCTATATGTTTCCTAGCTTTGACTACAGAAATTAAGCATATTTCACCTGTCTTTCTGTCACCGTAGATGCAAATATTGCGGCCATCCGGAGTAGTGAGCTTTATCAACTTCTTCTTGCAGACAATGTTGGCGTCATGATGATCAAGCCAATCCATACCCACGATGACGTCGAATTCATGAAAGTCCATCGGGATAAGGTCCAGTTGGAATGTGCAGTTGTCGAGCAAAATGATGCAGTCACGGTAAATTTTATCGGTAGACACACTTACATTACTAGCCGTTTCAATATCAAAGATAACAGGTAGAGTAGACGGTGCAATTCCAAGTTTAGATGCAAATGAATTTGATATGAAGGAACGGTTGGCTCCTGAATCAAAAATAACTCTAGCAGGTACGGAGTTAACGAGAAACATACCAGATACCACATCTGGTATTTCCTTTGCTTGCTCAGCCGTGATTTGGAATGCGCGATTCTGACTCCGAGCTGGCTCGTTACGGCGACTAGAACCTCCTCGCGATGTGCTATGCCGGGCCGGTTGATTTTGTCTTTGCTGTTGATGTTGATGTTGTTGCTGAGGTCGGTATTGCTGTTGCTGCAATCGCGGATGATGCTCTGCACTCGGGTAAATCATGCTGAACGGATGCGTACATGCATGCTCATTATGTCCAGGGCGTAAACAGTTGTTGCAAACTTTAACTTTGTTAATTAATTCTTCACTGCTATGTCCTATTTCATTGCACACATAGCACCTCACATCATTGGGGTTACAACGCCCAATGTGTGACTTCTGGCAGCGGCGACACTGCCTCGGCTCACAATGTACCGCATATGATCGAGTTTGCTGTGCCGGAGGCGAGCTGAACTGTCGGTACTGAGACTGCTGTGGCTGAGAATATCTGGATGAAGATCCAGAATAGCTTCCAGTGCGCGATTTCTTGGGCGGTGATGGACAAGTAGGGTTAATAGATGAAGTAGGAACTCCTCCAGCTCGAATAAAATCCTGCTCGAGAATTCGAGCAGCTTCAACACAGTCAGCATAGTTGGTATATCCCCGGTGCTTCAAGAACTTCTGATATTCAGGATGCAGACCCATCAGAAAACGGTCGATCTTTCGCTCTTAAGTAGCGACTTGATAGTCAGACAGCAAGCTTAATCGGGTAAATTCTATCTCATACTCAGTCACCGATTTGGTTCCCTGAGTAAGAGACATCAGTTTCTCTTCCAAACGCTTCTTTTCATCAGCTGGGCAGTACTGACGAAAGAAGATAACTTTGAAGTCATCCCAAGATAGGGACTTAATCCAGTTGGCTCCGTGCATGTTCTCCTGAGACCTCCACCACATGACAGCGCCTCCCTCGAACAATGTAGTAGCAAAGCTGACCTTGGATTCTTCAGCACAGTCACTAATGAGAAAAATCCGCTCGATGCCAGTGATCCACTCAAGTGCTTCGATCGAATTTGCAGCACCCTTGAAGGGTTGAGCTCCACAAGCTTTGAAATAACGAAAGTTGCAGCCCTTAGGAGGGACTACAGGGGCTTCCTCCTCGTCGGTGTCGTCGTTGTGGCGTCCAGTGTCATCATGCTGTTGTTTCCTACGTTCTTCTCTACGCTTAGTTTCGGCTTCATCACGAGCACGAAACTGTTCTTGTAAGAACTTAGCTTGACGCTCGTTGTTCTCATTAAGCATTGTTTGCATTATTTGCATGATCTGTTCAGGAGTGAGTCCACCTCCAGCTCCTTCACCAGATCCAGACATGTTCTGAAATTATATAAATAATACTTGCATAAGAATAGGTATAATTCCTATTCTACCCCATTTCCCAATTCCTAAAGCAAAGTCAAAGCCTATCTCAGGTCAAGTTAAAGCCTAGATATTCGAAGCTAATATCTTTGCTTAAAAGTTTGAGTCCAAGTGTTATTGCTAACACTTGAATCCCTCAAACCAATGCTCTGATACCATCCTGTCACATCCTTGCTTTAAAACACGCTTGCTTATCCCAGGAATAACAATAAATGCATAAAGCTAAATAAAACGTTACAATAAGTCTTGCACTACACGTGCTACAAGGTTACAGTACTAAGTTGCTAAAAACATCACAATTAAAATAAAATCAGCTACCCAGAACCCAAGGCATCATAAAGCTATACCACAAGCTGAAAGTTAGCTAAGTCCTCTGGGTTGATCAGATAATAGACCTAAGCAGCAGGTCCAGCTTGTTCTTTACCTTTTCCTGTAAAAATTGTGAATAGCAACTGTAAGCTAATGCTTAGTGAGTAAACAGATATTCAAGAATGCATGTAAAATATGAGGCGAAAGTGCCTATAAAGGCTGTTATGCTTGCTTGCTTGTTTGCTTAATACCCAGAAAGAATGCTGCACAATTGAGACATTTCACGCAGAACGGAGATGCCACCACTAGGGGTTTACCGCTGACAGATGATCAATCTGTGATGCGGGGCTAGCTACCCGCATAATGCTCAAGGGATAGTGGTGAACATCAGAATTGCTTGCTCGCTAATATAATGCTTATGAGATGCACAAAGAAACGCTAACACAAAGTTTGCTGTATAGTATGCAGAACAATAAACAGATAGCAGATAAATATGCATATTAATAGATCAAATGTAAGATCCGGCTAAGCTGGGCATCACCTGTACCACAGTGTTCGCCTTTACTCACAAAAGTCTATTGAATTCCAAAGAAATCATATAGAAGCAATTTATGTCTCAATTTCATATAAAACATGTAAACAAGAATAACTGTTACTCACAGTACTGAAAATGCTTTGAAATGCTCTGAAATACTTGCTCGGGCTTATTTACGCTTTAAATTGCTTTATAACGCTTGCACTTGCTTATCTAGGCTTTAATATATTCTGGCACTGGCTTTGACTCGCAACTGGGCTAAACGGCTTATGTATAATATCTGAAGTTTAATATTACAGAACATGTGCTAAATTAATAATGCTAGCTCAATATTCCAACATCTATAAGCCATAACTTCTAGCTAAATATTTTGCTATTTATTTTGCTAATTTATGCGTTGTTCGTAAACTTTATCAATTAAATTCGAATTTAGGGGACAGATTCGAAGACAGATTCGAATTATGGGGGTTAGATTCGAAGACAGATTCGAATTATGGGGTCAGATTCGAACCTCATTCGAATCTGTATATAGATTCGAACCAATGTCTCGAATTTAGCTCTATTCGAGCTTGTTCTTGGCATTTCGAGTCTGTTCGATGCATACTCGAGTTTGTTCATAAACTACAGCTTTAAACATGCATTTTCAAGCCTCAAATCCACAAATAAGCTAAGTAATAAGCCTCGGTTTAGTTATATTATACATAATCTACCATAATCAGGCTGAAACTCAAGCTAAATGGCTTAAAATCGAACCAAAAATGAAATATGAAGCTTCCTTCAAAAACCCAAAAATGCAGAATACGAAAATGGCAATTCTTACCTCGAATTCGTATCAAATCTCACATGCAATGGTAGATCCGCGTAGTACACTTCGAGACCTTTCCGATGACGTATAGAACTCGAGATTTGGCCGGTCGGTTTGAGAGAAAAGTTAGAGAGAAGTTCGGGTTCTAGAGAGAGGAGCTCTGAAAATGCTAGACGGGTTTTGCAAAAGTGTGAAAATGGAGCACTCAACTCCTATTTATACTAAATCTCGAAATTACATCTTTTTACGCAAATTGCTTAAAATTACTTAAAATAAAAATGCAAATAAAAGGCAAGGTGTTATAATTGGTTACAAATTATTAGATGATCAAATTTAAAAGTGTGAGGGTTAAATCACATAACCAAAGATGAATATATAAAAACCAAAAATAAGCATTAATGTTCATTTATCACATTGAAGAAAGACACAATTCTCTCCTTCTCTCTCTTCATCATCTACGGTTCCATCTTCAAACCTTTCAACAAAGATTTTAAAGTTGCAATTAATTGAAGATTGAATCAAGAGAAAGTAATAAAAAAGCATTAAACATCATTAATCTACAACATTCAAGGTAGTATTTACTTATAATTTTGAATTTTTAAGAGTTTATGTTCGGTTTTGTAAATAATCGAAGTGATGATTTAAGATCTAGCAAAATTTATGTTGCATGTTTGTATAAATGGTTAGAAATCATGTATTGAAGCTTTTAGAAGTTACAGATTCAAAAATCATTGTTTAGATCGTCCAAACAAAAAATAAATCTGAAATTTTGTGAAATTTTATAAAATTTTGTGTTCTTGAGAAAAAACTTAATTTTGGACGATTTTAGATAATTTAATGTGTTTAAGAGAGGGAAAATAGTATAAAAACATCCCAATAATGATAATATAACCTTATTTAGAGTTGCGTGTTTAAAAAAATGTGTTTGGTAAATTTTTGATGAAAATCTGTATATGTTGAATCTGCAATATCAAGAACAAATCTGGAAAATTTCCAGGAGTGGGATCCGAATTCGGATGAGACCGAATTCGGATGAGGCACCATTCTCAGATGACACAGATCCGGACTCGGATCATTCGAGTTCGGATGGCTCAGTTCGGACAGCACAATTCGGATGGACCAGTTCGGATGACCCAATCCGGATGCCCAGTTCGGATGGTCCGAATCTGGATGACCAATTCAGATGTCCTATTTCAAATGTTTTAAAATAACAAATAAATGATATTTTACAATTATAAGACCCATGATTATGATAATTAAAGAATATTTAGATAAAGCAACATGATATATATATCTTTTGAGATTTCAAATGAACAAAGAAAGTGTAAAATGATTAAATTGAGTTTATCAGTTATCAAAATCAGATCAAACAAAGATTTAAAGCTAAAAGCTAATGGTCTTGCTATGATAAAATTCTGGAGAGGTTCTAATAAATTCAGAACAAAGAATTAAATTTAAAGTTATTGAAAGTGGGTAAAGAATTGTAAAGCAAAGCCAGAGTCCAGAAAGACTGTAGCGGCACTCAATACATCTCACGCTAGACCCCATGATCCGCTTGTTGAAATGCATGTAATCTGAAAATCTATATTCTCACTAAGCATTGCTTATAGTTGTTGTTTAACCTTTTTACAGGAAAAGATAAGGAAAAGCACCTGCTGGACCTAGTTCATAGGTCTTTCAAGAATCAAGTTGAAGTTTTCCATAGACCACTACTTAACGAACTTTTGGTATAGATTGGCAGATGATAATTGTGGTGGTCTCGGTAGATTTGATTTGATTGTATGATGACTTGAATTAGATTAGCCTTGTACCCTTTATTAGTTTAATTTGAATATTGTAACTCTATACTAAAAGTGAATTAAACTTGCCTTTAATGTTTGTACCATTAATTTGAAATTCCGCAACATAATTACTCTATCTTAGTTTGATTGATATCGTCTTGCAATTTGTGGGACCTAGACGCTAACGACTGCCCCGTAAGGGGAGGTCTTCACATATTCCAGTGTGCTTGGATGTCATACATCGGTTTACAATCCCAAAGAGCGTGTACCATTCTCCATTAAGTCCATTTATGTGGAACTTAGAGCTTTTTGGTAGTGGTTTAGAGTAACCCAGTCAAATCAAATCATGCACCAGTTCTTCATCGGATACAAAATCCACAAAATCTGCTAGCTCTGGAAAGTTCACAGTATCGATACGACGTGGTAGAAACAGATTGTGTCTCAGTCTTGATAATGTAATCTTCGTCTTAAAATGATCGATGGTAACCTTAAAGTGATGGTTACCATCAGCTGGGACAAACTTGATTGTGTGCCAAAATTGTTGTAGATAGACTTGGGGAATTGAAGGTTTGTATTGAAGTATATAACCTAAAGGATGACCTTTAAGAATGTCTACTATTATTGGGTGGCTAACTTTAATTAGTTTGGGATCAAGACGATGATTATTGTCACGAAAGGGTAGGCAATATCGAGGTTTGACTAACTGATTGTCTGGGATGAGTGTGGAAGGTGAAGGTCGGGTGACAGAGGCGGATTTTACTGGTTTGGAAACTAATGTATGATTTGAAGATGAATGGGAATCAGATGAGTTTGAAGGTTGGGATTGAGCTGGGGATGCCATTTGAAACCTGTGAAAAATAATAGACATGTTAAAATCAGCAGATAATCAAATGAAATCCTGCAAATAGAAAAATAAAACATTTTGCTAGAAATTGGAAAAATATGTGTTTCCCTGTTTAAAGCATTGGGATTCCAGACAATAATATTAAAATATTATTGTTAGGATTCCAAAGTCAATCGTTAAGAGTCCAATGTTAGAAAAACACAGATTTTAAAAATTTCTCGAAAAATGTGAAATTTTTCTTAAAAAATAAAATTCCTCAACACTTAGAAAAATTTTGGAAAAAAATTAGTAGGAAACTCGAATGAAACAGAATGTTTCTCGGATGATGCATGACTCAACTCGAATTGCAGAATTATGGAAGTCGAATAATGAAGACTTTCTCGAATGAACTTATGAGCCAACTCGAATGATATTGAAGGATCATAAAATGATACAGAAAACAACTCAAATGGACTTGTTGTTTTCTCGAATAAAATGGTTGATCGAGACTGATAAAGAAATTTTCTAAGTCCTTAAGTAGCTAAACTCGAATGAAATATGATAGGACTCGACTAATATATGAGACCAACTCGAAGTAAACAAGATTAAACTCGAATTAGCTATGTTATCGAGGATTTTGAAAAATTTTCTAAGTCCTGAAAATGAACCAACTCGAATAACACCAGACATTTTCTCGATTCAAGAAGTATCCAACTCGAATGAAATTAAACATTTCTCGAGTGGACCTTCAGGCAACTCGAATAGAACCTTAAACATTCTCGATTAAAGTGTTAATCGAGAAAATCTTTGAAATATTTCTAAGTCTGAAAACCACTGTTAATTTTACAAATTTCAATTCATGGACTATTTTGTCTAACTAAAAGTTAAGTCCTACTCAAAAACTGATTTTGAACAACATTTTTTTACTAAACAATATCCAGAAACAACAAATTCATACCAAAAAATCCAATTTTCAGTTAAAACAACTAGAAAACTTTTTATTATTGAAAAATTCAAATTAGTGTTTGTGTGTTTGAAACTGAGTCTTGAAATTTGATTTTCAAGTTCATGAAAGTAATCCGCATACAAACGCACAATTAATTTCAGATTGTAAGCAACGACACACTAAAACCCATTAACACATAAAGAACATATACGAACACACACACATTATATTCTATATGAATAAAACTGAAATATTGAAACTGAAACTAATCAAATGAAATGGAAAACATGAAATGGACTTACAAAGTTACTCACAAACGATGAAATTCTGATTTTGAATATGATTCTTTGTGATTAAGCAAATGAGTTCGTGAAGGCGGTGAAGGAGATGAACAGTATTCAGGTTTTTGAAAAAGTAATTTTGAAATTTGAATTTCAACTTTATAGTCAAAGATTTCAAATCCAACATATTTCAAACCCGGCCCACTCAAATTCAAATTTCATTTTAAGCCCACTTTATGTCAACCAAAATAATTACACACACACAAAAATAACAAAAACAAAAAAACAAAAACAAAAAAAAATTGCACTAAAAAAATCAACAAAAAAATTGAATGAACTAAAAAAATTAAAATTGAACACAACTAGAGAAAAAAAAATATAACAAATATCAAAACAAAAATTTGTACAAAAAAAATAAACCCAAAATTTTTTTTTAACAAAAACAAAAATTGCTCCCCATTGATTTTTGCAGTTTAGCTCCCCTCAAATGATTATATCTTTTTAAATTACAGCCCCTTACAAAAAATCAGATAAAAGTTTATCAGATTTTTAAGAAACTGATACGGAAATATCAATCTTAAATTGTAACAACCTAACTTTTGATCTAGTCTTAAAAATTCAGTATATTGATCCGATAATGTAATATTATTACATTATTTGATTTATAATTTAATTAAGTTATGAAATATTTAATTAAATTATATAAATATTTATATTATGAATTAATAAATTATTAAAGATAATTAAATAAAAGAGATATAATATACAAAAATGAAAGTGGGTTAACTAGCAAATATAACTAGATGAAGTATATAAACGTAATTAAGTTTATTTTAATTATTCATTTTCAAAATCAGACTCTCTCTACTCTCTCTCTCTCTCTCTCTACTTCTCTCTAGAAATACTTCCAAACCGACCGGGCGATTATCGAGTTCTATATATTGTTGGAAAGATCTTGAAGAATTCTACACAAATCTGCTATTCCATACGTGATTTCGTACGAATTTGAGGTAAGAATCGATATTTTTAAGCTTTTATATTTTCGGTTTTAAGAATAAATTCGAATTTGATTATTTTGTATGATTAAAGTTAATTTAGCCTAAGTTTTTAACTAGATTAAGTATAAAATAAACGAACCTAGGCTTATTACGTAACATATTCGTGATTTTAGGCTTAGAAATGTATGATTTAAAGCTGTAAATATGAACAAATTCGAGATGCCAAAGAACAAACTCGAAAATACATAGAACAAACTCGAAATTGAGCTAAATTCGAGAATATATTCGAATTAAATCGAAATGAGATTCGAGCTTAACCCAAATTCGAATTGGGTTTCGAATTTGAGAAGTAAATTCGAATAGTGACTTTGAAAATTGGTGCATATGCTTGAGATTTGATTAGTGGCTTTGAAATTGGTGCCTATGTTTGAGAATTGAATTTGAATGTAATACTATATATTATATTAACCCTCATTCGATTTTAATGCTTTCGAATTTAAGTTATATGTTCGAATTTAATAATCAAATTCGAACCCCACTCCTTAAATTCGAATATATTGAATAAAGCACTTATAAATTAACAAGATAATTAGCAAAATGAGTATATATATTAATATATATATATATATATATATATATATATATATATATATATATATATATATATATATATATATATATATATATATATATATATTGATCTTTGAGAATTTATGAAACAAAGAATATTAATGAAATATGATTTATGAATAAACAAGTTATCAGAATCAAATAAAATGAAGAATTTAAAGATAAAAGACGTTGATATTGACAAAAGAATTGATATGATATTGACATGATAATTTTGGACAGGTTCAGTAAAATTCTGAACAAAAGATTTAAAGATTTATAAAGTGGGTCAAAGATTTGATTTGATAAAGAACAAATTGAGATAAAATCCTGAGATAACTCAGGTGGCAGATTTTATATCTGTTTGATAAAGACCCAACACTGTGAGTTTTAGATATTCAGATTTAACATGCTTGAATTTCCGGTTGAGACATATTGTTGATGCTAGATTAATTTGACATTCATTTATCAGCTGGATTCTGATCTGTGCACACCATGGATGAGTCTTGCCCAGTGGATCATGATAGCTATTTGACTTATCACTTCATATGATATTGCTTTTACTGTTCATTTCAGAAATTGCGATAAGACTACTGCTATCATGACTTTGATTACATATGCTTCATCATTGCATATACTTGACATATTGATTCAGCTTGATTAGCCTTGATTGGTCTATTGTTCTAGACCTGTCTATTTCACAAGTTCTATTGAACTTGGTAATGACCTCCGATGTTCCGCCACGGTGATTTACTGGTAGCTAGCCCAGTATGTGTCTGATCCCCACGATTTAAGCGTGAGCGTGGCTTGAGCATCATCCGACTCTATGACTTCTATGTCTCAATCATGAGGGCTGTAGCGGCAGCCAAGACATATCACGCTAGACTGATGATCCGCTTGACATTGCATGTTAATTTGAAAATCTATTTACTCACTAAGCATTGCTTACGGTTGCTACATTAACATTTTTACAGGAAAAGATAAAGGAAAGTCACGTGCTGGACCTAGTTCTTAGGTCTATCAAGAATTCAATCGAAGTTTCCATTGACCAGTACTCAACAAACATTTCGGTACTGATTGGCAGATGAAACTGGGGTGGTATGGGTAGATTGATTTGATTATATGATGACATGAACTAGATTAGATAGTACCCTATATAAGTTTAATTTAAAATCGGTAATCTGTATTAAACTTAAATCCTAATATTTTGTACTGTAATTTAATATTCCGCAATTAATTACTCTATCTTAGTTATGGTTGATATCGTATTGCATGATGTGGGACCTAGACTCGTGAGAACTGCCCCGTAACGGGTGGTCTTCACGTAAATTTATAAACTCTAATCTGACCAAATCGACCGATAAACTCTCGGTCAAGTGTACCCGATCGTATAGCAATAAACTGGTAAGACCAGGATCGTCTCCACAGGGAACGGAAAATGCAATTTATACTAATTAAAATTACTCTAGCAAAAATAAAGTGGACAAAATGTAAACGAGTAAAAAGGGGTTTTGTTTTTAGATTTTTATGGATACCGTTGACACGGCAAAGTAAACAAAATTACTCAAACTAAAATGACAATTAATAGTAACTAACGAATATTTAAAACGACTATGAAATAACTAGCTATGAGAATAGAATCAAATAACTAAAATGTATTTATCATTGAATCACTCCCCCTAGATTTGGTTTGTTTAAAAGTGCAATTGATTGATAGAGTTTTTAAGAAATTTCGAGCTAACATAGACCATCAACCCTACTAATCCGATTATAACCTAATCTATTCAAAACACGCTAACTTTTGTTATTGGTGAATTGAACTCAAACTTTTATCTAGGTTATTAGAGAAGCAATTTCAACTATCATAATTTCAGAATAATTGATTACCCCAACCGCATGCAACCGTCATAATTTCAGAACAAGCAAACGATAAGATAAAACTAATTACACGTGCAAGTCATAATTTCAGAACACACACAATGTAATAGTAAATTACTCAATAATTATTAAGATAAATAATTCAAGGTTCACGACTAGACATAAACAAAACTCAATCAATAATAAAAACTAAACCTAAATCTAGGGTTCATTCATCAATGACAAATACAATAAACTTAGCCCATAATTAAATTAATAACTAGCAATAATAAATTAACAAGAAAACCAAACATAATTAAAAAAATAGAAAAACCACAATTAATATTATTTTTTTCTTGCACCACAAAGAAAGGAAAAGAAAACTAAATATATGAATTGCTACCTGCGAATGAACCATAAAACAAAGGAAAATAAATTCGAATAAATGGATGAATGTTGTCTGCTTTCTTTCTTTGCGCCGCCACCAGAAGACAAGAAAAGTAGAAAAAAAATTAATAAATCTTGATTCCTCTGCTTTTGTTCCTGCGCCACCAACCCCCCCCCCCCCCAAAGAGATTATTTCTTCCTCCTCTTTAAAATGTTTCCTTTCTCCTGCTCTCTTTTACGCCTCCAAAGCCACAAAACAAATAGAAACCAAAAAAAATATCTTCTCCTCCTCTCTTCTGCGGCTCTTTTTAAAATAAATTTAAAAAGAAATTAAATCTCTCCAAAACCCTAAATTATTATATGGATTTTGGGCCCGTTGGGTACTGGACTTGGAGAGACTCAAATCTTGAACTTTCTTTGGACCTGCTTGCATGCTCTCATATTTTTCGCTTTAAGCCCACATAATCATATTATTTTCTTGTCTTGTACCCAATTAAACCTGCAAATAAAAAAATGACAAGAAAATGAACTTTTAGCATCAAAACTTATATGTTTAAGCGCATAATAAGAATGATATTGTTGCATAAATATATGAATAAATAAGACAATATCAGAAACAGATAAAAATATATGTCTGCTCCCCCTGCACATGACAATCCAGATCTGTTAAACTCTGAAAAATTTAAAGTTTAAAAACATATGAGATTAACATCATATTAAATAAAACAAAAATTGTAATTTTAAAGTTATAATTTGTAACTACTGAATGTTTAAATCTAACGATTCAACATACCCAACTTGTATACAAAAAAATTAAAATATTTTTCATCTAAGGCATTGCTAAACAAGTCAGCTAATTGATATTCAGTAGGTACAAAATGTAATTCAATATTACCATTTTCTACATGATCTTTAATAAAATGATACCGGATGCAATGTGTTTGGTTTTAGAATGTTGCGCACCGGATTGGAAGCTATGTCTATTGCACTTTGAGAATCACAATAAATTGGAATCTTTTGCGGTGTAAACCCGTAGTCTTTGAGTTGGCTCTTCATCCACAACACTTGAGAACAGCACGACGATACGGCAAGGTATTCAGCTTCGGCTGTGGACAGTGAAACACAATGTTGTTTCTTGGATGACCAGCAGACGGGTTTGTCACCTAGGAATCGTACTGCTCCTGATGTACTTTTTCTATCCATTTTGTCACCTGCATGATCAGCATCAGAAAAGGCAGTTAATGTAAATGATGATTCCCGGGGATACCACAAACCTAAGTTTGGTGTTCTCCTTAGATATCTTAAAATTCTTTTAGCCGCAGCCAAACGTGATTCTTTCGGATGTGCCTGATATCTAGCACAAACACATGTAGCGAACATAATATCGAGTCGACTTGCAGTTAAATACATTAATGACCCAATTATTCCTCGTAATGAGTTACATCTACAGGTTTTCCTAAAATGTCCTCATCGAGTTTTAAATTGGAATCTGGAGCCATGGGAGTTTTCATAGGAGTATTATTTACCATGTTAAATTTCTTTAACATGTCCTGAATATATTTGGACTGACTGATGAGCCGCAAAATCCAAAAACATCCTAATAGCTTCTATCCTGGCAACTGGAGCGAATGTTTCATCGTAATCAATCCCCTCTTGCTGGCTATATCCTTTGGCAACGAGGCGAGCCTTGTTTCGAATGATGACACCGTGTTCATCCTTCTTATTCTTGAATATCCACTTCATGCCGATGATGGATTTGTCTTTTGGTCACTCCACCAATCTCCAAACCTTCAACCTTTTAAACTGATTTAGCTCTTCTTGCATAGCCACGATCCAGTCAGCATCCAGGAGAGCTTCTTTCACATTCTTTGGCTCAATTTTACTCAGAGAATTTGAAAATAAGCACTCGTTCATGGTTGCTCTTCTGGTTTTAACTGAAGCTGAAGGATCACCTATGATGTTTTCAGTTGGGTGATTCCTTGTCCATTTAAAGGTATGTGGGTAAGGTTGAAGTTGGTCTTGATTGGGGTATAAATCCAGATAGGGAATTCAGGGATTTGCTTCTGAGGTTGATGGTATGTCAACTGAGATCGGGGTTTCTGAATTTTCAGAAGGCAAGGGGGTTTCAAAAGATACTGGAGGTTGAATGGTTTGTACACTGTCAACGGGTAAGTGTACGTTTGTCGTTGAAACCTCTCCAGTTTCTTTTGAAATAGGTTGGTGAGAATAATCTAAGACTACGACTGGATCTTTAGTAATCCTATCAGGCACCAAATTTGAAACATTAGGTTTGGTCTGTTCAAAGTAGTCTTCATAAAAATTCTCGAACAATTTATTTAAATCATTATTTTATGCACTCTGTTCAAATGACTTCATAGAAGTCGGCTGTTTAAGATCGGGTCCTGAACTGGTATGTTCAGAAGCCATTACAAAGCCTTCATCAAATTTAACATTGACGCTTTAATTCACAGTCTTTGTCCTCTTATTGTAGACTCAGAAGGCTACAGACTCTTTTAAATAGCCAATGAAGACGCCTTCATCCGCTTTTTGACTAAACTTCCCCAAATTGTCTTTGTCGTTTAAGATAAAACACCTGCATCCAAAGACATGAAAAAATTTTACGTTAGGGACTCGTTTATTTATTAATTCTTACAAAGTCTTTCCGAATCTCTTGTTGATTATTGATCTGTTCTGCGTAAAACAAGTTGTTGCTACAGCTTCAGCCCAAAGGAATAACGGAAGGTTTGAATATGCCAGCATAGTTCTTGCAGATTCCACTAGGGTACGATTTCTTCGTTCAACGACACCGTTTTGCTGTGGAGTGTGAGCTGCTGAGAATTGATGAGTTATTCCCACAGAATTTAGAAACGTCTCGAGAGATTTGTTCTTGAATTCTGTCCCATTAATAGATCTAATTATTTGAACTGAAAGTTGCAACTTGACTTGAATTCTGCGAATGAAGTCAATTATGATCTCGGTAGCATCAGACTTGGAACGCAGGAAGAAAACCCATGTGTATCTGGAGTAGTCATCGACTATTACCAACACATATCTCTTTTTGTTTATGCTCTGTACTCGCATTGGTCCACACAAGTCCATATGAAGCAGTTCCAATGCTCTCTTTGAAGAGTGTTCAGCTTTTGACTTGTGAGACGCTCTAACCATCTTTCCTTTTTCACAGGCTGCCTACAACTGCTCTTTTTGAAATCTGAGAGTTGGAAGCCCTTTGACTAACCCACATTTTGCAAGGTTGGTCAACTCTTTGAAATTCAAGTGCGAAAGACGGTGATGCCATAGCCAAGAAACTTTAGATGTTGCTTTGGATAATAAGCAAACATCTTTCTTAAGATTTATTGAGGCTAGGTTTATCGAGTACAAATTTGTTTTCCTATTTCCTGCAAGTATCTCCTTCCCTTCTCCAGATCTAATGCTGCACCGATTCGCCTTAAAATTGACCTCTAATGCTTTGTCGCATAGTTGTCCAATGCTGAACAGATTGTGACCTAGACCGTCAACGTAAAAGACTTTTTGTATCGTGATCTTTTCGTACTCAAGACTCCCATATCCTCTGATCGGACAGAATTGATCATTTTCAAAACGAACCGTCCCACAGAACTTATCAACAAAGTTAGTGAGAGTTTCTTTCTGTCCGATCATATGCTTTGAGCAGCCGGAGTCAAGATACCACACATGATTTACCTATAAGACGAAAGAAAACGTGAGGTACCCACTTATAGTTGGGTACTTTGGATTTCGGTAAATCATGTGGTTTGTTATTATTCTTTACATCAGATAGTCCCTTTAATTTAGGGACCCACTTTTTAACAGTACGTTTAGGTATCCATTTTTGTACAGTTCGGTGTGGAACTGATTTTGAAATATGCTGCTTTGGAACCTTTTCCTGTTTAAAAGAAGGAACCTTTTTCTTTGGTAACCAAACGAACTTATCAGATTTAGCATGCAATTGATGACAACGAGCAGAATTTAAAGCAAGTAAATCAGTTCGAGAGTATTTATTACATCGTTTATCAGTAAAATTATTACAGACAGAATTATTAAATTGACTAATCCTATCAGTAACAAGATTTTCTTTGACTCTCCACTCTTGTCTTAAAGTCTTGTTTTTCATTTCTCGTTGCTTCTTGCGCCATTCTTTCTTCCGAGAACTTTTTACAATATTATCTGACATAATACAAACACGAGAATTAGTCGTTTTAGAAATATGTTTATCCTATAAAAATCTCTTACCTTTGGAGGTATGGACCTTTTGTGCAATAGAATCCCTTGAGGAAGAAGATTCACCTTTTTCATATGTAGGAGTCACAAAATGAACTTTTGTTTTCTTCTTTTTAGTTGTAAAACTGGTGAATTTTCTGATGTATCCTTAGAATTTGTAGATATTCTTTTCAAAATACTAACAGGTTCTTTAGGTTTTACAATTTGTTTGTCATTTAAAGGTTTCACAAATTCATCTATTTTGATAAACATTTCTTCCAATGAGTTGAAATCGAGTTCATATACAGATCAAAATCTTGTTTAGAATTAATAGAATCAAATTGAATTGAAGGTTTTTATCTGATTGAGATTTGTTTTCAGGCTGATTTTGTAGCTTTAATTCCAAAGAATTAATTTCAGCCTTAAGATTTTGATTTTCTGTCTCATAAGTTTTGATTTTCAATTCAAGATCAGAGTTTATCTTCTCAAGAATTAAATTTGGTAAATATGACTTTTGAGAATGAGTAGTATTTTCAGACAAATCCTTATCAGAATAAGTCTGAATATACTCCTTATAAATGCAAGAATTTTGATAAGATTCATTTATTCTGTTATAATCAACAGAATTTTGCATTTTATAAGATCTCAATCTTTTTGAATCTTCACTTGATTCTATTTCATCCGAAGCTTTCATAAAAATCATTTGTAATCCTAAATTCATGTGTCTGACATCATATAAAGTAGGTGATTTGAAATTGCTTTTGTCAGATATTTAGAATTAGTCCAACCTATACCTGATTTAGAATTATACAATTCGGTATCTTTAGGTTGATTTAAATATATCATTTGATCTGTTTGACCTCGTTTTATAAACTCATCTTCCAATGATTTAATTTTCTCGTAAAGTTTCGTTCTTTCATCAAATATGGCATGATATTTCACAGAATAACTTGATGCATATACATCAGCTAAATTCAGTTTTTCTGTTAGGTCAGATATATTCCTATTCAGTTTCTGAATTTGACTTTGAAGATCATTTGTTTTATCTCGTAGATCTGATACAGCTCGTAGCGCTAATGTCTTATCCTTGGAAAAATCTAACACTAACGCATGTTCTTGACTTAATTTGTTTTCCAAGGAATGGACATTTTTATTTTCAGCTTTTAAAGATTTTTCAAATTCCTTTAACATGTAAGCCATTTGCGTCAGTTTTTGTTCTAGCATACAGGAGTTATCATTTTCAGAATCAGAGTTAGTTTGTACCTCAGGTGTCTCTGAACTCTCTGATGTATCTGAATCTGAGTCATCATTTTGCTTATCCTTGCTGCAGCCAACATCTCCTGTTGCCATCAGTGCTAACTCTTTAGTTAGTTCCTTATCATCATCAGAGTCTTCTTTCTCTTCATTCTCCTCATCCGTCAAACCCACCCAAACTTCATCTTCTGTTATCATCGCAGACTCACTAAGTTCTGAATCATTAAAAACTTCAGACTTTAGACAGATGTGTGCATCCTCATCTAAGATATCTTCGTCTTCAGATAATTGGAGACAGTGATCATCTTCAGCCATTAAAGCTTTGCCGGCCTCCTTTTCCTTTGCTAGTAATGCCTTACATGTGTAGTATTCTGAATTTTTAACTACTGGCAATCTACATTCTCTCGCATAATGGTCTGGCTTGCCACAGTTGTAGCACTTTTGCTCAGAGTCCTTCTTGGCTGACTTTTCAGATTTGTCATATTTGTCCGCTTTCTTGCCACTGCTCTCTCCTGATTTGTCATATTTGTCCTTCTTTTCAAACTTCCGTGAGCCTGTTTTGTATCTCATTTTGTTGTTGGTTGGTTTCCGGTAAAACTTCTTCTGAAATGCCTTTGTCAGTAAGGCCATTTGTTTCTTCATTTCCTCAATTTCAGAACCAGTTGAGGAATATGATGAGTCTGACTCTGATGAACTGCTGCTTACTACTACTCGTTTATCCTTTTTTTAGCTTGTATTTGTATTTCTTATCTGCCAACAAAGCTAAAGGATCAACAGTTTCTTTTTCAGCCTTCTTCTTTCCGGACATCTTCCTTAAAACAACTTCCTGGTAGTTGTTAAGGTTTTCAAATACCATATGAAAGTCTGTGTCCTCAATATCATTGGTCTGCTGAATTATCATTGCGTACTTTTCCAATTCCTGACTTAGTACGTTCAGGAATTTTGACATTAATGTCTAAATTGGACTTTGTGACATCATTCCTTTTCATTTCACTGACCAGGCTGACAAACCTCAGATATGTACTCTCCAGCAGTTCCCCTTCTCTTGCTCTGAAGTTCTCAGACATCATTAAACTGTTTTGGGCTTTGTTTCTTGCTGTCCTGTCTGAACCCCTCATCAACTTACAAACCTCATCCCAGATGGATTTGGCTGTTTTGGTATTTGTCAGACAGGTGTATATATCATTTGGTATGGATATCAGCAACAGTTTTCTAGCTGTCTTGTCCCCCAGTTTTATAACGCTTTTGTGCTTCAGTCAGGTTTGTGACCTCAACGGTTCTTTCAGGTATTGGAGGGTTGCCGGTAGGTACAGAAGGTATTGTCTCAAGAAAAACAGTTGGTCCGTCATTGAGTGACTTCAGCATCTCATCAGACAGGTCATGGAAACTAATGAACTCAAGAAATCTCTCCCTCCATTGTACATATTCTTCTCGGTACAGAATTGGAGGTTTTGTTTCCGACCCCATGGCTAGTGCGTCTTTAGACATTTTGACTGAATAACAGGAATCTTCCAAGATCTTTTAAATGAAAATTTGATTGAATTTGAAAAATGATCAAACTTGAACGTAAGTTGATAAAACTCGAATGAGTATAGAATGAAACTCGATCAATGAATAAGAAATCTCGAATAATGAATGGAATCAACTCGAATTGTATGGATGTAAACTCGAATCTAGAAACAATCAATCAACAAATTAATAAGACAACTCGAATGCAAAGAATTGTCAACTCGAATGAATCCCCAATAAAACTCGAATCAAATGAGAGTAATCTCGGATGAAATTGACTGATGATTGAGTAAAATCGAATTGAAATTGAAATCCAGATAAATTGTTTTGTAAAACTCGAATATAAATTGCTCCTAACTCGAATTGAATATATGTCAACTCGATTGATTCTTCAAGTCAACTCGACTGATACTTCAAGTCAACTCGACTGATACTTCAAGTCAACTCGATTGTTACTTCAAGTCAACTCGAATATAACAATTTCCACCTCGATTAAAAGGCTTTTTCAACTCGATTGCAACATGAACAATGTACTATTCGAGTTTTATGTATTTTCTGAAATTCCAAGTCTAGAATTTTAATCTTTTTAGTGAAAATGCTTCGATTGATTCCAAATTGAAATCGAAGGTAAGGTTTTCAATTACAAACACTTTTTCTGAAAACACTTTGGTTAAAAACAGATTAAACCCCTTTGTTGGTACACCTTGTTTGACGATAGCAGTCTAAGTATAGTTGGCGTTTAATATTGAATATTGGCTAGTGTTTGACATATTGATTTTGTGTGTTTGATATTTATTGTTTGTATGTTTGAACTTGGTGTAACGTGTTACAAGAAGTTCAAACAAACATAAGTTAAAACATATGTTGAAATAGAAGTTTGACATGTGAAATTCGAATTTAGGATAAATTCGAATTTATCATGAAGTCAAATTCGAATTTGTCATGTGGACAAATTCGAATGGGCCTTGGGCCTGGTTCGAATTTGTCCCAAGACAAACTCGAAATGGTTAGTATAATTAAGGATTAACTCGAATAATTATTAGACTTTTGAGAGTAATTAAGCAAAGGCGATCTCGAGTTTACTAGTAATCAGAGAGTGTTTTCGGAGAGAATCATCGTGTAGGTACGTTCGTTGTCGTTCGTAGGTAGTCTCCGTGTTCTGTGCGTGTGATCTAACCGTCAAGCCGCTAACGAGGATTCCGCACTCGTTGGACGGTGTCACGTCTAGATAGATCCGTGAGTTCAAGACCTTACACCCTTGATTTTCACAAGAACAGTGAAGAACAATAGGTTTTTTTAAAATTTCAGAAAAATCGATGAATCTTTTTAAGTGTTTTGAATTACAGATTAATCTTATGATCAATCTGTTCGTTTTTCAAATATCTTCCTTCGATCCAAATATCAACAACTATAATCCACTAAATCAAAAACCCTACGAGGATTTATGATTTTCTGAAAAAATGCAATGAAACAGTAACCGTATTTCAAAATTTCAATCAAAAATTCATTTCTGAGCTCTGATACCAATTGTAACTCCAGTTAATTCAATCAACAATCATAAAGAAACAATTAAGAACACGAATTAACAACTAACTGAATGATTGATTATATCCAAAATATTGATTACAGAGAGAGAAGAAGTTGAATAGCACTGTAGCCCTAATTCTTCTTTTACAACTTTTCGTGCAATCACAAAACAGAATGTCAGAGTTGACACTTTACAAAAGTCAGATTTGTATTTATAGCAAAATACAACTATTCTATATTTACAATATTAACCCTAGACTTATTTATTTCATCAATTACAAATTGGATCTAACAGTAATACTTGAGACCAAGACTAATAACAACTCCATCGAAACCCAATAACAACATCTTAACCTAAAAGCATTAAATACATTTTAGAAACCGAAATTTCTGGCCCAAGTATTACATATATGCATGACTACAAATTAAATTCACTTCCTGTATCAAAACTATAAAAAACACCACTACAAAACTATAATTAATTGCATACATTCATAACAGAACTCGACCCATAACAGCACCAAAAACAATTCAATCATACATATAGACATAAGGAATTTGGAAACATGCATAAAAATGAACCATACCTTGAAAACCTCTGCATCAACACAAGCCATGTTTTTACATAAGAAATGTTTTAAGATAGTGTAGGGTCATTAAAAGCAAATCGATCTTTTCTTATGTGGCCTCCATCACACAAATATAAAATTGCATGCAGTAATGGCCATATCAGATGTTATAATTAATAGGATTCATGATTATCAAAGTTTGTTATCCCAAAGACAACCTGCTAACGAGAAGGTAAGCAAAAACACCATGTAAGTATATGGTATCCATACATTTGTATGATATCTAATTGTTTTTTTATTGTAAGCTTAAAAGTTAAAACCCAAAACAATACATGGATGGATGCAATGAACTTTTTAAACTAAACTAACCATATAGGATTGAGACCAGAATCAATTTTCACATTGTGAAAAGTCTTGAAAGGAGGTAGTATCTGTTTAATGAATGTTTAGACCCAAAAAAAAATTATTATAGAATAAAACCAAAAATGAAATTAACTTTATATTTGGTTTCAGGCTTTTTGATGGACGAAACTGAAAAAATCTTAAAAAACATGTTTTTTTCAATATAAACCCAAAAGGTTATTCCATAAAGACAGCTAACATTTTCTAGTGATTTCAGTATCATCGTACCATTCTTAATGCTGCCCCAAACACTTAAATGGTGTCATCAACTCATCATTGTCGTTCGTTGATGTTATAATAAGGGTCCTACCATTCACAACATCATCATCAACGTCCTGCACGACCAGATGGCTTGCTCTAAGTCAAAGTGGCACCAAGTATGTTTTTATTTATGAAGACCCACATTTTAGTTTTCACCCAAAATTTTCATAACCAAGCATTACTCAATTCTTACCAAAAGATATACACCCATTATATTCATGTTCCAACCCTCATCTGGCTTCCTGATTACAATCGCATGCAAAAGGATAAATGAGTTGATTTTTCTGACTTTTTATGGAAACAATAAAAAATGGCTGAAAATTATCCAGCACCAACTATATACCCATGTATATACACTAAAACCCCTTCTTTATTTCTTTCTTTTCTTCCACAATTAAATCCTAAACTTCCATAAAATTCAAATTGAACCTTAATTCTAAGAATCTTAAAATGAAAACCCTAATTTTGACAAAAAAAAAAAAAAAAAAAACCCCCCGGAAAACCTTAAAATTTTATGTGAAGGTGTAGCAATTTCTTATACCCATGTATATACATTTAAACCCCTTCTTTCTTTCTTTCTTTCTTTCTTTCCACAATTAAATCCTAAACTTCCATATTCAAATTAAACCTTAATTCTAAGAATCTTAAAATGAAAACCCTAATTTTGACAAAAAAAAAACGGAAAACCTTAAAATTTTACATGAAGGTGTAGCAATTTCTTATACATAAAGCAGAGACATGGCCGACCCTAGAGGGGGAGCCACACAGGCTACCACCCAGGGCATCAAATCTTCGAGGGCATTAATATTTTAGTCCAATAAGTGATATATTAAGTTTTGTTTTGTTGTTCATTATTAATATCTACTACTGTGAACGAACACAAACGATGGTATTTTCATATTTGTTCATTCGTTAAACAATTGGTATTATTCGTGTTCGTTATGTTCGTTCGTTTAACTCATAATCGAACATAAACAAACGATAAACAATCATTAATGAACGAAAATAAAATAAAAAATTAAATGAATCCAAACAAACGAACATAAATGAACAATTAAACGAACACAAACGAATATAAATTGAGCAAACGAAGTCATGTTTGTTCGTTTACTTAATCAAACACAAAGTTTTGCTAATGTTCATTCGTTTAGTAAATGAATGAACATAAACAAATTTCAGTGAACCGTTCGTTGGACGTTCCATTCGTTTACAACTCTATAATATATGTTCATTATCAATGACAAAAACTATAATCTTGGACGATCAAAACAATGAAATCAGAAAATGTAACAGGTGACAGAAAATAATTAGTGTCAAAATACATAGAAGAAACAACGAGAAATTCATTTGACTTCTCAGTCAAATAATGATTGTTTAATTTTCTAATCAAACAACATAAGAAGTAAACGAACCCCTTTAAAAAATAGTATGTTGTATTTAAAACTTTTATAAAGAGGCATTATTTTTTAAAAATTGCAATGGACATGAAATGTTTAGGACTGGCCTTGAGCTGCAGAGATGGATGGTTAGGTCAGAAAACAGAGAAAAGACACAACAAATAAGGGAGAACCTCATTTGAATGTCATTCCTCTCTCAATGCATATGGAGACATACATGTGGTGAAGAAAGAGAGATCGTTGGAGGCTTGATACATGACTGGCACACATAGAAAAACAAAAAAGATAATTTGGAGAGTGTAAACATGAATGGCCATCAGAGACTCTTATTGGAGACCTGAGAAACCAAAAAGAAAAAAAATAGGAAGATGAATAGGTTAGGAACAAGAGAACCTCTTGATAAATGTTATGTATGAAATTTGAAGAGATTTTGATGCGATTTACCAAATGTTGTTGAGGAGGAGGCGATACTTGAATCTGGTGGACTTGTGTAGGAATCGGTTGAGTGGTGGATGAAATTGGCATCGCTCTGGATGGTTGTGCAGAAAATGAAGGAGGGAGGTGATAATTAGGTTTTAGATATCGCGACTGTTCTTGTGAACACGCTATCAACAGGACCTTTATACGCTGGTAATATTAGTATTAGAGTTTGACAAATTATGGGAACTCACTGTACTCTTATAGCTTACTTTTTTAGTTGATTAGATTATTTCAAGGACAGATTAAGGTAAGAAAGTTGTCGAGTCATAAAACAAGTAAGTTTACGATATAACAAGAAGTGTTGAGCTTAAGAGATTAGCTCAGTTTGTTGTTGGTAAGTAGTCTTTTATACACAAGTAGGGATGAAGTTAGTTAGAATCATGTCTTTAAATTGAATTACTTATGAAATGTAAGAAACATATGTCATTTTAATAACTTATGTCTTTTTGAAGGGCCGGTGGTCATTTTTGTAAAACTTAAATTGCATTGTGATTTAGTTTATGCTTGTTTGTAAATTGTGGTTTGTCACGTATTTAGGTAAAGAGTTACACAAATAATAATTAACTTACATGTTATTTTGTATTTATAAATTTATATTAAGTAACTAAATCATAATTCATTACTATAGCTATTTAAATTCAAACCAAAAAATAAAATTTATTAAAAAGATTAAAACAAAAAGTAATTAAATTGTTTAAGGACCATAAATGTAAAGACAAAATTATCATTTCAAAATTTTAACGGTTCACTGGTAACAAAAGAACTATTCCTACAAAAAATAAAAAAATAGTTTTTATAGAAAAGATAATTGCGCAAAAAAATTCAACTTGTCAGCTTTTTTGTGATTAAAACTCCAAACCATTTTTCGTTACATAGAAAACCCCGAACTAACTAAAAATCAGTAAATCAAAGTTTTATCAATAGGTAACCGGTTGAAACCGATTATTAATTCTACGTGGACTGGTAAATAACTTATGTGAAATAAATTTTAATAGTTGAAACCGGTTGCCAAGTATTACACATCATTTAAACCCTTATTGATGATGTAATCCCGTTAAAAAATTCAACTAAAAATTATTAACGGGGTTTAAATGATGTGTAATACTTGGCAACCGGTTTCAACAATTAAAATTTAATCCACGTAGGTTATTTACCGGTCCATGTAGTATTAATAACCGGTTTCAACCAGTTACCCATTGATAAAACATTGATTTACTGATTTTTAGTTAGTTCAAGATTTTCTATGCAACGAAAAATGATTTGGGGTTTTAATCACAAAAAACTGACAAATTAAAGGTTTTTTTTGCGTAATTATCCCTTTATAGAACTATTTATTTAATTTTAGAAATTAAAATTTTAATTCTAAATAATTTTTTTTTGTAATTTACTCAAAAACTTAAAACTAACGATCTTGAAATGCCAAAAGAAAATAAAATCCTTCGCATAGTTTTTTGTCTAGAAAAAAAAAAAGCCAGCCTCAAAATCCATCACACCATCTCTCTCAACTCTCACCGGCGGCCGGCTCTCGGTTTTCCGTCACCGGCGCAGAGCAAACTCCCGATATTCTGTCTGAAATCCGGCAGGCTACTCTCGATCTTCTCAAGTCTCAACTCCGGTGCAGGAAGCTCTTGATTTTCTGTCTCTCACGCAGCAACCAACTCAATCAGGTTCCTTCTTTTCATCCCTACTATTGTATTTCCTAGTTTTTGTGTTCGTCATATATGTTAATTCATCACATTCCAGGTCTTCCAATCTGACGAAAGATGCTTCCACAAGTTTAAAGACGAAAACCTCATTGATTGATTCTTCTCGCTTCATTGATTACAGGGGAAATTCATAGAGAACAACATGCCATTTGTTCAAGTTGTGTCGCCTCTCGCACCATCTTCATCCTTTTTGTCACAAATTCATCCTTCTGTATGCCAAATTCCATTCAAATCCTACCAACCAATAGTTGACCATCATCATAATCCTCGATTCTCATCTTTTTGCTCGTTAAATAAGGCGAATATCAGTTTCCCCATACAACATTCAAGTTTTACAGGATTTACGATTACTTGCTCTACTCATGATTGTGTCGTTACAAATGAGGTGAGAAAGCTTCAAGTAATTAGTCTGCTTTTCTATATTTATCAGTAAGTATGTGTTTCAATTTGAATTTTAGAGGATTTGAATTTTGGTCTACTTGGCTATTTTTATGAGTATGTTATGTTTTTCAATTTGAATATATTTAATTAAAATCTGTTGGCACTTATTGTTAGCTAGTATCTGAGCATGAATTTTATATAAACTTTTGGAATTCAAGTCCAATTGTATCAAATGTGGAATCTAGGTTTACTAATTTGACCAGTATTGAGTTTGCAATTTGGCTTTGTCTTGAATTTAATTTGATACTGGAATGATATTGGAATAGGAGATAAAATTATGAATCAGTTGATACATATAAACTAACTTCAATGAGCTCATGTTCCAAATCCCGAAGGCTCATTTGGTAGGGCGGAATCAAAAAGGATGGAAACGATGAGCTTTAAAGGGTTTTTCTAAACATGATGAACGAGAATACACTAACCAAAAAATTGATTGTCATCCTCTTTTCGAAGCTGTAGTGTTTACTTAATTCTCCATGTTTTGCTGGATAAACTAGATATTTGGTACTATGGAATTGCAAGGAATGTAATTTGTAAGAATGAATAGTTTGAATAATAATAGCACTCATATATTTTGATATTTATATATTTGATTCTCAAGTTGATAGCAAAGAGAATCAAATAAACACTAAAAATTCTTTTGTTCAGTCTCTATACCAACATGTGGAAATTTGAGTGAACACTATAAATTGGAAAAGAGAATGGATTCCAGTTTTTGGTTGGTATATTTTTATTTCACGTGGGTAGAAAAACAATGCAAACTTCGTTATATCCATTTTTTGTGATTCCACTGTCCTAAACATGCCCTTAGTGCTTATTTAGTTCTCTTTGCCATTAACTTGACAACTAAGGTAGCGTTTGGATGACAGGATTTTGATATACTAGGATTTAAATATGACAAAATTTGAAAATGACAGGATTCAAATGTGACAGGATTTGAATCATGTCATGTGTTTGGCTTGCAGGATTTCAAATTCAATTATTTGTAAAATCTTGTTTATTTGCAAATGTATCAGATGATATGGGTAAAGCAGATAGGTGTACAAGAAGTGGTATGTTAAAAGGTGGGCAAGGTGTCGATAGGTAAGTGTATGGTGGTAGGTTGGTAGTGGGGTGGGTGGGTAGGGTAAGGTGTGATGGGATGTGAAGGGGTAGTGTGGGTTAAGTGCGTATAGGTAGATGTGGGTAAGGTAGGATGAGTGAGGATATGATACGATGTATATTTGGTGTGGGATTATTGGGGGTAAGGTAGGTGGGTAGGTAAGGGTGGGGTGGGTAGGGTTTGGTGAGAAGGGGTAGTATGAGTGGGTATGTATATGTAGATATAGTTGAGGTAGGATGAGAGAGAGTAAGATACGATGTCTTGTCGGGTCGGGGTGGGGATGGGTAGGGTGGGTATGGTAGGTAGGGGTAGGGTGGGTGGGTACGGTTGAGTATGGTACAATAGATTGATGTAGGTAGGTAATGTTAGATAGTTATCATTGTTTGGTATATGTAGTTAGGGTATGGTGGGATAGGATGGGGTGGGTGGGATGGGTGGGGTAGGTATTGGTAGGGTATGGTAGGATCAATAGGTATAGGTAGGTGGTGGTTAGGTTGAGGAGAAAAGTAATATTGTCATTTGGTTTTGATTTCGAAATGTGAAGATATGGATTTTGAAATAACAGGGGGTAGGGAAGAATTCTAAAATCTTAAATTGGAAGATTGTGAAATGCTATAGGAAAATGAAATCCCTCTATTTTTTTGCCAAGCATGATAAGAGAGGGATTTTCAAATGAAAACCCACCAGTTTCTCTGAAATCCAGCAAACCAAACGCCACCTAAAGGAATATACATATACATATACATATACATATACATATACATATACATATACATATACATATACATATACATATACATATACATATTAATTCAATGTTAATCGCATAATTACCATCTTATCCCTAGTGTTATACTATAATTCAATGGTTTAGATTAGTTCTATAGTTCTACACTAAATTAAGGTTCTGCAATGATCCTAAGCGCGCGCGCACACACACACACACACACACACACACACATATATATATATATATATATATATATATATATATATATATATATATATATATATATATATATATATATGTATAGAGTCAGGTTCAGAAAAGTATCTCTGGAAACCAAGTGCACCCGAAAGTACCAACCTTAAAAAACTTTTTCTAAATTTTTTTTCTCATAACCATGTTAAAATTAATGGTATACACATGATATATGAATTTCACATACATTCACACTTTCTGTGTTCTTAAAAATTATGTGAATGTTCAATGCATATTTATGTGAATGATTATTTACACCAATCACATGATCTTTTTTTACCATTCACAAGATTTATGATGTTGCTCCTTTTTGAAAAAAAGTCTTAAATGTTGTCTTATACATGTCAATTCAAAAATATATATGTTAATGATCATTCACATAAGGGTACGCTGGAATCTCATAGGTACGTTGATGAACTTGATTGTGTATATATATATATATAGGGTCGAGATCCGTGGAAAACTATATTAGGCTGGAGTACTGGAAAACCTTATCAAATGTACATGTTCATTTGATAAAATGTTAAATTTAATGTAAAATTATAATATACATATGTTCAAATTTGCATTTTGATTGACTAATTCATATCATTTATATGTTCATTAAGACAAAATGTTTAATTTCATGCAAAAATGCGTAATATACACATGTTCATGCATGTTGCATATTTGAACATGTGCATATTGTTATTTTGCATGAAATAGAACATTTTATCCTAATGAACATGTAAATGATGTGAACTAGTCAATAATAAAGCACATTTGAACATATGTATATTGTAGTTGTGCATTAAATTTAACATTTTACCGTAATGAACATGTACATTTAATATGGTTTTCCAGTACTCCAGTCAAAAATGGTTTTCCATGGATCTTGAACCTATATATATATATATATATATATATATATATATATATATATATATAGGGGTGGGTTCAATGGAGAATCTCTATGCATCGAAGATTCTTGGAGAACCACAATGCATCGCTAGAAAATCGTAATGCATCACGTGGAAATCGATGCATCATGCGGGAATTTGATGTATCACGTGGAAATAATGATGCATCACGCGGGAATTGTGATGCATTTGTGGTGGTGCATGGAGGTTTTTCGAGGTTCTTCATGCATGGAGGTTCTCCATTGAACCCCTCTCTCTCTCTCTCTCTCTCTCTATATATATATATATATATATATATATATATATATATATATATAGAGAGAGAGAGAGAGAGAGAGAGAGAGAGAGAGAGAGAGAGTCAGGTTCAAAAAAGTACCTCTCGACATCAAGTGCACCCGAAGGTACCAACCTTACAAAACCTTTTAATTTTTTTTTTTCATAACCATGTTTAAATTAACGTTATAAACATGATATATGAATTTCACATACATTCACACTTTTGGTGTCCTTAAAATATATGTGAATGGATGACTATTCACATGATTTTTTTTACCATTCACAAGATTGATGATGTTGATCCTTTTGATAAAAAGTCTTATAATGGTGTCTTATACATGTCTATGCAAAAAAAAATATATATGTGAACGATCGGGGTACACTGGAATCTCATAGGTACGTTTGATTCTATATATGTATATGTATATGTATATATATGTGTGTGTGACTGTGTGTATAAACTTTATGAGTGATTCAATTTTTCAAACTATTCATTTTCCTCATTTATATTCCTTGCACTTTTGACTCTTTCTAAAGTGTTGTTTGTTATTCATTTGATTATTGTTGTGCAGAGATCTGAATATGTTAAAGAGAAAAGCGTCTCTGTGGTTCTTCTAGCTGGAGGAAAAGGAAAAAGAATGGGAGTATGTCTTTCTAACACTTAAATCCTGTCCGTTGATATGTAGAAATGTAAATTCCTTTTCTTAGAAGTTTCTTCTCTCAAGTCAGGCTTGTTTGAATAAATGTAGCAATATATTAAGTAAATGAGATGCAGTTGGTAACTTTGTATTGATGATATGCATCAACATTACATTGTTTTTAACTTTTTCAAAGGATGGTGTGGTATTGTAATTGGAAGACTAGGAACAACACACTTGGTGTATATCACCTGTTGTTGAAGAAAATTCATAATATTATCCAACAATGTGCACAGAATTTTGAAATTCATAATTTCAAATAACTGATGATAAAAACCTAAAGTAACATGTGATTGTGAGAATCACTCATTTCATCTGATTGGCCTATAAAATGATAATATATAAACCAATAATGTAGAAAATTGATCCCTAAATGAATGAATTTGAGCCGAAGGGTTGGGCCAAACCTTTATGTGCTTCTTGTCATAATATCCACCTCATTGATACACTTGGGCTGCTCGTGCTCGGTGCTCCACAATTCCTCATGGATTGAAATTTATGCCCATATGAAGTTTTCGCCCTTTTCCCATGTATGTCAATCTCATGCTAATTCATGAACTTGTAGGCTAGCTGCTTGATCTGTTCCTCATCATTGTTTACTTTTACAGTGGTATGGTTAACCATTACCTCATAGGGGGAAACATATGAAAATTTATTTTACCTCTGACCGATAAGTTGGAGCGGGGCTAACATGAATTTTCTGAACTTGCACACAGCACACATGAGCTTTAACACGATACTAAGTCTCAAGTTCATTGAAAGGTCAGTTGGTAGATACATAGATTAATACTTGTATCAAACTTCCACAATACCTACCTAAAAGGGGTGACCTGTCCAGTGCACTAGGAGATAGAGATTTTGTTTCCACCAAGTCACCAACCTAAAAGGGAATGGTGGCATGTTAGTGGGAAAAGAAATGGGGTGACCTGTCCGTTGGTAGCACATATTTATCAGTTTGTACTTGCTATAATTGCTTTCATTAATTTAACTCTTTATGTTTCTCTGTATATGCTATTAAATATTATTGCATCCTCTTCATTATCCGTATGTTTTTTTCTGGATGACTCCTGATGGTTGTTTTGGTTAATCTGTTTTTGCGAGTAGGCAAGCATGCCAAAGCAGTACATACCACTTTTAGGGCAACCAATTGCTTTGTATAGGTAATTTGATGACTACTCAACTCCCCCCATGATCATTTAATTACTGCTAAGAATCATCAATATACAACAATCCTAAAGGAACCCGATATTGCTACTTTTGTTGGGATCATAAGACAAGGAAAGTTGAGTTATATAGTCATTAGATATATCATGATCTAATTTGTTATTGAATGAAATAAAATGTAATCTGTGTTTGAATTTGTTACTTCAGTCACATGTTTTGTGTACGTGATAAAATGTATCGCAAGTCTTGGGAAAGTAAGAATCCCATAGAGCTGTATTTTATTATCATGAGGATCATATGGATATATAGACCAACTTTATGGTGCAAAGCATTAGTCAAGAGGGCTGATTCAGTGGCTATAATTGCATGTTACAGTTAACAGGCAGATCTTACTTGGTAGTTTCTTGTTTTAACCAAAAGTCAGCAATGGATGTAATGTGGGACCAAAGCATGATTACAGAATCTACAAACGGAGGTTTTAAGGAGAAATATTACATATGTGAATTCTTTAGGCATACAATGAGTCCTTATTTAGGATGTCATAATTTTGGCAAAAAAAAAAACAAAAATTGAAGTTATGACTAAAATATTGAGTTATATACCTAGTGTGCAATTAGAGAAAATCTTCTATTTCACATGTTTGACATTAAAAGCTGAATAGAAGAAAATTGAAAAATGTCTTTGAAATTGGGTAAGTTGAAAATGGAGCCCCAAACGATGGAAGTTTGGACTGAACGTTGGGCAAATAGGGCAAAGTCATCTGTGCAGGTGTGTGGCCCGTAGAGCCTTTCCAAAGGCTGGTTGTGGGGTGTGTTTTAAAAGGCACGCCTCAAGCTCAGCGAGACGCGGTGAGGCTCACGGCGTTGCGGAACACAGGCTGTTGCGAGTGCCTCCTTGTCGTTTCATTAAATCTAGCGTAAATTACAAGAAAATGAGCCCCTCGATCAATTTTTTTGAGTAATTCAATTACTGTAATTTTTATTGTGTGTATTTTATATATAAATATATTTTGGTATTTCAGATTTACAGTTGTTAAAGACTTAAAGCAGTATTAATTTGTTATATTATATGAAACATACTACCAAAACAAGTGTGTCTTGAGCACGGAAGGCTCACGCCTTGCTCCTTGAGCTCCAAGACCTTCTTTGCTATGGTGTGCCTCACGCATATTAAAACCATCATGGGCTTGTAACTCCTACCGGATTAAAAAAAAGTGTATTTTCACATGCATTTGCTCGGGTGTTCCCTGTTCGTAGATGTCCAGGAAAGATTGTTCGTTTTGTTCCTCATCAAGTTGTCAACATATAACTTTGCTAATTTGGTTTTCATTCCTGAACGAGTACAGATCATTTTCATAGCATGTAACCGGACTTTTCCCAAACAATTTTAGTTTTTGTGAACTGCTTTGATATCATGCTATTGTTATTGCTAATGCTACTATTTTCGCTATGTGAAGAAATAACAAATACTGTTTCATCGGGTCGTAATATGTTGCTTCACTTTTCTGCAGTTTCTACACATTCTCACAAATGCCTGAGGTTAAGGAAATCGTTGTTGTTTGTGATCCATCTTACCAGGACATTTTTGAAGGTCCGACGACGTATTTGTTGAAGTCTTTTATTTTCAGCATAATCTGCACGATTTGATCATTTTACTCTCTATATCCAGAGACAACGTAGTGTTGGTTGTGGGGGTTTTTTTTTTTTTTTTTCCCTTTTATCTGAAATCTAAATGCTCAGTATTTTTCCCTCATATCAGACACCAGAGAGAAGATCAATGTGGACCTGAAATTTGCGTTACCTGGAAAAGAAAGACAAGATTCCGTGTATAGTGGACTTCAGGTTCATTTTCATCTCTCTTGTACACAAGGATGAAAAATTTTATAGTACGCCGACAACAAAAAATTAATGCAACTTATCTTTAAGATGGAAAATCCATAATATATGTTTGAACAAAATTTAATAAATCACAATCAGCCGCACCATATTCTCTTTATCTGATTCAAAGTTCTTTGTGTACAGACAATTGATTTGAATTCTGAACTTGTATGCATCCATGATTCTGCACGACCGTTGGTATTGTCCAGCGATGTAGAAAAGGTTATTTTTACTGACTTTATCACTTTAGTACTTTACCATTTTCATTTTTAGCATTCCGCATATGACTTTTAAACTTAATTTTCTCTTTGTTTTTCATTCATTCACAGGTTCTGAATGATGCTTTGCGTGTTGGAGCATCGGTTCTTGGTGTTCCTGCTAAAGCTACTATTAAAGAGGTATATCTACCAAGGGAGTATTTTGGATTGAATTTCGGAGCTGGTTATCATCTCATGACTTTGACAAACTCAACACAGAGTGCTTGGCTTCAAAACATGTTTATGCCCTTCGAATGACATTTTTTGGGAGAAGCAACTTTGACATGCTTTTGCAATACATGCTTTTATATACCTGCTTTTTGAAGCTAATAAACAATCCCAAACACCCGTTAAAGATTTTCATATATTGGGTTCCAAGTTGTGGAAATATTAGTAGAAGGTTTATTTGACGACGTGGCTATTCACTCTCTCAAAACCCAAATTGGTCGTATTTCTTATAGGTTTCATCATTTTTATCATCAATCGAGCTGCGTATCCCGAAACCACATTTCAAATTTTAGGTTGGGCGTATAAATGATTTTATGCATTTCAAACTTTATGCAGGCAAATAGTGAATCTTATGTGGTGAAGACTTTGGACAGGAAAACACTTTGGGAAATGCAAACTCCACAGGTTTATATCTGCACATGCATCATTATGATCAAAAGAAAACTTATGCCAAACATGGTGTTAATGTAGAATTCTACTTGATTCTCAGGTTATCAAGCCGGACTTGCTGAAGAAAGGTTTTGAGCTTGTAAATAGGTGCCACATACCTTGCCTTTTAAGCTAATTTTATAATTTTACCACCCATTACTCCATTAGATATAAAACATAAATGTCCGTTTGTTTTGGCAATTTCAGATCTTAATTCGTCTTAAATCTTAAAATTCAGATCTAAAATGATTTAAAACTGTTTGTTACATTCAGACTTAAGTAAATTTCAGATCTTAAATGAGTTCAGACTGCTTGTTACATTGCAGACTTAACATCTTAAAACATCTCAAATTAGGTCTGAAAGTTAAGAACTTAACTCCCGTCTGAAATCTGAAATTAAGATCAGAAAATTTTTTCTTTCTAAATTAAATCCATACTTTATTTAATTAAAATATTAAATTTAGTTTAATTAAATAAAAATAATTTTTTAATTTAATTAATAAAAAATATTTATTCAATTTAATTATTGAAAATATTAAATTGTTTTAATATGTTAGTTTTATAAATTAAGTATATATAATATATAAATAATTTAAAACTTAAAATTTAATTAATAGTCTTAAAATGTCAGATTTCAGACTTGAAGGCTGCCTTTTAAATTCAGATGTGATTTCAGAATTTCAGACTATAAGACCACCTTTTAAATTTCAGATGTGGTTTCAGACTTAAAACATTTTAATCTTTTAAAAAACAAACAACACCAAACTCAAAGCATTCCAATTTTAAGTAAATGGGTCTAAATTCCCATCTTTCAACATAACCAACTTTTTTTGCCCTACAAAAAACGAGTAAATTTTCAGAAAAATGTGGTTAAGTAAAGGAACTTTAATACAAGGATCCAAACTTATATGTAAATGGGTCAAAGACTTAAAAGGTCAACCCATGGGTTATTTGGTTTTGTATTTGAATCCAAGTCAACTATTTTGCTTATTAAATAGATTGTAATAGGTTTGTTTTTCCGGTAGTAATCATACGTATTGTTGCAGACTTTTGAGGTTTACATTCAACTTTGATAAATTTGTTCTTAAAAAAATAAAAAATAAAAAATAATAATCATAATAATATTAACTTACACTTTAGCCACAAAACAAAGTTTATTTTATTACAAATTAAACCCTGAAACTATCACAACTTCTGGATCTTAACATATTCATATTTTAATGTAACAAGATTTCATTTTCTTTCTACTTTGAATTAACCAGCTTTCAATTTTTTTGGTTTTTGTAAGTGGATGTTGCCTTAAATTTTAGTAGTCACTTGCATCATATTTACGAGTTACCCAAAATAAAAAATATAAAATTTTACTTTGAGAGTTTTTTTAATCATAAAGCTGGTAAACTTAATAGAGAAATGGACTAAAGTTGGTTACCTTTTTGTGCATTAAGTTCTGTTTTACGTTGATAGACTAAGAATGGATCGATGTCTTCTTTGTGTATGCAACAGGGAAGGCCTTGAAGTCACTGATGATGTGTCCATTGTAGAGCACCTCAAACATCCCGTATACATAACAGAAGGATCTTATACTAACATCAAGGTACAACAATATTTCATCGATCTCTCAACGTGATTTAAATTTATTGTAGAGGGTAATAGTTATCTACTTCACAATTTATTAATTGATTAGATTCGTTTCTTTCGTAAAAAGTTGAAACCCACGTTACCTTATGATATATGTTATGAATTGAACTTGAAATATGTAGATTTTGAGTTCTAGAAAATTAATGTTATTCAATTTGAAAGTTCATAGATTTTAACTCTATTTGAAAGGCAAATTTCATGAAATAGCAACGAACATTCTCGTCTTGTTTTTATGCAATGTGTATACCATTGTTTGATGAACATAGAAAAACTGATCTGCCCTGAAATTTATTTACAAGACAAATGCCATTGAATAGCAATGGACTTTCACTTCTTTGCTTTATGCAACCCTTTTTATTTGTACTCTTAGGTCATTGATCATTATATAATTATATAATTGATTAAATAGAATGCTGAATCACAAAGAAGTTGCTAGGGCTCCAGCATGGAACAATTTCTTCAAAGTCCAATAAAGTTGGATGAACAAAAAGAAAGTATGTTGCATGAAATAAAAAGGACGTGAAAGTTCACTTGTTATTGGGTATATATTGAAAAAACCCAATCAACTTTTCTCATTTTCTCAGTTAAGTTCGTGAACTTTTTTTCCAATTATTTTAGTCCCTAAACTATGTTTGTATTATTCAAAAATGTGTATTTTTAACCGGTAATACACAACTGATAAAACAAAAAGTTTACTGAGTTGATCGCTAAAATTAGAAAGATGGTGTGTTTTTTCCAACTTTAATCAAGTTGAAAAACTAAGGTTACTTGTTTGGTAACTAGTTAAACAGGTTAAATATACACTTGTGAATAAGACAAAAATAGTTTAGAGATTTAAACAATAAGAAAAAAAAAATTTAGGGACTTAAACACGAAAATGAAGAAAATTGATGGAGTTTTTTTTTCCAATATTTACCCGTTATTATTCTATGACGTTTACATGGATTCAAAACATGCTTGTGTTTTGGTTTGTTATATTAATACGTGAATGAAAGCATACATGCATAAATCCGTTGTATGACTTGCAGGTTACAACTCCTGATGATCTTTTACTTGCTGAACGAATATTAAACAAAGAATCGTTTGTGCCTGCTTAAGAGTATTTTTTTTTTTAATTTTTTTGACATCGTAAATGTTAGAATGAGTCGAATTGCATTTGAGAGATACTCCGGTGTTACATTGTATGTTTATAACGGATTTGATCAGCACAAATTCGATTTAAGATTGAAGATCTTTCGAGATTCTTTGTAATTAGTCGAGCATCTTTTTGGAAGGCATCTGTGAAACATTCAAGTTTAGAATTGTGACTGTGCTATCGAAATATAATATTTTACTATAAACTAATATGATGTTTGGTTCCTAATATGTAATTCAAAGGAATTGGAATTTAAATTTTAATTATCAGGTTTGTTTTACAAAATCCTGAAAGAATCTATGAAATTGGAATGAGAATTTCATTCATTTGTATGTTTGGTTTGCTGAAGGAAAAGAAAAGAGAATTTCTTTTAACATAAAAGGCAGAATAATTGAGATCTCATTCTGATAATATGTTTTTTTTTTGTCGACGTTACCTACCATACCTAGGGGTGTGCAAAATAACCGAACCCGAATAACCCACCCGAATCGAACCTTAATCGGGTTAAATGGGTCGGGTTATTCGGTTTTCGGGTTCCTTATTCGGGTTAAATGGTACCCTAATAAGTAATTTGGTTCGGTTTACGGGTAGGATTCATGCTTATTCGGGTATCCAAATAACCCGAATACCCCGTTTAATATATATTTTTCATTTTTTTGTTTATAATTATAACTGGTATTGTTTATATATAGAATGATAAATATGTAAATACCCATTTTTTATACTCAAACCATTTAACCCATTATACCTGAATTACCCAAATCATTTAACTCGTTTTAAACTACTTTGTTGATGATTTCATTTTTTATACCAAAACCGAATAACTCATTTAACCCAAACCGAATAACCCGATACCCATTTAACCCGAAACCGATTAACTCGTTCCCTTATTTGGTTCGGGTTCGGGTAGCTAATCCACACACTAAAACCCGAATAACCCGATACCCAATTAACCCGCCTGAATAACACCCCCAACCATACCGAGTCTACATCACCCAACCACCCTATCTAACCATACCCACCACACCTCACCTATCTCACCTACCATACTGTCCATACCCTACCCAAATCATACTCCACCCCACCTCTTCCTACCCCCATCCACCCCCCCCCCCCCCACATTCTATACTACTCATCCCCAGCTTATTCCACCCTACCTACCCCATCCTAATCCTATCCTCACCTACCATACACCACCCTACCTATCCATCCCTAATCCTATCCTCACCTACCATACACCACCCTGCCCACTCATCCTACTCCACCCCATTGTACCCTCACCCTCCCCATCCCACCTTACATTATCCCACCCACCGTACCTTACGTACTCATTCACCACCCTATCCTACCCACCCATCCTACCTTACCTACCATACCCCAACCCACTCACCCCTACTAACCCATACTACCTTACCTTACCTCACTCACCCTAACTTTCCCTACCCACTCTACCCCACCCAACCTATCTCACCAACCATATCCTACTCCACCCAATCTTACCTTACCTACTGTATACCACTCATCAGTCATCTCATCCCGCTTTACAAACTAAATAAACTAATAACAAGGAATGAAGTTTAGTTTTAATTTATTCCATTTCTGTCAACCAAACAGCAATGAATGAAATTTGTTACTATTTCAATCATTTGACAGATTACATTTCTTCTAAAAACATTCTGCGAACCGAACGCCCCTTATTGATATGTTTGATCGTAAAAGATAAAAAAAAATAGTTTTGGTATTCGTTAAAGATAAATGTTGGAATATAATTCATATGTCGGTTAGAATCCAATTCATGCATAAATTAGTAGAAATGTCAAATTCCTATAAACATACAATTTGATGGTAAATAAATAAAATTTAACTCTATATTTTCATCTATGATTGACCAAACAATATTATTAATGAAAACTCTAGAAGTAGAAGGTAAAGGAAACATGTCCCTTTCTCTCAATTATTCCAAGTAAATTTTTTTTTGAACAACAAACTATCCTACTCCTAGGCCTAAACTAGGCATTTATCACGAAACTTACTTTCACCACCTAAATATCAACTTGCCTCCGACGGGAGTCGAACCCTTGACCTCTCACTTATATTTTCATCATCTAACCGTCAGGCCATAGGCTCTTTGGTTATTCCAAGTAAATGAAGTAATGAATTTAAACATTGGATTTTATTAATTAATTTGTTTAACTATGGTTCGTTTGTATACTGATTGAAATTTAATTAGTGTGTGTGGGTGTTTTGATTATAAAAATAAAATAATTAATTTAAGCTTTGTTCAGATACCTTCTTAATAATATATAATCGAAAGAAATCCCTTTCTATTGTCGTCTGTAAAATTTATTTGACAACCAATACATTTAATTGATACTGTGTATACCTGGCACCACGTGTAATTGTGTCGTGTGTCGTGTCAGACAGGAATTTTATACGACATTAATTTGAAATATATGAATGCTATACAAATTATAAAACGTGTCTAGATATGAAACACGACATGTAAAAAATTTGTATGATACGTGACACGACAAAAAAAACACGTGTCACACGAAACCACGAATTTATTCACAAATTTAATCCAAAACATATATAATTATAAATTCAAAACATAATAATCCATGTATCCAACAACACATCAAAAGTATTTAAAGCCGCTATTAATAGCCGTAACCAAAGCCGAACTTTGAGCCGAACTTTTGGCCGACCTAGACTCCTTGTTGATATCCAAATTGATAAATTCATTTATTACATTATCAATGTGAGACAAACCTGAATTTTTTCAAATACATCAAATGAAGTCGGACTCAATTTTTTTTTTATAGAAATTTTGAAACCCTAATTTACGTGTCTTATATGTGTCTTATGCGTGTCAACGTGTAACATGATATTTATACGTGTCTTACACGTGTTTATACAAACAAAGTCGTGTTTAACCTGTATAAGACACGAAACACGAATTTTAAAAACTCATATACGGAAAACTCGTGTCGTATGCGTGTCTGTCATATCGTGTGCCAAATTGTCAGATCTAATATTATGTACTATCATGTATCTTAACCAATAAATGTACTATATATAATTAAAATTTTAATTTCGTCAAAATTCATTCTATAAGCCAAACATACTATTATGATTAAAATATCCTCTTATTTTGTCCCCTTATTGGGTAAATAAACTGGTATGGTTAATATTGAGCATATTCTATTACTTTTTTCTAGTTCACGATTAAGTAAACTTTTTCCTATTGTTTAAATCTCTAAATTATTTTTTTCGTCTTATTCAATAGTATATATTAATCTGTTTGACCTGTTTTTTTCACCCGATTAGTATTGGAAAATAAACTCATTATCTTTCCTCATTTTGACGATCAAGTTTCTAAACTTTTGTTTTACTGTTGTATTTTACCAGCTCATCTGATATCCTGACAAAAATAGTTTAGAGACTTAATCGTAAAAACGAAAAAAAAAAATATTTTTTAAAATAAAGAGATTTAAAGGTGTTGTTATATTTTTATTGGAAATTAATCTAAAATTTTGGTTGAATAAGCATAAATAATAAACAAAAAAAATAGTTTTAACAATAACAACAAAAAAACTAATAATACTAATAATAAATTGAAATTTCTTAAAAATGATAAACGCGATATATGGGTTGAAATCGGTTGACGTGTCAACCAAAACCAACTCATTTAACTTCGTGTCATTTTTCTGTCTACTCGTTTACTATCCAATTAATATTTGTGTCGTGTTTGCATCGGGTTAGTCGTGTTCAGTCCGTATCGAGTTGTCATGTCGTGTCAGCTATTCTGTCTCGTTCTTTTTTCCTCGTAGCCGTCCAAACACAAGAACCCTACATGGGCTTGACAAATTAATCAAATATGGGCCACAAGGCCCACAACTACTTTTTTTATTCTCTTAATCTTGTATGTGCGCCTTGCATATTAATTATGGAAAAATTGTTAGTCAATTACTTAGTTAACTTTATGACTTAATTTGGTTAGGTATTAATTTAGAGGTGTTCAAAAATATCCGAATCCGATAGTCCGATCTGAGGATTATATATATCCCAAATTCGGATAATCATAAATTTCGGATTCGTATACGGATCATCCGAAATCCATTTCTTTTTTGAAATCTTTCTAAAATTTTTGCCGAACATTATTTGACTAACAATAGTTATATTCTTTAATTTTAAGTGTATAATATAGTTTTAACTTATTTATTAGTCGTTTAAATATATTTTATTCTCTTTTGATGTGTTTTTTTTTGTTGTTTTAAGTTTAGAAAGTAATATATATGTGGTTTGTGACACAATTACTTTTTAATATGCTAATAGGTATATAGATGTGTTTTTTGTATATTTGAATTCAATTTATAATTTAAAGTTTAATTAAAAAATTTAATTTTCGGATATCTGAAAATCGGACTCGGATAGTAAAATTCATGTATCCGGTTTTCGGATAATCCAAAATTCAGAAATTGGATAATCCGGAATTTAACACCCCTAGGTATTATAGCATAAATCAATTAAAAAGATTAGTCATTTTGGGGAAATATAGTTTTATTAATTGAGTTAGCCGAGATTGTTTTGTTTTCTGAGGATGTATAATGTTTAAATCATTTTAGGCTACATTAGTTAAATTAAATTGATTAATCTTATTCAAATATTTAAGTGAGCCCACTAAATATATTTTACAACTGGTTAAATTTGGATTTAAAATCTATGTAATAACTTGAATGACAAACTAGACAACATTAATAAGTTGTTAACCCACTAATTCAATTTATTAAATTAAATCTAATTGCGATTATAATTGCAAATCTAATCATTTTATATAGATTGGTCCTATTTATGCACTATAGTCATATGATTTAATTAAAATTCAATGAACTATATTCGAAATACTCTAAAACCATGAACTCTTCAAATTTTAGCAAGTTTTATCGAATAAATCAAAATATTTCGATTTAGCTATCAAAGTATGGGTAATTAATTAAATGAACGTTTAAAAATGTAAAAAATAAGCAATATACTTTGATATCAGGACTCTAATGGCTTAATTGAGATGTGTGTCTTTCAACAACACTCACATTTGATATTTGCATAATTATTCGGCGAGTATAAACTGCAGTCATTGTGAGTAATTGATTTGATTTCACAAACTAAATATGTAATATGATTGGACTTGTTATCTGATTTGTTTCTCCTGTCATGATGTTATTACTATGTTACTATAAAAACTATCATATTTAGCCTTGATAGTTATTATTCTTTTCATTATCATGAGCTGTTATATGATAATAAAAATTTTCTAGTATGCATACTATGTATATTTATGATGATTGCGTGTCTATATAGTTGCATATATGAATCATGTATATGTTATTGGGAAGGTTGGGTGCTACACATGTTACTTATTTGATTGTGTTTGCATTGCTGGGAAGACCATATCCTACACATGTTTATCCTATTCGTGGACGCACTGTTGGAAAGACTAGATGCTACACATGCACAATTGTGTTTGATACTTGTATTATTCATGTTACAGATGTTTGTTTGTGCTTTTAAATCCATTACTCGAAAGGTGACGGTTAACCCTAGTTGTTGGGACAATATTTAAGGTGAAAGCGTGAAACAAATAAAGGGAAGAGCAGTTGTAGCCTATATATAGAGTCTGACAGACCTTAGACTTAGTATCAACGACTTTCGCAATATTGATAGCTTTGATTGTATAATTGAGATGGATAGATCCCTAAACATTTACTCGTAATTGTAATAATTATTATGATGCTAGTGTACTCAGATTGCATGCAAGTATTGATGTTTGTCCTGTTTAGTATGGGTGTTTCATTTTCTCATGTAAAACGAGTTGGGATTATCAGTAAACAACCTTTTATAATGATAATATGACTCATAAACCAATTTGTCGTGTTTAATTTTTTTAAATAACTTTACAAAATAGTTTAAAGACAATGACTTCATAAATTTATAATTATATTCAAATAATAGTATACAACAAATACATAATATATCTATAATCTATGAATACTATTAAAATCTATAAATACAATTAAAATGGTAACTATCTTTGCACGTGTCATCATCTGCTATTGTCATGTCGTATTATCTCATGCTGACATTTGGAACATATATTTTTTAAATATCTAATTAATCGATATCAAAAATAATTCAAATGGTATCTAATCAAACTTAAATCTATATTAAATCTCATTTAATATAAAACTCAAATTGAATATGAATTTATATTTATATTTATATTTATATTTAAGTTTATTATATTACATAAGTAGATAGATATTATAAAATTGATAAAATATTTTTTAATTTTACCCTACAAGATTAATAAAATTAACTTTTTAAATTTATACCCATGTTATACATGAGTTTATAGACTAGTTATTTATTAAACGACCCACTAAGGGTACTTCTATTTGCACATCAAAAGTGATAACTACACCTTATGTTCACACCTAAATAATACAAATTAAATAATTATTTATTTTGCTGCTACACTTTATTTTTTTACTTCTAGATTATAAATACACTTTCTATTATTTTAAAATAATGATTCATTAGGGGTGTGCAAGAAAACCAAAATCAATTTAAACACCGAAAAAAACAAATAGAAAAACTGTAATTAAAATCATTGGCTTGATTTATCTTCTAAAAGAATTGATTTTTTTGGTTTTATCATATAATAATAATAATAATTTTGAATTTAAAACTTTTAGTCTCAAACTCATATATTTTATATCGAAAAGTAGACAAAATCAACCGATGACAACGGTATATTAAAAATGTTATATATGCACGTGTTGAAACTAAAAAAAAAGTTTTTCAAAATTTTCTTTTACATCGGGTTTTTACTTATATATGACTTCATACAAAACCAAAAACATTTTGAGATTAACTTATTCTTTATTGAGAAAAATTAATATTTGTTAGGAAAACATTTGGTTTTATTAAATTATTAGTAAAACAAAAAATAGTATTGTATAGTTCCTGATATTCCAATAATTTTCTAGTACATATTATCTCCGTACACCACAAAAAGTAATTTAAAAATACATCATTCTTTTGGTCTCATTTCATGGTAAATGAAAAGGTTAAATGGAAGAAAAATGAAAGAAAGAAAAACGTTTTATATTGATACAAGGGAAAAGGAAAATAAAATAAAATAAAAATCAAAGTGTGATATTTACGTACGTGGAAAGTGGTGGTGATTTTGGGTGAATCAAATAATATAAGATCCGGATTTCTGCACGTTTGACTTTTCTATTTGCATCGGGCGGGACAAATAGGAGGACCCACCAACTAAACCTAATTAGCAGGATTTGAAGTCCCCTTGTTGTATGCTTTGGGGTTTATAAGTTAGTCGGCCTATAAAAGATCCTCAAATAGAGACATTCAAATGTTCAAAACTATTATTTATAGTCGAAAAAGAATCATGGTTTGTCTATCAGTTATCAAATACAAATAAACGGCATTCACTTTCCAAATAGCATATTTGACCTCCAAATATTTAAATGAAGCCCATAATTCTACTAAATTTTTATTAATGAGCTTTATTTTACGTACGTTGTTGCTAAGGATGTAAGTAAACCGAGCTAATCGTGAGTTGATAGTACTCGATTCTTTAAGGATTTGAAGAAAGCCTGTATTAAATGGGTTTGAATCAAGCTTCAGTTTCACTTAAAGTGAAACCAATAAATGAGTTTGAGACTCAAGTCAATAATTCTGTAGCTTAAACATTTCTAAACATATTTGTATAATATAAATAAAGAGACTATATGGAAAAAACTAATGTACTTTTACATTTTCATCGGCATCGTCCAACTATCTGTTTTTCTAATTCTAGTATCTATACTTATTTGTTATATTGAATTTGGTTCATTTGTCTTGAAAAAATAAACGAGACCAAACAGATTTAAAAAAAATGATATTATAATGCTATATTACCTAAATATCATTAAAAAAAACTATTATACTTTTACATCTTTGTTTTACAGTATTGAAAAAAAAGTTAATAAACAATCATACTTTTACATTTCAAATGTCAATATAAATATATCATAATTTCACATTTTCACCAAAGTGAGTCAAGCAAAAAAAAGTACCTAGAGCTAAAATAATAAATAAATGAGAGACCAAATTAATATAAATATAAATATATATTGATTTTTGAGTAAATTACATAAATTGTCACGGTGGTCCGTATCAAATTACGAAAGTGGTTCCTACACTTTATTTATTACACTGGTGGTCTTTGTTTTTACTATGTGTTTTCTCATTCGGTCCTTCCTCCACTAATTAGCTGTTAAATTTTATAAAATGATAAATTTACCCTTTTTTATATAACCGGTCCCTCGTAGATTAAATTAATTTATGTATTGTCCCTTGGAGCCAAATTAGTATATTCTTTTATTTTATATATATTAAATTCTTAATCAAATTTTAGTCAATGTTATGAGGGACTAAATCTACGTATGTATATTATGATAAAAGAAAACATTTGGAGTCAGTGATGTTTTCTCGTGCAACACCCTGAATAATTATGAGGTAACTAGTCATCCATAACATGATTTTAATCTTATATAAAAAGTAGAACAACTATGACCACATGGCATCATCAGTTCACCAGAAAAGATAAATGTATTTTATTATTTTTTTAAAAATATATAAAAGATAAATACAGTTCATTATTTTAATGTCTATAATTATTAATAAATAATTAAGTCTATCCACTATTTGATATTATCCAATAATATTATTTGACATCATTATATATTGAACACTAGTTTATTAACCCACGTGTTATGTGAATGAATTTTTAATAAGTAAGTGGTGATGACGAGTGACAATTTGTGTTCTTATTTATTATATGTATAGATTTGTTAAATTATTAGTTAATGTAAATCTAAAATTAAAGAATTAAATTGTATAATCTATCTATAAATCTAAATTATCTATCTTTTAATCTAAATTAAATTAAAATTCTAAATATTATCATGCCAATATATATTTATATATATAATTAAGAAAGATTTAAACATGAAACTAATCTAGAGTAAATTAAAATTTATATCCAAATTATATCCTATACATATTTATTTAAACAACGTCATCATATTTTTATTTTTTTCATAAATTGTTACCATTATAATTTAAATAAAATTTAAATAAAGTTAAAACTAAATATTATATCATCAATATTTATTTATATATTTAATTAGAAAATATTTTAACATCAATTTCACATGGATAAAATTTAAATCTATGGGGAAGATTGAACAAGTTACCCGAGACCGTAAATATCCATGTCAAAATAGGCATCAACAACTAGTCCAAAAGTCTGCTATCATCAAGAATCCAGGTTCACTTAGCCTGGGACGAACTACTTGCTATGTTCTTGCCCTTATCAGGCTTTCCTGAAAAGAGAGTTGTCATGATAAAGTAAGCTACCACTGCTTAGTGAGTTAATAGAGTTCCACTAGTTACCACACATATATAACATACTATCAGCTCATGTCGGCAAGGCAGCACGCCAGAGATGGCAAAAGATTTGGGGCATCAGCCCAATCTGTATTCCCATGTGTAAGGCCGAAGCCCTACGGGAAGTGTATGGAACGGGTCAGATAGGAAAGGAATCTGCAGAATTCCCTCCTGTGAATGGAGATCTCGCATTCGGGCAGAGCAGATAATACAATATGCAGATGCAAATGTACCAATAAACAAGTAAGCAGCAAGCATGCTAAGTAATTACACAGAATGTAAAAGTGAGCATGTAGTTCAAGGCATATCAGTTGTCAAGTTTCAGCAATGTCTAACATAAGTTCCCAACATACAATACAGTAATCAAAGAACATGAAGCAGCAGTTTTCTAGTTTCAGCAGTGTCTAACATACATTCCTAACATACAAATAAGTAATCAAGGAACAAACAACAACAGTTGTTTCCATACAAGTCAGTAACAATCACCAATAAGTACCGAAACATATGCAAGTAAGTAATGCAATTTGTCACTCACAAGGTCCTGAGCAATGCAATTAATCAATATAGTGCTTAAGCAAGTTAAGCTGTCCGTATTACTCTGTCAGACTGGTCAGTTCCTGCAGATGAGTTCCAATTCTAGCATATCAATGACCATTTCATACACATGATCCATATAATCCTAATTGTACTAATTAGGTTAATTATCATGTTTTGTTCCTAATGTCCCAGAGTGAGCCTATCCTTATCATCTGTCCAATAAGTGCATAAGAACTCTTTTAGATCAGTACCAAGGTATGACCTTCAGTTCCTAGTAGATTCCCATGGTTTCCTAGGTTTTTACCTAGGTATGGCCTTGTTTCAAGGTCAAACACAGGGATAGCAAGGCATATCAGGTCAAGTACTACAAAAGGCATATTTTAGTCCCACAAGTCAGTAGCCAAAGTCTTAGGTCAAATAGGTTAAGATTTTAGGGCGATGGCCTAACCCTTGGCCAATTACCTAGGCCAAATTGGCCATTCTCGGCCAACTCTTAACCAACGCAGGATACTTAGGGACAACCAAGGCCAAACATGGGTCATTTGGTGTCCTTAGTGCCCATGTCAAGTTCCAAGTGATAACTAGGTCGTTAAGTCCCCGGTTGTAGTCAGTTTGGCCACACAAGTAACCATGCGTTTAGAAAATGCTTGATTGACGTTAAACCCGTGATACCTTGGAAAGATGTGCAAATTGACGAACAGCTGCGATACGAAGAAAAGCCTGAACGCATAGTGGATCGTAAGACTACGAAGCTGCGCAACAAAGAAATTCCAATGGTGCTAATCCGGTGGAAATACCACAAGGGATCTGCACAAACTTGGGTACGAGAGGACGAGATTAGGAAAAAGTACCCAAAGTTGTTCATGTCTTAGATGATTCCGAGGACAGAATCAGTTCAACGGGGGAAGTTTGTAACAGTCTGTAATTTATAAAATATAAATTATAGCAACAAACTTTGGATATTTAAGTAATTTTGCCTAACTGTGTTTAATAATGTGAAATATATGCCTTGTATGTAATTAATTATAATAAGTTATAATTAATTAAGGAAACTTGCTTAAATTAGTTAAGATAAATTTAAACTATTAAATTTAGCAAATTGAAAGATTAAAGACTTGAGAATAATAAAAATAGACTAATAAAATTAAATTAGTCTAAAAAGACAAGTACTAGCAAAAAGAAATACCTCCTTGCTATTTCTTGCATTTAAAATGCAAAATAATGACAAACAATGGTAATATAGCATTTCACTAAGGGTAAATCAGTCTTTTGCTATTTGGGGCTAGAATTTCGGATTTAATAGGGGGTAATGGCTGAAACATTTGCTCATTCTTTGCATCCTCAAAAATTCAGATTTTGAGAGCCTCTCTCTCTCTCTAGAAAACTCTCTCAATCCCAATCTTCTCTCTAAGTTTTCTCTCAAATTTCTTAGTCAAATCTCGAATTCCGTATATCATTGGAAAGATATCGAAGAGTACTACAAGATTCTGCAATTGCATGTAGGATTTGGTTCGGATTTGAGGTAAGAACGCCCATAAACTCTTTGTATTTTTGGTTTTTTATGCAAAAATCGGGAATTCCCGATTTTGATTCGTTTGAAGCTGTTTTGCACGAGTTTAGGACTCGATTATTGCTTGGAAATCATCTGAAATTAACCACCCAAGTGTTCTAATACCTGGACCGAGGTTAGTTGATGTTTTTCCCTTCTTTTTATTCGGTTTTAGCTTCAAAAACGCAGCCTTGGGCTGCTGCTGTTTTCAGACTTAAAACAGAAATATAAGGCCTGTTTTGGACGTTTAAATGAAATGAAAATGCATTAGATATAGACCTAATTTGATCTTAGACATGTCCCTTAACGTTCTTATGACTTTTGACCTGGAAATGCATGCTTGAAGGTCAAAATTATGAACAAAATCGTGAACCCACAATTAAGTTCGTGACCTATGTCAAGATCAAATCACCTAAAATTTAACTGGTTTGAATAAATCTGAGTTAAACCAATAATCTTGTTTTAAATCAAAGTCCAATTAAGAAGTTTTCATAATAACACTTAATTGTTTTTAGAAAACTTTCAGAACAATAAAATAACAAACAATCAATAAACACAATCAATATCAAAACCTTTGTATAACCAATCTCTGATTACAATCACCTCTAATCTGTTTGATTAGACGAAGAACACAAACTGCTCTTAGGGTTTTTCAACCTTAGAGGCTTTAGAAACTTAGACAGAATATAGGTTACAATTATGAATTGATTAAGCGCCGAATTACATAAGAAAGACCTAGTCTATCTATATTTATAACCTTCTGATTTGTTTCCTTGACAAACTGCGATTTCTCTTGAGTGGATATCTTTGGAAGATCTTCAAATCTTGAAATCTTTATCACTTCCTGATTTGTAGAACTTTCTGTTATCTGTTTGTTGAACAACTTGAACTTTAACTCTAGCAGCTTGAACATTTTGAACTAGCAGCTCGAGTTTCTTGAACTAGCAGCTTGAACTTTGTAATTACACAGAAATACTACTAACGGTCTGAGAAATCCTAACTAACAGCTTGACATACTTAGATTATTTCCCAACAATCTCCCCCTAACTTAAATTCTTAACTAAGACTTTAAGTTTCTTTACACATAAGGAAATATATACAAAGTAAAACTGTTATACACAAACTAAGGCATCCAAAACTTACATATTACAACTGTGCAAGCTTCTGCCTTATATCCTTTATGAAGTCTCTCTTAAGTTCTTCTTTATCACAATCTATCTTCATTGTGCTCATCTGATGTAGCCATTCTGATGGTAAATCGAGAAATTCAAAACTATAAAATCCGCAGGATATGTCTGACAGTTTGAGTCTATATGTCATGGATTTTTCATATAGATCAATCTGTACAACCTTCATTTCCTTGGCAGCTTCTATGTCCATTCTTGTGGATTCTAGATCAATCATGATTTGAAGATGTTTTATGTTATTCTGAACCCATACTATTGGTGATCTAGAGTGACTAGCCTTCCCAATATTGTGCATCTGGGTCAGCTTTGCTCTAATCATCTTCTGAACTATTTGGATCAGGTTCTTATACTCCTCTTCTGGACCAGCTTCTCCTTTAACTACAAAATGATATACCAGATCAATGTTGTCCATTGATTTGGCATACATGTAAGTAATTGGAGGTTTGGAGAAGTCATATTGATCAAGGGCTTTCTCTATCTCCATTGCCTTCTGTAACTGTTGATAAAACATAACTCTTTTCACTTGATCAAACTTTGCTTGAAGAATGACTTCTGGTTGGGGCACAACAACAGTTTGAGAAGAGTCTTGGACTTGTTTAGGAGCCTTTTCTTTTGTAGTGGCCTTATCATACAATGCCTGAAGCTTTTCTGTGGACCATGATTGTGCAATTGCTCTTGGAATACCAGCACTTGCAGAGTTCACTTGCTAGTTTATTAGAAACCTTCGGTGTTCTGCTTTTGAAGGTCCTGTTGGCCTCTTCCTTTTCTTTTGTCCTTCTTTGACCACAAAACCACGTAAATATTCTCCAAGGGTTTCATCATCACCCATAGAGGTTTGAGCTTGTTGATCAAGGATTTGGTCTTGTTCTTCTACTAATTTTCTGGCCAGTTCAGCATCAGCAGCAACTTGAGCTTCTTTTGAAACAAACTTGATCTTTGGTGTTTCAATTAGAATACTTTTTCCTTTGCCTAAAGCTACTGCTTGGACTGTTGCTATTGCTTGGTCTGTTGAGGATGTTCCTTGAATTCCTTCTCTGATTAACACACCACCTGGCCTTTTAAGGGAAACAACTTGAACTTCTGGACTAACAGTTTGAGAAGCTGGTGGGACTGTTAGCCTAGAAGCTGAAACTGCCAGAGGTGAACTTGGAGCTGCTTGGACTGAATGTGGGTTCTCCTGATTCTCCCCCTTTTTGGATGCATTGGTTTGATCAGAGGGACAGAAAACCGCTGCTAATAGGGTTTGAATCTGCTTTTAGAGTTGAATAATCTTGTTTCCATAAAGCTTCAACACAAGTTGGAATTGGGCAAATAATTTGTGACCCTGTGCAGCAATAGTGGACTTATAATGTTCCAAAATAGCTACAACAGGTTTCAGCTGAGGATCCGTCAAAACCATCAGTTGCAGACTGGCCTCAAGATCTTCAAATGATAGAGGTATTTGAGATCTATCATTGGCACCAAAACCAGATGTATTAGAAGCATCTGGGCCCCTCTGTTCTTAGTATTGGGGGCTTCCAGAAGGTGCTTGCACACTTTCTGTTGCCATGGGTGTGGTCTTAGGTATGTTGGAACTGTCATGTGCCCCTTGTGCAGAAGCATCAGTAGTTCAGCCACAAAACCCATATGAACATCCTCAGAAGGGATGTTCACCTCCATATTGAGGGTGAGAGTATCCTCAGAGGGTGCCCTTTGGATATGTTGTGCAAGAGTATCCTCTTGCACAGAGATATTTGGCTCTGGTTGTGGGTCTGAGGTGGAAGGAGCACCTGCAACCCTTTGTTTCTTTTTAGTATATATTTTTAGTGGAGGGGTTGGGGAGGCATGTATGGTAGAAGGATCAGAAGGGATATATGTATCATGGGGAGTGGGTTGGGATCCTGGGGTTGAAGCAGTATTGTTGGGCTGAGCCTACTCAGGATCCTCTCCCCTGTTTCTTGGAATGAGAATCTGCATTGCTTGAGGCAATGAGACATCAATGGTTTGAAAGTTGGCACTTTGTTTCAAAAATCTTTTCACAGATGGCAAAGAGTGCATATGGGAAACATATATCCTTTTATGTATTTTTAAAGAATTGCAAGATTTTGCAATTATTTCAGACAAAAACCGAGGATACATAAAAAATTTCCCATTCTTTAAGGCATGATGCCTTAACATCCCTTGAAAAATCATATTTGAAAAGTTGAACTGTTGGCCTGAGGATAAGCAAACTAGAGCAGTTGCAATATTTGAGGAAAATTCAGACCAACCAGTCCTTTTAGGGCATAAACATTGTTGAAGGATATGCACAAGGTATTTTCATTTGGGGCCAAAATGTGCTATGAAGAAAGTAAATGAATCAGTTGGTCCCCTATACCCTATTTCAAAAAGTCCTGCATGTAAAGCAGTAAGAGAGAGATCGATTATACCTAAAGCATCTTGCAAATGCAAGTGCTATCGAATGGAATCTTTTGAGATGGTGATGGTATGACCATCAATGGTAGAAACAAGAGAAGCGATTCCTTCTTGTGTGCTCAGACTGGCTTTACTCCAGAATTGCTCTATGTGAGATACGTAGATAGTGGGGCTTACAGTGAGAGCATAGTGGATGGATGAACTGCGAAGGAAATCCATCATTTCATGAAAGGGTTGCAGTTCAGCATGCTTTAGGGTGTATGGAAGGCAGTTGTGATCTTTAACAAACTCCATTGGTGCTCAAGAACGAGAGGATTTAGGGTTTGGCTCGAAGATTTGGAAGTCACACAGGGAGGGAAAGAGAGGGCTCTGGAAGATATTTAGAAACTGGTAGTTGTAACTGAACAAAACTGGGACTTTTAAGGGTTTGGACTTTCAAAAATCTTTTCACAGATGGCAAAGAGTGCATATAGGAAACATATATCCTTTTATGTATTTTTAAAGAATTGCAAGATTTTGCAATTATTTCAGACAAAAACCGAGGATACATAAAAAATTTCCCATTCTTTAAGGCATGATACCTTAACATCCCTTGAAAAATCATATTTGAAAAGTTGAACTGTTGGCCTGAGGATAAGCAAACTAGAGCAGTTGCAATATTTGAGGAAAATTCAGACCAACCAGTCCTTTTAGGGCATAAACATTGTTGAAGGATATGCACAAGGTATTTTCATTTGGGGCCAAAATGTGCTATGAAGAAAGTAAATGAATCAGTTGGTCCCCTATACCCTATTTCAAAAAGTCCTGCATGTAAAGCAGTAAGAGAGAGATCGATTATACCTAAAGCATCTTGCAAATGCAAGTGCTATCGAATGGAATCTTTTGAGATGGTGATGGTATGACCATCAATGGTAGAAACAAGAGAAGCGATTCCTTCTTGTGTGCTCAGACTGGCTTTACTCCAGAATTGCTCTATGTGAGATACGTAGATAGTGGGGCTTACAGTGAGAGCATAGTGGATGGATGAACTGCGAAGGAAATCCATCATTTCATGAAAGGGTTGCAGTTCAGCATGCTTTAGGGTGTATGGAAGGCAGTTGTGATCTTTAACAAACTCCATTGGTGCTCAAGAACGAGAGGATTTAGGGTTTGGCTCGAAGATTTGGAAGTCACACAGGGAGGGAAAGAGAGGGCTCTGGAAGATATTTAGAAACTGGTAGTTGTAACTGAACAAAACTGGGACTTTTAAGGGTTTGGATTTTAAAAATATCTAGTCCCGCGTACAAACACCTTATAAATGACTGAAATGCCCTGCACACTTAACAGACCAAGTGAACAACTAACAGTCCCAGAAAATGAACTAGCAGCTTGAGAATATTCTCAAGCTGTTATTTAGTTACTGACCAATATCTATTGAAGCAGTGTCTCCCCCTTAACTAAACACATAAAACAAAGAATTTACACAAATTATAGAAGATGGTAATGTAAGGTAGATTAATCCATGTTTACCATACCAATATTTGATACGAGAAAAGTGAATCTTCCTACATCAAATGGTTTAGTAAAAAGATCTGCTAACTGATCATCAGTATGAATTTTGATAACTTGAATTAACTTCTTTTCATTACAATCCCTTATAAAATGAAATCTAATATCTATGTGCTTGGTTTTGGAAAACTTAACTGGATTTTGTACAATACTGATTGCACTTGAATTGTCAATATAAATAGAAGTAGATAGATAGTTCATACCATAGTCTCTTAGTGGGTTCTGGATCCACATAACCTGAGAGCAACAACTAGCAGATGCAACATATTCTGCCTCAATGGATGAAGTGGATACTGTGGTTTGATTCTTGCATTGCCAAGAGACTAGTCTTGCTCCTAGATATTGACATCCTCCAGTTTTTGACTTCCTGTCTATATTGCAACCTCCATAGTCACTGTTAGAATATGCTGTTAATTCAAGAGGAGAATCCTTAGGATACCATAGGCCTAATTTTGGTTGGCCTTTTAGATATCTAAAAATTCTCTTAACAGCAAACAGATGTGAGTCATTTGGGGCACATTGGAACCTGGCACAAACACGAACAACAAACATTATATCTGGTCTAGAAGATGTGAGATACATCAGTGAACCTATCAAAGATCGGTACAAATGAATTTCCACATCGACTCCTTCTTTATCTGCATCAAGCTGCTTATGAGTGTCCATTGGTGTGCTTGCAACTTTGATGTCCTTGTATCCAAACTTATCCAGAATGTCATTCACATACTTAGACTGACTGATGAAGAGGCCAGCGGGCTTCTGCTTAACTTGCAATCCTAGAAAGAAAGTTAGTTCTCCCATTGAACTCATTTGAAACCTTTTGTGCATCAAGGTCTCAAATTCCTTGCAAAGTATGTTATTAGTTGATCCAAAGATGATGTCATCAACATAGATCTGAACAAGAAGGATCTCTAATTTGATAGACTTTGTGAACAATGTCTTGTCTAGAGTGCCTCTCTTGAATCCATTCTGTAGTAAGTAGGAAGACAGAGTGTCATACCATGCTTTAGGAGCTTGGTGTAACCCATAAAGTGCCTTATCTAACTTGTAAACTCTGTCAGGATACTTGTAGTCTTCAAACCCAGGTGGTTGACACACATATACCTCTTCATCAATTGTACCATATAGGACTGCAGATTTTACATCCATTTGATACACCTTGAACCCTTTGTAGCTTGCATAGGCTAGGAACAGTCTGATGGCTTCAATCCTTTCTTCTGGGGCAAAGACATCAACATAGTCTATTCCTTCTTCTTGAGTGTAACCTTGAGCTACTAGCCTTGCTTTGTTTCTGATCATTATACCTCTTTCATCCTTTTTATTCCTGAAAACCCATCTTGTTCCAATTGCCCTTTTTCCTTTAGGCAAATCAACCAGTTGCCACACATTCTGAATCTTGAATTGCAGTAGCTCTTCTTGCATGGCTTCAATCCAAGATGGATCCTTTAGAGCCTCAGATGCCTTCTTTGGTAAGACATGCATGTTCAAAGGCAGCTAGACTAAACTCAGGAACTGCTTCTTCAGAAACAGTTGTTTCCTTGTGGATCATATTCCTTGTCTGCACAAGTGTGCGTGGGCTCCCATGATCTGGTTAAGAGGATGATATTTGTGAACCCTGAGTGTAGGTTCACTTTCTATCTGCATTGAACTTCCCAGGAGATGGGACTGATTCCCTATTAGTTGGAGGTGTTACTTCAGGACTTGGGATTGGCACCTCAAACTCTGTACCTTTGTCTTGTTGGTCAATCAGGACTCCAGGTGGGTCACAGGAAAGAAGTGGTAGAATAGTGTACTCATCCCATCTATCAGAATCTTCAACAGTTTGAGTCTTTGTGCCAACAGTCTGAACTCTTGTGCTGGCAGCATGAGAATTTGCACTGGCAACATGAGAGTTTATGTTACTAGTTTGAACAGTGTGTCCAACTGCTCCTGCGGAATACTCATCAAAACTTAGAGATTTTGTTAGTGAATCTAAATCAAATAACCAATCGAGACCAGTGCCTTTGTCATTTGCAGTATTTTCATTAAACTCAATATTTGCACTTTCTTCAATGGTTTTAGATACACTGTTATAGACTCTATAGGCTTTGCTATGTGTGGAGTATCCTACAAAGAATCCTTCCTCAGACTTGCTTTCAAACTTACCTAAGTGAGTTTTAGTATACAGGATAGTGCATGGACAACCAAATGGTCTTAGGAAGGTAACTAGGGGAATCCTATGATGGAACAACTCATGTGGAGTTTTCCCTTGTGACTGGACTACTTGGACCCTATTTAGAAGATAACAGTCTGTATTAACTGCCTCTGCCCAGAATGTCATTGGCAATTTGGAATCAGCTAACATGGTTCTAGCAGCTTCTATTAATGTTCTATTCTTCCTTTCAGCTACTCCATTTTGTTGTGGTGTTCTAGGTGCACTGTACTGTTTTGCAATTCCTTTTGACTCACAGAAACTGTTTAGATCATGATTTTTAAACTCAGTTCCATTGTCTGACATGATCACCTTTACTTTTAAGTTAGATTGGTTTCCAATTTTTAGAATAAAGGATTTAACTAACTCAGCAGTCTCATCCTTAGTCCTAAGAAAATAAACCCATGTAAACCTGGTGAAATCATCAACAATAACAAAACAGTAGGCTCTTTTATTCAAACTCAAAACTGAAGTTGGACCAAAAAGATCCATATGAAGGAGATGAAGAGCAGTAGAGATTGAATTTACTTCTTTGGCCTTATGAGAAGTTTTGTGTTGCTTGCCTTTGAGACAGGCTACACAATGATAACCACATATGAACTCCTTTTGTGGTAAACCTCATACCAATTTATTTTTGACTAAGGTATTCATAGCTTTGAAGTTCATGTGACACATCCTTCTGTGCCAAAGTGCAGACTCATTAGATGATGCTTTGGATATTAAACAACTTAATGTATTTACCTTGGATAATTTTTCAGTGTCCAAACAGTATACATTGTCTTTTCTTGGTGTTCTTAGTAAAACAAAATTTTTAGGTATTTTAAAATCTTTGGATAGGACAATGCATTCAGAGTCTGTGAACAGAACAACATTCCTTTTGTCACATACTTGAGACACACTCAGCAAATTATACTTCAGTTGTTCAACATACAGTACATCATTAAAGATCATGTTACCTGCTTTGACAGTACCTTTACCTGTTACTTACCTCCTTTGGAGTTTCCACCAAATGCAACATATTCTCCTTCAAAGCTTTTGAAATTTGACAAGCACTCAGAATTGCCTGTCATGTGTTTAGAGCATCCACTGTCCACATGCCATATTGTCTTATGTTGGTTCCTGTGGTTGCCCTGCACAAATAAAGGCTTAGTTAGTAGTGGAGTAAACCCAAACCAAAATGGTTTTGGGTTGTTCATGGCATTAACACAACTAAATATTGTTTGTGTCTTTTTAAACTTAGTGAGATCCACTGGTGAATTCTGTGATGAGTATTTAGTTATGACATGAGGTGTCCAGTTGTTTTTCCAAACTTTTGCTTTAACAGTCTCAGATGATTCACTACCAGTTCCAATTTTTGTCTTTGCAGTTAGAACTGGATGTTGATTGCTAACAGATTCAGATTTTATACTACCAGTTCCAACTTTTGGCCTAACAGTTCCAACTTTTACATCAGCAGTTGGAACTGTGTTTATGCCTTTAACACACCATTCCTGTTTCACACTTAGTTTAGGTTTAACTAAAGCTTGTTTTCTCTGTACAGGCTGCTTTTTGTTGACTTTTATAAACCTATGGTCAACTGTGTGCTTTGGAACTGACGTGGCAGGTTTTGGAGTCTTTAAAGCTGTTGGTTTTTGTGAACCAGAGTGTTTTTGAAACACAGTTTGTTTTTCAACAACTGGCTTATAAATACTGTGTTTAGCCAAATGGTTTTTCCTGCCATAGTGAAAACATATTTTGATTGTTTTGATTTGAGAACCAGTTTTGTGTGACTATAATTGATTCTTGTTCCTTTGATTTCCCCTCACCTGTTGCTGTGTGGAAAACTTTTGTACACCATGCTGTTGGCATGTGCATACTGGAACATTTTTACCCTTTTTACCTGTCTTGGAAGAGGATGCAAAATTACAGTTAGAAGGTACAGAGACATGTGAAGCATGTTTGTAATCACTCATCTTCTCTTTTCCTCTCAAACTATTGGTGTCTTCCCTCAGCCTTCTAGTTCTAATAGAGTTAGAAACAGGAGATCTTTTAAAACCAGAAGCAGTGATTATGTTGATAGGCAACATTCATCACATCTCAGTAAAGGCAAGGGCAAAGCCATTGCTCAACCTTAGAAAGCTGGGAATAAGTTTCCCAAACCTGTAGAAGGACAAAATCCAATTAAACTTTCTGTATTTGATCTTTGCCCTCCTAAAAAGAGGAAAGAGGACACAGGTTAAGCTGTTGCTATTGTGCCTTCCACTCAAACTGTTGGTTCTTCTAAAAATAGTAATAAGTTTGCTAAACCGGCTGAAAAGGCCAACAAGGGTATCCTAGAATGTGTTTCTGGGAGTACTTCTTCCAAAAAGTATAAAAAGAGATAATGCTATAAATGTGGAAAGAGTACTCATATGGCCAAAGACTGTCCTGAAACTGAGCACATGAGGCCTGTTGACACTGCTAGTTCCAACATTGTAAAATCCAGCAGTGTTGGAAGTAACATGGTCATTGAGGAGAGTATCCAAGCTGATACAATCCAAATTGGAAATAGTAGTGTAGATCTAAGTGGTCCATCAACACATGTTGATGAAGAAGGAGAACTCATCCTTATGATGAGTTCCCCTAAAAACTAATATTTTCCCATGACACTCTGCTGGTTAAACAACCAAGCAAGGTTTGGTACTTGGACAACGACTGCTCAGGCCACATGACAGGTTGCAAAGATTTGTTGAGTGATCTCAGGCCTGAAAAAGGGCCAAAAGTCACATTTGGTGATAATATTCAGGGATCCACAGAAGGATATGGAACCCTTCAACTGGTGCTGCAATATTCAAAAAAGTAGCCTATGTGTCTGGGCTAAAACATAATCTTGTTAGCATTAGCCAGTTGTGTGACGCTAGCTACAAGGTTAACTTTGATGAGCACCTAGGATACATACCGGGTCCCCAAGGCAAGGTTGTGCTGTGTGCACAAAGGAAGAAAGGTGTATATGTTGTGGATATGAAATCTGCTGATCCCATAACTGAAACTTGCTTTATCTCAAGGAGCAATGCAGACCTAAACTGGTTATGGCACAAAAGGCTATCACACCTGAACTCCAAGAATATCAACAAACTCTGTAAGAAAGAGTTGGTAACAAGTTTGCCTTCTATAACCTTTGTTAAGGATAAACTCTGCACAGCTTGTGAGAAAGGCAAGCAGAGAAAAACATCTTTTAAATCCAAGCATAATTTTTCTATTGATACTCCTCTCTTCATAATCCACATGGACTTGTTTGGACCTGTCAGTGTCCCAAGTCTAGGAGGTAGAAGATAAACTCTAGTAATGGTTGATGAGTTCTCCAGGTTTACATGAGTGATCTTCCTAAAGACCAAAAGAGAGGCTGCCAGAGAGATTATTGGATTTATAAAAAAGATAAAAGTTCTAAACTCTGCTCAAGTCAAGCAGCTTAGAAGTGATCATCGTACTGAATTCAGAAACACTACTCTTGAGGACTTCTGTGAAGAAAGAGGGATCTCACAAAACTTTTCAGCTGTAAGAACTCCACAACAAAATGGAGTTGCAGAAAGGAGGAATAGAACCCTCATTGAAGCTGCCAGAACCATGCTGTGTGCATCAGGTTTGCCTTCATCATTTAGGGCTGTAGCTGTCAGCACTGCCTGCTTCACTCAAAACAGATCCCTAGTGGTGAAAAGGTTCAACAAGACTCCTTATGAGTTAATCAAAGGGAGAAGGCCAAATATAAGCTATTTCCATGTGTTTGGATGCCCCTGCTTCATTCTGAATCAGAGGGATCAGCTGGCAAAATTTGAACCCAAAGCTGATGAAGGTGTGTTTGTTGGATATTTTGCTGTATCTAAAGCCTACAGAGTATACAACTACAAAAGAAAGGTGATAGATGAATCTATCAATGTCACCTTTGCGGAGTCTAGGAATGCCTCTACCAAAGCTGTTCCTGAATCAGTTTCAGGAGAGTTTAGCTTTGATGATCTTATGCATTCAGATGATGAGGAAAAGGACTCAAAAGCTTCCACTTCACCCAGAGTGGAACCTGTTAACCACAATGGACATGATGATGATTATGTTGATACACCCTGTGTGAACAAATGTACTGACATAGTTAATGCACAATGTCCAGAACCAATCAATGCTGATTTCCCTGAATCCTCTGTTGATGTGTTTAACAATAGAGATTCATGTTCAGTAGCTGAACAGGCTCAAGATAACAGTGTGTCTGAAAATCTTGAAAGCTGTTCTGCAAGACCTGATGAAACTGAAAATGATACAGGAGAATCTTCATTGAAACATGATCCTAAGTGGATCAGGTGTCACCCCAATGATCAAATAATTGGTGACATCAACAAAGGGGTACAAACAAGATGGGACAACTTAGGAAACGTTTGTATATTTTCTAGCTTTGTGTCCCTGATGGAGCCTAAGAAAGTAGATGATGCACTTAAAGATGTCAATTGGATCACTGCCATGCAAGAAGAGCTCAATCAGTTTGAGAGAAACAAAGTATGAAAGCTGGTCCCTGTTCCTAAAGGTAAAACTATAATTGGCACCAAATGGGTCTTTAGAAACAAAATGGACGAGCAAGGTCATGTCATTAGAAATAAGGCAAGACTGGTTGCTCAAGGCTATAGGCAAGAAGAACGCATAGACTATGATGAAACATTTGCTCCAGTGGCCAGGTTAGAAGCAATTCGTTTGCTTGTAGCCTATGCTGCCCACAAGAGCATGAAGGTATTTCAAATGGATGTCAAGAGTGCATTTTTGAATCGTAAGTTGTAGGAAGAAGTATATGTTGGGTTTCCTATACCCTTGCTAGGTTAAATTAAAACTTTGCGGAAAATTAAATAACCTAACTATGCAAGAATATAAAACCTTAAGGATCTAACCAAACAAGCTAAGCAACTAATTATTAAAATAAAGAGATGAATAAGAAAAACTAACCTTGAGAAAATTCGCAATTTTCTCCACGAAGAACGATTTCACGAACAGCCTCTGAATCGAGCAACAAGCGTCTAAAGCAAGATCGCATCTAGTTGTTCACACCCAATGAACAAAAGAAAAGATAATTATAACTTTTCTAAGCTCAGATCTCAGAGTCCCAAAAACTGGTATCCCTTGTGATCGTTAGAGAACTTAGAATCGAATGAGCGAGGAATGAAGCAGGCAGGGGCTGCCTATTTATAGGTTTTAGAAACCTACAAATTTTTGATCCCAAATCCATGTGGGATGGATTGGTGGCCGGCCCCCCTATTAGGGTTTAGGGGGTGCCCTGTTGACTATCAACTAATTGCAGTTTAGCCCCTGTACTTCCTCAATTAATTCTATTAGCTTCCGGTTAATTTATTAACTATTAATAAATTAACAAACTAACCCATTAATCAAATATAATCAATTATTTAGTTTCTAATTAATTTATTAAACATAATAAATTAACAAACTAATTATCATTATATATTTAAGTTAATCATCTTCTCTTTACAATTCATTGCATGCACCCAAAAAGGATCCAGCCTGATAACAATATGTTTACAAATAATTGTGACTTGGACACTAATTCCAACAGTATATGTCAAGCAGCCTCCAGGCTTAGAAAGTGAACTACATCCAGGTTTTGTCTATAAGTTGGACAAAGCTCTCTATGGTCTAAAACAAGCCCCTAGAGCCTGGTATGACACTCTTACTGATTTCCTTATGAGCAATGGTTATTCCAGAGGTAAAGTGGATACCACATTGTTCATAAAGAAGGTGAAAATTGATATTATGATTGTTCATATATATGTGGATGATATAATATTTGGTTCTACTAATGAACAGTTATGCAAGAACTTTTCACTGCTCATGAAATCCAAATATGAAATTAGCATGATAGGTGAACTTACTTTATTTCTAGGATTACAGGCTAAACAAACCTCAAATGGAATTTTTATTAATCAAAGAAAGTACACTTTAGATCTTCTGAAAAAGTTTAAATTTGATCAAAGTTATCCCATCAAAACCCTAATGGCAACCAATGTAAAATTGGATGCTGATGCCTGTGGCAAAGCTGTTTCAGCAACAGCTTACAGAGGCATGATTGGGAGCTTGCTATATTTAACTACTAGTAGACAGATACTATGTTTGCTACCTGTTTATGTGCTAGTTTTCAAGCTGACCCTAAGGAATCACATCTAGTTGCTGTAAAAAGAATCTTTAGATACCTAAAGGGTACACCAGGTTTGGGTCTTTGGTATCCCAAAGACTCCAGCCTTGAACTAATTGGTTATTCAGACTCTGATTTTGCAGGATGCAGGCTAGACAGGAAAAGCACAACAGGTGGATCTCAACTCATTGGTGGTAAGTTGATCAGTTGGTGTAGCAAGAAGGGAAGTCAGTTTCTACTTCTACTGTTGAAGCTGAGTACATTGCTGCTGGAAGCTGCTGTGGGCAGTTTCTATAAATGCAGCATCAACTTGAGGATTATGGCCTTGTATATAAGAAAACTCCTATTCTGTGTGATAATACAGGACAGGTTTTACCTGTCCTTTGCTTAGCCAGTTTCTGAAAACTTGGACAGCTTGGACATATAACAGGCTTGACAAAGTATGTTTTAATCTCAAACCTGTTCTGTTGTACAAACTTCCAACCTGCTCACTCTTATAATCTGTCATACAAGGCAATGCCTTGTAACCTGTTCAGTTATTGAACAGGCTTCACAATGAAACCTGTTCTCATCTAGCTGCACAGGTTGCATGAACAGCTTGAAGAGTGACCAGTGTGTGATGAAACCTGTTCATCACAGGTTTGAACAACAGCTTGAAACATCATTTTTAATTATCTTTCTTCACGTTCAAGTTACTTAAATTACGTATTTATTGAACTTAATTACCTACGGATAATGTTTGTTAACGTGTGTTAGTAGTTAAAAAGGTGAAGTGGTCTGACAACCGTTCTGACACGGCAAATTCCGTTTTCCAATAAAGAACATTTCAAATCAACCGCCTAAATCTTTCTCTCTCCTACTCACTCACATTCACATCCTATAAATACCTAAACCATTGTTTCATCTTCTTCTTCTTCCTACTACTTCCATACCTTACTGATAAATCCTAAACAAACTAAGTATCAAAACATCCTGCATCTCTCCTACTTTCCCAAATGGCTCACCAAAACAATCCCCTTTTGCCCGTGTTTATTGGTGATGATGTAGTAAAGCATCCATCTGTCAACACCATGCTCACACTCAAACCCACCAACTACATTGCTAACCTGACCATTCCGAAAAACCATGTGGGAAAAGGTTATGAATCGATGGTGGATTTCTTTCAAGCCCATCCTCTGCCCTATGCAATGACTGCCTCTCCTGGTGTCATGTACTAGCAGATGGTTTATGAGTTCTGGTACACATGTTCTTATGACCCATCTACCAAAACCATCAAAGGAACCATACTCAATGGCACTCAAACCATTGAAATCACTACTGCTCTTCTCAGGGAAGTTCTTCATCTCCAAGTGGCTGACATTTATGACAAACCTCAACCTGAGAATGAGCAAATGGGCAACCTGCTACGCTTCTGTGGTGTAGCTGAACCTCTTCGCCTCAGTGGTGATAAGCCTAAGCAGCAAAGTTGGTTCTTTTGATCAGCTTAGCAGAGATGAGATTCCCATAGTACTACAGTTTGTGGATGGGACTACACTGAACATGGCAAGGTTGATTTTCCTGAATCTAAGGAATCTGGCGGAGCAACAACAACGACCAGAAGGTGGATCCAGTGACTGCTCCCAAGGGAAAATCCAAATCAAGGCCTCCCTGTTCCTGACCCAGTCTCACCACCAGTCCAAACAGAACCTCTCATCACTTCTCCACAACATCCATCCTCTACTTCATCCCTCAAATCCTATAACAGACGCAAATCTTTAGCCAAAAAGAAACCATCCTCCCAAACTAACCCCTCTGACCCCTCCCAACAGGAGTCAGTTGACAAAGAAGCAACCCTTGCTGTTTTTACTTCTCCTATTTTGGGAGAAAGTGCAGCAAACTTGGAGCAGGCTTCACTCCAACATGAGTCCACCCTGAGTCAGCCTAGGCCCTCTGGTTCCTCCTAACAGGAACCAGTTGTACAAATGGAGACCACCACATCAACTGTCCAAGCCTCTCAACAGGCTGAAGACATTAAAAGACAGGTTCCCTCTCAACTCCACACTTAGTCCACACAGTCACCACCTCATACTTCTCATACACAATCTGAGTCTGCACAAGGTGCCCAAGCTGCTGGAAAAGACCATCCAGCAGATCAGCCTCAAACTTCTGCTCCTGGTGATGTAGCTGTTCCACACCTAACAGCTGTTGAAGGACCATCAACCCAAGCTGATCAACCTATGGGAATAGAACATCCCTTTGGTGAGGCTGCTCCCCAAGTGCACATTCCATCATCAGCTTTCACCAGTGATGATGCTGAAATGCATATCCCATCTCCCCATGAAGAGGTGCCTAAAGACCAAGGTACTACTGAGGGACACAACCCCAGGTCTTGATGAAGGTGCTACAATACCAGCAGCATCTGAAAGACCACCAAATCCTACAATTTCACCGCATGATGCAGATACAGCCACTGCTGAAGGTCCCCTTGACCCTTCCAAGCTGGGCCATTTAACTTATGCCCAGGCTATATAATTACTTTCCAAAGTCTCCCTACCCGCACCTACTGATCCACATACTCCTCACTCCTCACCATCACCATCATATTCCTCACCTTCCACCCAATCCAAACAGTCAACCTATACACCTCCATCCCTCAAAAATCTATCTTTGAAGGATCAGCTGTCTGTGCTGACCAACAAGGTTGGCTATTTGGAAAACTCTATTACCTCCCTCCCTTCAATCATTTCAGACTCTGTGTCTGCCTAGCTTCAGGGGTTCCTTTATTTGTTCAGGACTTCTTTCCTAACCTTTCTCCCCAAGCTGATCACTCTTCTCAGCTGCTTGCACTCACTGCACAGCTTCAACAACTATCCTCCTCCCTTTCATCAATTCTTTCTACCCAACAGAACTCCGTGTCCACACTGTCAGCTGTTTCCCAACAGCTATCAGCTCTCGTTGACACCTGCTCAAACACTCTCCCTTCCACTTTAGCCAGCTTGAATACCTTAGTGGTCTTTCTGTCCAATTCTGTGTCCTCAAACTTTGATGATATGCAAGATTCTCTTAAACTGTATCTTGCACAACTTCAAAGTTTGGTGTTCACAACATCTGACAGAGAAGCTATTGCCCAGCTGTCATCCCTTGCCACTTCTCATTCTTCTTCTCTTGAAACCTGTATTACCCAACTTGCAGAGGTCAAGGATAATTTGGCTTTCTTAGTGCACATCCTTGTAGGTTCCAAGCCTGTTGCCAAAACTGCTGCTACTCAGCCTGTTGGATCCGTTCCTTCAGACAGACCTGTTGTTGAAGGGTTTGTGACATCTCCTTCAAAGGGGAAGAAGATATTTGCCTCGCAGACCAAGTCTAATGGGGAGAAATCTTTATCTCCCTCTATGGAGAAATCAGCTTCTACAGGGCAAGCAGCAAGTCTTTCCCAAACAGGTCTTGTTACAGGTGTCTCTAAAATTTCTGAAGCTGCTCAGCCTACTGAGGCTGGATCTCCAAGCCCTGCACCATCTAAGGGGGAGGAATCCATTCCTGAGGATAGGCCAAGCAGAAGGAGATATCTTATTTTAGAACAAATTGAAGTAGAGGAAAAAGAGGAAACTGATGCTGTGATAGCGACGACAACAAAGGGTAAAGAAAAGCCTCAGTGGACACTGACTATCTCAAGGCTGCTCAACTCAAATTCGATAAATCACATGTCAAAGAAATGGGTGTTGCATTGGACACCTATTATCAATTCAAAGAAGAGCAGCTTGAAATGTTGGAAAGACAAAAGAAGAAAGAAGCATCTGCCAAAGCTGCCAAGGCCTTTGCATACAAGGAGGCAAGAAAAGTTAAAATGCCCTCCTTGGATGTTCAAAGGAAACTGTTAGAGGCTGCAAAAGAGTTAGTGACTGAGAAAGAGGAAGAGAAAGAAAAAAGTGCACAGGTCTTAGTGACCAAGTCAAAGCCTGCATCCTCCTCAGCAAGAGCCCAAGTACACTTTGACAACTTGGCAAGTGCTGATGGGTCGTCGTTGTGACCCGCAGACTTAATCCTTAAATCAACTATTTAGCTAGAGAAGTAAGGGTCGAATCCACATGGAGTGTGGTCGTAATTAGGATTAGGTTATTAGCCTTATAAGTTTACTGAAAGCATTTAAATTGTGAATTTGTGGATTTGAATGATTTGTTTAGAGTAATGGTTTGCTATTGCTTTGTAACTAAAATTATTGACGAAGTAACTAACGTAGAAGATAAACAATCAAGAGACGAATAACCATTAACGGGATCACCACGACATAAGCATTACTCACTCTAATTTCATTCAATGATCACATAGACATAACCAATTGCGCGACTAAATTAATCAAACATGTCTTAACCAATAACTCTCGATATAGCGTATGCAATATTAATACTTGTCTTAATCCCTAAGCTAATGGAATCGACACAAATAATAGTACCACGATAAACTATCTTGCTTTTACCAATTAAAACATACAATCATAATCATAGTTGAATGCTTATCATTTGCATACACATAATAGATCTCATTTAATACAAATACATCAAAGCACGAGAAATTAAACTAGAGTAAACTTTGCCGTAGATCCCCTGCAAACGGCTAATGGGATTAGCCGTTCATCGTATGCTCTTCACAATCGTAGATCTGATTCATTGAGTAGCTTGTGAATCACCGTCTTCGTTCTCGTATCGCAGATCCACTCCGGCAGGGCTTCGGCACACTTTCACACACGTCGGGACTCTCTCCAAGGCTGCCCCACGACTTGTATATATAGGGAGGTCAAGATTAGGGTTCCACAAGTTGTAAAACGCGTTTTTGCACCGCACTAGCGCATGCCAGGTGTAGGCCTGCGCGCCTCCTGCGCCCGGATGCGGCTATGGTTTAGCTGGCATGCGCTGGAACGAATCTGGACAGTTGGGACTCTTTGTGGAGCGAAGGGTGGCGCAGGCCTGCGCCCCCTTCAGCTCCGTTTGCTCTGAATTCTCTCGGATTGCTTCTTTTAACATCTTGGCCCTGAAATACAAACTTGGAGTAATAATATGGATATTACGAAGTATCGGTGCTTAAAATGATCATAATATGACTCTGAAACCATATAAATTATAGACTTATCAAATCTCCCCAACTTAACTCTTGGTCGTCCACGAACAAGCCTTTGGAATCAGAACTAACTATGTAACTAGCATGTATTAGCCTTCGCACTAATGCATTAAAATTCTTATCATGTAAAGTTGTAACATCCTTAGATCTAAATTATTGTACTTTAGATTAATTAGTTGGATATTTTGTAATTTGTATAATTAAGTTGGATTACGAAAGATGATTATGTATCCGGATCGTTAAAATTTGGTTGCTATTTTAAGAAATTAAGAAATTTGAGAATTTTGAATTATTATTATGGAGTATTATGATTTATAAATATTAGTAATGATAAAAGTATGATAAAATCAGTATTTAGTGAAATCAGATAAGTTGAGGGGCTAAAAGTGTCAATAGCCAAAACTTGAGAAATAAAAGACCTTTAGTCTTTTATTTTGGTTCATTTTCATTTCAATATCACCAAAAGCTCTCAATCTCTCTCTAAAATCTTTGCTGAATTTCGGATTTGAGGAGCTAAATTCGTGGATTGAAGTTAACAATTACCAAGAAGTAAGTCTGAATCAAGTTGAATATCATTCTTGGAAGATTACTGAAGCCTCAGAAACAAGAATCAACCGTTGAAACGTCCTAAACGCTAAGAAATCTGAGTTTTTGTGAACCTTAGTGTTCTTGAGAAAAATCTTCATCTTTGGTCATTTTTGGACGAATTAGAGTGTTATTGATGGGGAAAAATGATGTAGAAACACCCCAAATATGTTAGTATGACATGGGATTTAATTGCATGTAAATAAAAATGGATTTTTGAAAATTTCAGTACAAAACCCGTAGCTGCAACCTGCATTTCTGCTGGTGAACTCGGCGAGTTCTAGGGTGAACTCGGCGAGTTCCCAAGAACACTTGAATAACTCTTCAAAAATTTATAAGTGTTGGATCCGAATTCGGTTGGGACCCGAATTCGGATGAGACCCAAACTTAGATGGAACCGGAGTCGAATAAGAACCGAACTCGGATGAGACCCGAACTCGGATGGGTAAAGTAATTCGGATGGGTCCGAAATCCGACCGAGGATCCGAAATTCGGACCTCAACTCGGCGAGTTCCTTGGACCAACTCGGCGAGTTGGTTACAGTTTATGTGAGATTCGGATGGGGTTTTTTAGACCCGAAATTATGGTTAATTAAACACACTTTTGAGATACTTTTTGTAACATATTAAGGTAAACAAAGAAGGGTTAATTGGGAATAATAACACCTCGAATGATGGTTTTTTTATCGTGAGTTTCGGATGACGGTTCCGATTGTTGTAACACTTTAATGTTGTATAATCATGATGGAAATTGTTACCAAACATATGTATGATATGTTTTATTTATGGAAATGTAACAGGTCCCTTGTGGTGTTGTTTAACCCACAGTGGGGTACTTTGTGAGTCCGGTTGAAATTTCGAGGAGAAATAAGATAAACTAAAATTAACTAACGCACCCACTGTGAGTACCTTTGATTTTAACATGTCTGCATCTGCTTTATGTTTGCTTTGCCTGCTGAGGCATGTTGTTTCACTTTCATTTAGCACTCTACTAACTTGCGTATATGTTGATGCACATTCATACTTGTTGCATGTCCGTGTCTTTGTTGTGAAGTCTTGGAAGATTTGATACTACTCAATCGGAATGTACTATGAGACCAATGTTGTAATATATTCTGAGTGATGTAATAATGTATTGAGTACGTAGACTTAGACATGAAACATTGTAGCACCGTAGGGTGTTTGACAAATTCGTATTATTTTAATTTATATACTTTAATGCTTCCGCACTTGTTTAAGCATTCAGATCATTATGTAATAATTTATGTGGTGATTAATCCTGGGTGTATTGTAATGGTGGTTAATGTGGCAAGGGTGTCACAGCGAATGGTATCATAGCAGTATTTTGAGATTCAAGTGTCCGTGAGGTCTTGGTCTCAAACATTAAGTGATGATATGTAGTGATTTTAAGTAATGATCTGAACTAAGATAGATTACGATCTAGTAATTATAAGAGATTGACTTTCATACGGGACAATGGCTGGTGTCTTTAAATTAATGACATGTTACTAAACAAGTTATATGTTTTATATTTCAGAACATGTCTGGAGGAGGAATGACACCCGAAGAAACAAGAGAAATGATGCTATCAATGATGGCAGATAAAACAGAATGATTCAAGATCAATTTCGGGCTGGAGATGAGGCCAAAGCTAAAACAAAAGAAGACAAGAGAAAAGAAAAGAGGGAACATGAAAGGAATTATGTTGTGGATGACATAAACCTTAGAAATAAAGCAAAACGTAAAGACAGGGCAAGGAAAAGATTGATTATGAAACCGGAATTGATGAAAATTACATGAAATATGTCATTAGATCGTTCAAGACTGGCAACCACCAACATTCTCTGGATCTCTGAGAATTGAGGAATCGGAAATATGGATTACAATTATGGAACAGATTTTTACGGAGATGAATTGTAAGGATGAGTACAAAGTATATTTGGCTAAGGATCAATTGATTGGACAAGCCAAGAAATGGTGGAACTGTTGGGAAAAAGAATTAGGATCAGAGTTGATTACTTCCTTTAGTTAGGAACAGTTCAAGTTGTTGTTTAGTAGGCAATATGGTGAGCCTGATATCGTACCTCAGGTTGATCATGAAGAAAAAGTGTCAGGATCTGAAATTAATTAACCAAGACTAACTGATTTGAATTTATCAGAGTATAAATCAATAATCTTGTTTTGAATCAAAGTTTAATTAAGAAGTTTGCGGAATAACACTTAATTATTTTAACAAAAGCTTTTAGAACTCATAGATAGACACAAATAAGTAAATCAAAATTGCTTGTATTGCTGACTTCAATGATTACAATCACCTCTAATCTGTTTGATTAGACGAAGAACACAAACTGTTCTTAGGGTTTTACAACCCTAGAGGCTTATGAAAACTCAAACAAAAAGCAATTACAATCTTGAATATGCAGAAAAACTCCTATACAATAGAAAGACCTATTCTATGTATTTATATTGCTTCTTGATTTGTTTCCTTGAAGAACTATGACTTCTCTGATAGTAGATATGCTGGAATCTTCGTGTAGATATCTTTTCCTGAAAATCAGCACTTTCTGTTTGTAAAACTGTTGAGCAGCTTGAATCACTTGACAGCTTGAACAGAGCAGCTTGAGTTGATTTACTCTGGCAGCTTGAACTTTTACACTAGCAGCTCGAGAATCTTCAACTAACAGCATGAACTTTGTACTTACATAGAAATTCTACTAACAGTTTGAGAAGTCTAACTAACAGCTTGAACTACTTAGACTATTTCCCAACAATCTCCCCCTAACTTAAATTCTTTACACAAGACTTTAAGTTCTATACAAATAAGGAAATAAACAAGTAAACTGTTATTTACAAACCAAGGCTTTCAAAATCTTACAACTGTGCAAGTTTCTGATTTACAGCCTTCAAAAACTCTTTCTTCATATCCTCTCTATCACAAGATAACTTAACAGATCTCATCTGAAGTAACATAGCTTTTGGTAGATCATAGAATTCAAAATTGAAGAACATACCAGATCCATCTGTAAATTTTATTCTGTAAGTCTTTGATTTGACAAACAGATCAACTTGCTTGATCTTCATTCCCTTTGCATTTGCATTCTCTATATCTTCCCATATAGACTCAGGATCAACAATGCTCTTCAGATCTTTGATAGCTTTCTTTACTTGTGGTAGAGCCAATCTTACTTGTGTTACAGACCCAACATTGTGCATTCTTGTGAGCTCATCTCTGGTCATCCTTTGAGCCATATGCATGATGTTGTTATACTCTTCTTCTGGACTAGATTCCCTTCTTACTACAAACTGGAATCTTAAGTCAATGTTGTCCATTGACTTAGCATACCAATAGTTAATAGGAGGTTTTGTAAAGTCATGCTGGTCTATCAATTTCTCTATCTCAATCACCTTTTGCAGTTGATGCTCAAACAACACCATTTTAACCTGATCCAGCTTTGCTTGTGGCATTGACTCTTATTCAGGAATAGAAGCAGTAGCTTGAACAGAAGGAGCAAGGGCACTGACAGTAGTTTGAACATCACTTGTACCAGTTTGAACTGGTTCTTGGGATCTTTGGACTTCTTGGGAGACTTTGGCTTTCTTTCGTTTGTCCATCTCTTTGTCATGGATATCTTGTAGTCTCTCTGTGCTCATGGACTGAGCCATTTTCTTTGGGATACCTGCTGCAAAGGCAAAATTAATAAGAAGTCTTCTATGCTCAGCCTTAGAATGCCCTCATGGCATCTTCCTCTTCTTTTCCCCTTGCTTTACCACAAACCCTCTCAGGTAATCACCTAAGGTTTCATCATCTTCCATTGGGGACTGGGTTTGCTGGTCTAACTCTTGATCTTGTTCTTCTGCTAATTTTCTGGCAATCTCAGCATCAAAAGCAATCTGGGCTTCTCTGGTAGAAAATTTGTGCTTTGGAGACTCAATAAGAATACCTTTGCCCTTATCTTTTGTAGCAGAAGATGTTGCTTGGACTGAACTGCTAGGAGCCTGAGTTGTTTCTCTTATTACATCTCCAGTTGGTCTTGTAGAGGCAACTTGAGTTTCTAGGCTAACAGCTTGAGAAGCTGTTGGGACTGCTAGCCTAGAATCTTGAGCTGTTGGAGCTGCTTGGACTGATTCTGTTGGAGCTGCTTGGACTGATTCAGGTTGATGGATCTCCTGATTCTCCCCCTTTTTGGAAGCATTGGTTTGGTCAGAAGGACCTACAACCGTTGCCAATCGGGTTCGAATCATGTGCTCTAATTGTATGATTTTATTTCCACAGAGGGTGAACCCTTTATGAAGATAATCCATTCGTTGATTCTGAGCAGCTTCTGTCTGTCTTAGTGCAGTAAGTTGTGCTTCCTGTGCAACAATGATGGACTTTTGGTATTCCAACATTGCTACAACAGGTTGCAGCTTAGGATCCATTAATAACATAAGTTGCAGACTAGCATCAAGATCAGCAAACGAAGTTGGTGCTTGTGATCTATCACTGACATGAATTCCAGAAGTGAAAACCTCTGGGCCCCTCTGTTCTTGGTACTGGGGACTTCCAGATGGTGCTTGCACACCTTCTGTTGCCATGGGTGTGGTCTTAGTAATGTTGGCACTGTCCTGTGCCTCTTGTGTAGAAGCAGCAGTAGTATCAGCCACAGAACCCATATGAACAGTCTCTTGTGAGATGTTCACCTCCTGATTGAGGATGGGAGTTTCCTCAATGGGTGCCCTTTGGATATTCTGTGCAGAAGTATCCTCCTGCACAGGGTTATTTGGCTCTTGTATGAGGACTGAGGAGGAAGGAGCTCCTGGTCCTCTTTTCCTTTTATATAGATATTTGAGTGGGGATATTGGCTGAACAATAGGAACAGAAGGCATTTGTGTATCATGAGGAGTGGGTTGGGGTCCAGGGGGTGAAGCAGTAGTGTTAGGCTGAGCCTGCTCAGGACCCTCTCCTCTGTTTCTTGGAATGATGTTCATCACTGCAGAAGGCAATGGAACATCTATACTCAAAAAATTGGCACTTTGTTTTAAAAGCCTTTTAATGGAAGATAGTGCGTGCCTATGGGAAACATGTATCCTCTTATGTATATGAGAAGGAGTGCAAGTGTTCGCAATTATCTCTGCCAAAAATCTAGGATACATTAAAAATTTCCCATTCTTTAGGGAATGATGCCTTAACATCCCCTGAAAAATCATATTTGAAAAATTGAACTGTTGGCCTGTTGAAAAACACACTAAGGCAGTGGCAATGTTTGAGGAAAATTCTGACCAACCAGTTCTTTTAGGGCTAATACACTGCTGAATAATATGCACAAGATATTTCCATTTAGGTGAAAAGTGTGCTTTAAAGAAAGTAAAAGAATCAGCAGGACCCCTATATCCAATATCAGAAAGACCAGTATGTAACGCATTAAGGGATAGGTCTGTTATACCTGAGGCATCTTGAAGATGCAGATGATGTCGAATGGATTCCTCAGTTACTGTGATGGGAGTGCCATCAATTTTGGATATTAGAGAAGGAACTCCATTGATGGTTTGTACAGAAGCACGGTTCCAGAATTGCTCAATATGAGAGATGTATATGGTGGGATTGTTATTGAGGGCATGATGGATATGGGAGTGTCTAAGAAAGTCCATCATGTCATGGAACGGTTGAAGTTCAGAGTGCTTTAGAGAGTAGGGTAGGCAGTTGTGTTCCTTGACAAACTCCATGGAAGATTAAACGGAGAGTTTAGGGTTTCAAAGAAGAGTGTGTGAATCGTTCAGAGAGAAAAGAAGGCCGTGGTATGAGATTATGTAACTGGTAATTACAACTGAACGAAAGTGGGACCTTTAAAGGTTTCGAAAAGGTGGCGTCCCGCGCACACATTTAAGAAATTACCTAATTACCCTGCACACTTTGACAAATCAAGTGAAATAACTAACAGTCCGAGAAAATGAACTAGCAGCTTGAGAAAATACTCAAGCTGTTAGTTGGAAATAAAACATCTTTTAATGAAACAGTGACTCCCCCTTAAATAAGCATATGAAGTAGATAATAATGAAAACAAATTAATCCATGTTTACCATACCAATATTTGATACCCAGAAAGTGAACCTTCCCACATCAAAAGGTTTTGTAAATAGATCAGCTAACTGATCGTCAGTATGAATTTTGGTAACTTGGATTAATTTCTTCTCATTACAATCCCTTATAAAGTGAAATCTGATTTCTATATGCTTGGTTTTTGGAAATTTCACTGGATTTTGCACAATGCAGATTGCACTTGAATTGTCAATGTAGATAGGAGTGGATAAGAAGTTCATACCATAGTCTCTCAATTGATTTTGAATCCACATTACCTGGGAGCAACAGCTTGCAGCTGCTACATATTCTGCTTCAGTGGACGAGGTGGAAACAGTTGTTTGCTTTTTGCATTGCCAAGAGACCAGTCTTGCTCCTAAGTATTGACATCCACCAGTTGTGGATTTTCTGTCAATGTTACATCCTCCATAGTCACTGTCAGAGTAGGCTGTTAATGTAAGAGGAGAGTCTTTAGGATACCAGAGGCCTAAATGAGGTTGACCTTTTAGATATCTAAAGATTCTCTTAACAACAACCAGATGGGAATCCTTTGGTGAACATTGAAACCTTGCACAGACACAAACAGCAAACATAATATCAGGTCTAGAAGATGTTAGATACATAAGTGATCCTATAAGAGATCTGTATAAATGAATGTCCACATCTATTCCATCTTTGTCTGTATGAAGCTGCTTGTGAGGATCCATAGGAGTACTTGCAGCTTTGGTATCTTGATACCCAAACTTTTCCAGTATGTCTTTAACATACTTTGATTGACTTATGAAGAGACCAGTGGGCTTCTGCTTGACCTGCAATCCTAGAAAGAAAGTGAGTTCTCCCATTGAACTCATTTGAAACTTTTTGTGCATTAATGCCTCAAACTCTTTGCACAAACAATCATTTGTTGAGCCAAAGATAATGTCATCAACATAGATTTGTACAAGTAGAATCTCAGCTTTGATGGACTTTGTGAAAAGTGTTTTGTCCAGAGTGCCTCTCTTGAACCCATTCTGTAGAAGGTATGATGACAGAGTTTCATACCATGCTCTGGGGGCTTGATGGAGACCATAGAGAGCCTTGTCTAACTTGTAGACTCTGTCTGGATACTTGTAGTCCTCAAAACCAGGAGGCTGACACACATAGACCTCCTCTTCAATTGTTCCATATAGAAAAGCAGACTTCACATCCATTTGATACACTTTAAAACCTTTGAAGCTTGCATAGGCCAAAAATAGTCTGATGGCTTCAATTCTTGCCACTGGAGCAAATACATCATCATAATCTATGCCTTCTTCTTGAGTGTACCCTTGTGCTACTAGTCTTGCTTTATTCTTGATGACTATCCCTCTCTCATCTTTCTTGTTTCTGAACACCCATCTTGTACCAATTGCTCTCTTTCCTTTAGGAAGATCAACCAGTGTCTAGACATTTTGAATCTTGAATTGTAGCAGCTCTTCCTGCATTGACTCAATCCAGGATGAATCTTTCAATGCTTCTGATGCCTTTTTAGGTTCTAGCTGAGACATGAAACAGGCATGTTCAAAAGCAGCTAGACTGAATTCAGGAACTGCTTGTTCAGCAGCAGCAGTCTCATTGTGAACCATTTTCCTTGTTTGCACAGGTGTACGTGGATCACCCATTATTTGACTGAGAGGATGATACTTGTGAACTCTGAGTGTAGGCTCTCTTTCTGTCTGAAAAGAGGATCCAAGATTTGTATCATCTCCATCAGGACCAGTGGATGGTTCAGCTTCTGGAACAGCTTGACTTGAATCTGGGACTGTTTCCCTTTGTGTTGGAGCTGTTCTCTCAGGACTTGGGAGTGGCACTTCAGTGTCTGGAATTGTGTCATGTTGAGCATTCAGAACCCCTGGAGGGTCACATGACAGAAGTGGTATAGGTGAGTATTCATCCCAAGTATTTGAATCTGTAACAGCTTGAGAGTTTGTGCCAACAGCTTGAGAATTTGTATTGACAGCATGAGAATTTGTGTTGACAGCTTCAATCCTGTTTGCATCAGCTTCTGCATTATACTCAACAAAGCTTAGAGAATTTGTTAGTGAATCTAAATCAAACAACCAATCAGGACCAGTGCCTTTGACATTTGCAGTATTTTCATTAAATTCAACATTTGCACTTTCTTCAATGGTTTTAGACACACTGTTATATACTCTATAGGCTTTGCTTTGATTTGAGTATCCTACAAAGAATCATTCTTCAGCCTTGCTTTCAAACTTCCCTAAGTGAGTCTTAGTGTGAAGAATGGTACATGGACAGCCAAAGGACTTGAAAAAGGCTATTAAGGGAATTCTATTATGGAATAACTCATAAGGAGTTTATCCTTTAGATTGAACAACCTGAACCCTATTCAGAACATAACAGGCTGTATTAACAGCTTCTGCCCAGAAAGTCATTGGCAGTTTTGAATCAGCTAACATAGTTCTAGCAGCCTCAATTAATGTTCTGTTCTTTCTTTCAGCTACACCATTTTGCTGTGGTGTTCTTGGTGCACTATATTGTCTAGCAATACCTTTGGACTCACAAAAACTGTTTAGCATATGATTTTTAAATTCAGTCCCATTGTCTGACCTTATCACCTTAACTTTTGAGTTGGATTGGTTTTCTATCTTAAGAATAAATGATTTAACTAGCTCAGCAGTTTCATCTTTATACCTAAGAAAGTAAACCCAAGTAAATCTGGTGAAATCATCAACAATAACTAAACAGTATGCCCTTTTATTCAAACTCAAAACAGATGTTGGACCAAATAGATTCATATGAATCAGCTGAAGAGCAGATGAGATTGAATTTACTTCTTTGGCCTTATGAGAAGTTTTGTGTTGCTTGACTTTAAGACATGCTACACAATGATCATCACATATGAAATCCTTTTGTGGTAAACCTCTTACCAGATTCTTTTTGACTAAAACATTCATGGACTTGAAGTTCATGTGACACATCCTTCTATGCCAAAGAGCAGACTCATTGGATGATGCTTTGGATATCAAACAGCTTAAAGTACTTGATTTGAATAAAAGTTCTGTGTCTAAACAGTATACATTGTCCTTTCTTGGTGTTCTTAGTAAAACAAGATCTTCATGAATTTTAAAGTCCTTTGAAAGAACAATGCACTCAGAATCTGTAAACAGAACAATATTTTGTTTGTCACAGATTTGAGAGACACTCAATAAATTATACTTAAGCTGTTCAACATACAAAACATCATTGAAAATCATGTTGCCTGCATTAACAGTACCTTTACCTGTAACCTTACCTCCTTTGGAGTTGCCTCCAAATGCAACAAATCCTCCATCAAAGCCTTTGAAATTTGACAAGCACTCAGAATTGCCTGTCATGTGCCTAGAGCATCCACTGTCCAAATGCCATCTTGTTTTATGAGGTGACCTGTGGTTGCCCTGCACAAATAAAAGCTTAGTTAGTAGTGGAGTAAACCCAAACCAAATTGGTTTTGGGTTGGCCTTGTGCATTGACATAACTAAATACTGTTTTGGACTTCATATATTTAGTGAGATCCACTGATGGAGTCTTTGGAGAGTATTTAGTGATTATATGTGGTATCCAGGTATTTTGATCATCTTCTCGTTTAACAGTCTCAGATGATTCATTAACAGTTCCAGATTGATGCTTAACAGTTTGACCTGCGTGTGTAGTGCTAACAGCTTCAGAATTTACACAAGCAGCTTCAGAATTTGACTTAGCAGTCTGATCTGTTGCATCAGCAGTTTGATCTGAAGATTTGTCCTTGACACACCATATTTGTTTAAAACTTAATTTAGGTTTTGCCAAAACTTGTTTTTGGTGTGTGGACTGTTTTTTATTAACTTTTGAAAACCTGTGATCAACTGTTTTCTTTGGAACTGATGTAGTAGGAGGTTTGACCTTTGAATTTTTTTCATGAGTAAGACTTGACTTTTTATGAATCACAGTCTGTTTTGCAACAGCTGGTTTATAAAAACAATCCTTGGCCAAATGATTCTTCCTTCCATAGTGAAAACACCTTTTGAATGTTTGAATTGGAGAACCAGTTTTATTTGACAATTTCTGGTTCTTGTTCCTCTGATTTCCCCTTACCTGCTGTTGTTTGGGAAACTTTTGAACACCATGCTTTTGGCATGTGCAGACTGGAACATTTGTACCCCTTTTATTATTCTTTGAAGAAGATGCAGTGTTACAGTTAGAATGTACAAAAACTTGTGGAGCAGCATTGCATACACTCATCTTCTCTTTTCCTTTCTTACTGGGGGCTTGGATTTCTATAGGTGCACTCATTGTTTTGTGTTCTTGCTCAACTGCTGTACACTCATAGTCTCTATTTTGAATCTGATCTTCTTTAGATTCAGGACTGTTATCAAGGATAGGATCTACAGTAGTCATAGACTCATCTAATGGTTCATTGACAAGCATGTCAGCAACTTCACTCATTGGATGGATGTATTTGTTGTTGTATGGAGGTGGAGTAGCTCTGTATCCTATGCCTTCTTTGGGATGAGCCTGAGATTTTACCCTATCTTTAAATTGGACTTCCATTAGGTGTTCCAGCTTTTGATTAGCCAATTTGAAATTACCTAGATCTATATTGACAGATTCTAGTTTCTTATTAGCCTCAAACACCTTTTGTTCAGTCTCTTCTACCTTTTTATTTAGGGATTCTATTTTCTTATTTAGCTCCTTTTTCTCCCACTCATGATATGTTCTATCATGTCCCATTTGAATCTCATTATCCTTATAATCATTGATCTGTTTTTCAAGATCTTCTATGGCTTGCATGTATTCATACTCCTTTCTTCCATCTTAGCTAGAGTTTTGCACATGCTCTCATTATGAACTCTGTACTTTTTAACCATATTTTTGCATGATTGAGAGCAGAGTTTAGAATTTACCTCAGATGGTAGTTCAGTGGAGGAGACATTTGATGTTTCTGCCATTAGGGCTTGATTTTGAAACTCTTCCTCTGTCTGATCACTCCAGTCAAACACATTGTCTTCTTGAGAGACAAGTGCTTGTGAGGATGAAGGCTGATTAGTCTGCTGAGGCCTTGATGATTGTTGACTTTGAGATCTGCATTCTCTGGCAAAGTGGCCAAGCTTATGACATTTATAACACTCAACTTTTGACTTATCAAAAGCTGGTTTGCCTTCTGTTCTGGCTTGAAAGTTGGTCCTGCTAGTTCTTTTAAGAAACCTTTTGGCCCTCATGGTCAGCATTGCATGTTGCCACTTCAAATCCATCTCTTCAAGATTATCTGGATGAATCTGTTCTAGATCTTCATCATTTAGAGCAAACAGTCCATTATTGGCAACAAAAGCCTCATAGTGAGCTTCAGTAGATTTGCCATCACCACCTGAAAAGGAATCACTGCCATTAGATTTTTCAGATGACAGAAGAGCAGTATTGTGATTATAAGAAAGAGATTTCTTTTTGGTATCAATCTCAGTCTCAAACACTCTCAGACTGTTGTACAGATCATCCAGTTCTATTTCATCAAGAGTGTCTTTTGTTCTCTATTGTGCAGCATAAACTGTCCATTCTTCTCCAAGAGATTTGAGAAACTTTCTGTTGACCTCATCTTGATCCAGGCTGACTTTTGCACTTTCCAGTTCACTTATCAGTTTGTTGAACCTGTCAAAGATTTGAGTAAGGTTTTCATTCTTGCCACCAGAAAAGTTCTCATACTGCTGTTTCAAAAGATCCTTTTGATTTCTCTTGGTACTGGCATTACCAGCAAATCTTTTCTCTAAAGCATTCCAAAGAGAATGAGCAGTATAAAACTTTTTGAACTGATGTTGATAAGCATTAGGAATGGCTATTTGTAAAAGTGTAAGAGCTTTCACTTCATTCATTCTAGCCTTTCTTTCAAGTTCAGTTTTTGGAGGAGTTTTGACTGGTTTTCCCTCATCATCAAGTTCTGGATCAACTACAGGAGGAAATTCAACAGCTTCCCATATGGCATAATCAATGAATTGAATATGCTGTTGAATCCTGAGTTTCCACATCTCAAACTCAGTGGGCTTGAGCATAGGCACTTTGAGTCCTTGCCCAAATCCACTGCTGCTATTATCAAATTCCATTGCAAAAGATTAAAAATTTAAAAGAAAACTTTCGACTTTGAATAACAAAGAACGACCTGTGGCTCTGATACCACTTGTCAGGATCTGAAATTAATTAACCAAGACTAACTGATTTGAATTTATCAGAGTATAAATCAATAATCTTGCTTTGAATCAAAGTTTAATTAAGAAGTTTGCGGAATAACACTTAATTATTTTAACAAAAGCTTTTAGAACTCATAACAGATAGACACAAATAAGTAAATCAAAATTGCTTGTATTGCTGACTTCAATGATTACAATCACCTCTAATCTGTTTGATTAGACGAAAAACACAAACTGTTCTTAGGGTTTTACAACCCTAGAGGCTTATGAAAACTCAAACAAAAAGCAATTACAATCTTGAATATGCAGAAAAACTCCCATACAATAGAAAGACCTATTCTATGTATTTATATTGCTTCTTGATTTGTTTCCTTGAAGAACTATGACTTCTCTGATAGTAGATATGCTGGAATCTTCGTGTAGATATCTTTTCCTGAAAATCAGCACTTTCTGTTTGTAAAACTGTTGAGCAGCTTGAATCACTTGACAGCTTGAACAGAGCAGCTTGAGTTGATTTACTCTGGCAGCTTGAACTTTTACACTAGCAGCTCGAGATTCTTCAACTAACAGCATGAACTTTGTACTTACATAGAAATTCTACTAACAGTTTGAGAAGTCTAACTAACAGCTTGAACTACTTAGACTATTTCCCAACAAAAAGCTATCGGAAAGATTGCAAATTCTAGAGGAGATGAACTAAATGGACCGTATTTGATATCAAGGACAAATAAACATGATAGATGTAAAAGATGTCGACGTTGTAACCAATTTGGACATAAGGATGACAAATGTCCAAGGAAGGCCGATGCTTGCTATAATTGTGGAAAAGTAGGTCATTTTAGCAGAACTTGCAGATTTCGAACAAAGAATTAGCACGTACTAACATTACATGATGATACTATGAATGAAAAGTTCAACAAAGGAGATGAGATCTATGAGACTATTGTTATAACTTTTGTACCTTAAATTACGGAATTAGAAGAGTACTTTAAAGATTCTATATGTAATATTTCATCGAAGTTTTATGATTCTGAAGTTAACATGAACTTGAGTAATATGAAATATTATTACTAATATAGGTATAATCATGTTTGTGAATTAGAATACTCGAGTATATAAATAGGAATTAGATGGATTTTGAAGCTTTGAATTGGAAAAGATGTTATAGATATCTTGGAATTTATGAATGAGATTAGAAGTTGTAATAAAGTTTAAGTTTGACCATAATGGGTTAAAGAATTGGAAATTAATTGTATTAATACCATATATGACATGTTCGAGAAATTGATGATAATTAGTTATGGTTATCTGTAACAACCCAACTTTTAGCCCAAGTTAAATATCTGATTATCGATCCAATAATGTAATTTTATTACATTACTTTGAATTATAATTTAATTAAGTCATGAAATATTTAATTGAATTATAATATTATGAAATATGATTAATAATTATTAAGATAATTAAATAATAGATATATAAGATACGAAAGTGATAGTGAGTTAAGTAGCAAACGTAACTAGTTAGAGTATATAAACGGAATTTAAGTTTAGAAAATCAGATCTCTCTCTCTCTCTAGACTCTCTCTCTAGACATTTTCTCTCTCTACATCTCTCTAAGATTTCTACCAAACCGACCGTCGGATTTCCAAGATTTATACGTCATCGGGAAGATTACGAGGAATACTACGAGATTATGATGTTGCATGAATGATTACGCACGAATTTGAGGTAAGATTTACATATTAAGCTCTTATGTTTTCGGTTTTTAGATATAAATTCGGAATTAGTAAATTTTCATGAAATTAGAACTAGTTTTAGCTAGAAATTGTTAGAACAAGTATAAATAAGTAAGATTAGGAGTAATACTTAACATATTTTGTGATTTTTAGTCTTAAAACGGGTGATTTAAAGTTATAAAGATGAACAAATTCGAGATAGTAAGAACAAACTCGAGAGAACAAGAACAAACTCTATTTTTGATGATTAAACTCGAAATGAATATCGAATCTATCATTGGCATTCGATTCTAACCCCTAAACTCGAAGTATGAGTTCGAATCTAGCATAAGAATTCGAATCTATTCATAGATTCAAACAAGGACTTCGAATCTAATAAGGTTTCGAGTATAGACCTTTGAATTTGATGAGGTGTTCGAATCTGATGTTAGATTCGAAGGGTATTTCGAAATTAACACATAGCCTTCGATTCTAACTTATATTGTGACAAGGATTTTTAACTTCCTACAGGCTTCAAATCTATTTCTTAGATTCGAATGTGTTCGAATCTAATACATAAAGGCTTCGAATTTGAATTTAAAGCTTGAGTTCAGATTCGAATTTAATTGGTAAACTTGAAACCCACTCCTTAAGCTTGAATATATTAAATGAATTCGTATACAATACATAAAATATCAATGAATTCTTTTAGGATTAACTATATATATATATATATATATATATATATATATATATATATATATATATATATATATATATATATATATATATATATATATATATATATATATATATATATATATCCAAAGATCCATGAAGAATTTAAAGAAAGATTTTGATAAGATTGATGAGCATATAATCAAGATACGAAATGTTGAGATTAAAAGACCAAACTAACGAATCTCGAGCTTATTAAACGAATGAATATTTGATAAATTATTCAAATGAATCAAAGAGCTAATAAATATCAGAAATGATATTAATAACAGATTGAGCAACGAGCAAGATGATGAGCAACTGAAAAGTCTGACATAAGTCAGATAGTGGTTCTATCCACTACAGATTGTGAGCAACAGAGCCAGAGCCAGAAAGTAAAAGAGCACAAATAGCCAGTAACAGTGAGTTGTAGATTTCACTTTAACTGCATATTATGTGAATTGAGACTTTTATTGCATGATCCTTATTTTATTGGCATTCTGATCTTGAGCTTATTGATTTATATTATCATAGTATATTTACTATGATTTGTTGAGCTGAGCATTTATTCTACCAGAATCTATTTCATTGATGAGTCATTCGATTGTTAAGCTTAACTCCATCACTATTGCTCAGTGTTGGGTTAATGTTAGGCTTATGATGTGCTGATTTACGTGATGAAAGCACAGAGGGTAGCTAGAGTTAAGCATTCCGATGATATCCATATAGAGCTTTTTACTGGTAGCTAGCCCAGTACGTGGCTGATCCCCACTAATGATGCGTGTGTATGGATTTATCATCATCCGAGCATTCCTTATGAATTTGTCTAAAAGTCTCAAGAGCAACAACAGTTTTATAACTGGGAGCTGAGCAAAGTCGCGCATCAAAAGAGCATAATTGGCCAATGTCCCTTCGAGATTGAGCTGTGCATGAGCCTAGTGCAGTGCATATAGAGCTGAGCCGTGCATGAGCCGAGTGCAGTGCATGTGCTTCCGCGTTCATAATTGCATGTTAAATGTGAAATTCTACATTCTCACTAAGCAAATAAGCTTACCCCGTTGTTGCATTATTTTTCAGGTAAAGGCAAAGGATTTGTTGCATTATTTTTCAGGTAAAGGCAAAGGATTGGCTGGACCTAGTTCATAGGTCAGGATTTTGAGAGAGCTTGAAGTGCATTAGAACCGGTTTCAACATCTTGGTATTTGGATGATGATAGAGCTTTGGGGTTCGGGTTTAGTTTATATTATGTGATTTGATGTAATAGTCTAGATGTTTGTACTTTGCTACTTAAAATTCTGTCCCTGTTTGTAATTAACTTTATTTCCGAAATTGTTAATTTTATCTTAGTTTCCTGATTGATATTGCATTGCTACTGGGCCTAGACTTAAGACCTTTGAGAAATCTGAGGGTCTCACAGGATGGTATCAGAGCAATAGTTTGAGTGAATCATTGTATTACGTGTAATACATGATCTCAAACTTGTGCAATGCTATAGTATCAATCATGACAGGATGGCTTGAACTAAGATAGGTTTCAGAGACTAGTAGGACGGGGCATGAAAGGGTACAATGTGCTAGGCTAATGATCTAAATGTTTAGTGATTTGAATTTCAGAGCTATGTCAGGAGAAGGTGGACCATCAGGTGGCATGACCCCAGAGCAAGTCCTGGAAATGATGCAACAACTAATAACCCAGAATAATGAGCAACAAAACAAGTTTATGCTAGAGAAAATTGAATCAATAAAGAAAACTGAAAAGAGAAATAAACATAAAAAGAAGCAAACTGAACAGTCAAGCGAATCCGATTCTGATGATGAGCACGTCAATAAACGAGCTGTGCAGCCAAAAGGCTGTAGATTCAAAGATTTCAAAGCGAGTGGTGCCTTAACGTTTGAAGGCACAGTAGACCCAATAAAAGCGTTAGATTGGGTAAGTCATACTGAAGAGATCTTCAGTATCTCAGAATGTTTGGACAACAATAGAGTTAAGTTTGCTACAGCACTGTTCGTTGGAGCTGCTAGAGCCTGGTGGAAAACACAAAGGAGCATCTATGGTGAGGAAGCAATTACGACATTGGATTGGGAGCAGTTCTTGGAGATGTTCAACGCCAAATACTGTCCAACCGACAAACAAGACGAACTCGAGATGCAGTTGATGCAATTGAAACAAGGAACTAAGACCGTTGATGAATACGAGCATGAGTTCTCGAGACTTTGCGGCTACTCATCATATCAAGTAGCAACAGAAGAGCGTAAGATAAACCGATTCAGACTGGGTCTGAATCCAGCATATAGAAGACAAATGAGCAGCATAAAGTTCACGACGTATCTCAGCATAGTGGAAGCAGCAAGAATGGTGGAGCGGGAATTCACAGATCCGAGTTGTGAACCGGTTATGATGGCTATAAGTCCTACAAGTCCATCTCCACCTAAGAAACAAAAATCCAGTAGATTCTTCAGTTCATCAAAGTCCAGTCAGCAGCAGTCACAAGCATCCTCTACACCTCAGAAGACTAGAGTTTATTCCATACAGTCAGGAGCACGACCGTGTAAACGTTGTAACAAATTTCATAGCGGACGCTGCAACCCTATAGATGTGACCTGTTACACTTGTAACCGGATTGGACATGGAAGCGACGACTGCCCAGAAAGAAGCGACGTATGCTACAACTGTGGTGAGCGTGGACATTATGCCAAACATTGCCCGAATACACGCGTGCTTATTAATCCTGAACAACCAGTTGGCAGAGCAATTCAACAGAGTACTACAAAGATACCTACAGCAAAGGCGCGAGCTTTCCATATTACTGCTGAGGATGCCGAGGAGACACCAGAGACGCCAAAAGACCACAATGGTAACTAATACTAAGTTCATTATATGCTAAAATGATTTAATTCCGTTACCATATGAATTTCAATTCCAACATAAGTAGTGAGTTAACTGTACAACCCTGTCATCGATAGTGAATAATGCGGACGACATATTGGTCGTATCAGTTGAAATTACGATATAAATACATTTTCAATAAGAAATAATACCTATAGACAATATAGGTATTGTAATCTGAAACGTGTATGATTCAAAAGCTCTAAGAAATCAAAATATAATCCAAAACACAAACTACTTCGTAAATCATTGTAATTTGAAAGATTACAGCATGTCTTATAATGAGACAGAGGTAGAGGTTGCTGATCTAATAAATAATTAATGAGAAGAGAATCATTGAAACAAATTGTTAAGCACCCAATGACAACT
>JAANYP010002682.1:0-90046 GCA_020465985.1 Centrapalus pauciflorus
TTTCGAGTCAATTTCAGAGGTTTTCGAATCTACCTACTTTCGAGTCTGTTTGCTTCATTCGAATAGGATCTCGAGTCTAGCTTAGTTTCGAGTTTATTTCGAGTCTAGAATTGCTTCGAATCTGGTGTTTCGAATCTGCTGAATTTCGAGTTTGCTGACCTTCGAATCTAAGGACCATAGACTCTAAGGATATCTCGAATCTGACATAATTTCGAATCTAATTGAATTTTAAAACTTAATCGAATTTAATCCCAAAAGATTTACCCTTAATTAGTTTCGAATCTACCTAGATTCGAAAAAGTTAGTCTAGATCAGTTTCGAATTAAATTAATTAAGTTCAAATTCAATTTCGTTAGAAAAGATGTCAAATCTTCAGAAATTCTTAGAAATGGACCACGAGGTTGGGAAGGCAAACGCCCCGCCTAAGCTGATGAAGGTCGAGGATTATTACTGGTGGAAGGACCGATTTACCGATTTCGTACGATTCAATGATATGCGCATGTGGGTGTGCATAGATGAAGGGTATATTCCACCGGTATCTGAAGTTGAAGGCCGTCAAAAGGTCTTGTCATACCAGATGATGAAAGAGGATGACAAGAAATTATTTGAAGCCGAAAACAAAGCTTTCTCCATAATCCGTATGGCTTTACCTCAGGATATATTGCACACATTTCGGACTCAAAGGACATCGAAGGAACTTTGGGAGTCTCTCGAGAAAAGGTGTGAGGGTAATCCTAGGGTACGTAGAAAGCGTACAGAGCTGTTGAAACAACAGTTTGCGATTTTCAAGGCAATTAAGGATGAACAGCTGGATGATATTATCACCAGGTTCTATCACCTGATAACAGAACTTGAAAGTCATGGAATTGAGTATTCTGACACTGACAAGAACAACAAGCTTCTTGATGCCCTACCAGCCAAATGGGCTATGTACCTGGCAATGATTAAGCTGAATGAGGACAAATACTATACTCAATCTCTTGATGACATTGTGGGAACGTTGAGGGCATATAACTTCGAGTTAATTAAGGCCGAGACTGATTACGAGCAAGTCCAGAATCCAGCAATGTATTTTGGAAAGACAACAAAATCTTCAGTGACAGCCGATTCGAAGACTGCTACAGCGTTTTTCACCGGAGAAACGTCACCACCAGTAGAGTCTGAAGACTCACTGACTCGCGCGTTCTTAAGATTAGGAAGATCGGAAGAACCGCAACCTCAAGTCCAACAGGCATCGACAAGTCAGAGCTATTCGAAGATGCCCATGAGCGCAAAGTCAGCGGAAGAGCATCTGAATCTACTTGCTTCTTTTGTGGCCGCTTACGGGAACTGCGTTCAGGGAAAGATAAACGATCCTGCTCTATGGGATGAAGATTACGATCAGGTCGACCCTGATGACTTAGAGGAAATGGATCTTAAGTGACAACTGGCCATGGTGACCCAGAGGGTTAAAAGATTCATTAAGAGAACTGGAAGGAATTTGCAGATGAATAACAAGGGGATCGGGTTTGATAAGTCCAAGGTGAAATGCTACAACTGTCAGGGATTGGGACACTTCGCCAGGGAGTGTCAGAGACCGAAGGTAGAGATATACCAAGGACAGAGTCAGCATCAGGGATAGTACCAAAATCAGTCCCAACAACGATACCTTCCGAGTTCCTCATCTGGACAGGCCAATCTAGCGGGTCTTCTATCCAATGTCACTTCAGATAGACAGCTAGATGGCACGTATGATTGGAGTTCACATCCTGAGTCGAATGCTAGAGCCTTCATGGCTGAAGTCACAGAAACGGGGTGTGATGGGAACGAGCAGACTACACGGGACAGCAGTCCAATGTGGGTAGAGAAGGCGAATGATCAGACAGTGCTGGAGTTTGCTGCTCAGATGGCCAATGTGGATTCTGATAACTCTAAGGTTAGTCTATCTTACTCTCTATTTCAAGAATTATGTGCTTTATGTGCTACTTCTAATGATAGGTTAAATCTAGTCTTAGAATCACATAAAACCATATCTGCTCAAAATGAGAACTTAAAAATAGAAAACGCTAGCCTAAATGATATCAAGCAAGATCTAAAAGAAAAGCTTAAGGCTGATGCGCAAGACGTAGTAGTTCTAAAAGACAAACTCAGTGAGCAGTGTGTTAGGATAGAACTTATGTATGAGCACGTAGAGGCCTTGACAAAAAGTCTTAAGGACAAGGATATAGAGCTAGCAGAGACCAAGGTTAAGGTAGCAGAGGCAAATAGCAAGCTGGAAAAGTTTAGGAATTCGAGCCTCAATCTAGGGAAAGTCTTAGATGCCCAAAGACAGTCTAAGAAACCTGTAGGTCTAGGTTTTCACGAAATTCCTCCACCGTTCAATGCGAACTATGTGCCTCAGCCTCAGGAGAAAACTGACAAGTCAGTAGACTTAGAGGACCTACCTGAACCGACACATGAGCCTATAGTAGAAAATGCACCTAAGGTGGCTGACTCAACCGTCAAGGTCAAGAAAGTGAAATTTGTGTCTTCCTCCAGTGAAACACCTGCAGGAAAACAGAAAATTTCATGGGCTGACCAGGTCGACGAGGCAGACATCATAGCTGTACCAAAGGAAGTAGACACTAGTGAGACACCTAGATCTAAGGGAACAACCAAAAAGTCCATAGATAAGATGTCTTGCTTTAGATGTCACGAGAAAGGGCATGTTGCTTCTCACTGTCCACTTAGGAAAGCCGATGTTACCCCTAAGACAGTGAATCCAACACCTGTCAAGCCCTCAACCAGTGTGGCAAGCACCAGTAGTTCTCAACCTACCGAGAAAACTGTGCAGGCCGCACCCAAACAAGTTGTGAAAAACACACCGGTTAAGGTTGGACCAAAGGAAGTGATTAAGACAAATTCACCGAATCGTGTCAATAATCAATCTAGGTCAGCACCACAACAAGTCTATAGGAGCATCACACCTAGCAGGTCACACACTCCAGTTAGGTCACATACTCCAGGTAGACAGTATGCACCTGTAAGAGCTCAGGGATCACAGTCAGAAATGGCATATAATAGGAATTATTCTAGAGCTCCACAACAAATGCCTACACGAAGGCAAAGAGTGAATTTAAATCACTCGGCACCACAACAGAATTCAGTTCAAAGGCCCAAGTCACCTGAAAGGCGAGATGGGTACTTGAAAGAGTTCACGTATGTGGACGAGAATGGTATTACCAAGTCAGTCATGGCTTGGGTTCCCCGTGATAACTTACCTCTTTTCTTTCATGTGCAGGATATAACTACAGGTCCAAACAACAAGTGGTTCGTCGACAGTGGTTGCTCCAGGCACATGACGGGGGAAAGAAGTCTTCTCACAGACTTCAAGGGGGGTAATAGGGGATTCGTATCATTCGCGGGTAACAAGGGTGGAAATATCACTGGAACTGGAGAAGTCACTAATGGGACGATTACATTGGATCAAGTTTATCACGTTGATAAACTGGTTCATAATCTCATTAGTGTATCTCAAATCTGTGATAAGAAGAACTCGGTGTTATTTACTGACACTGAGGCGTTAGTGCTGAAGCCTGGATTCAAGATACCTGAAGATTGGATATTGATGCGGGCGCCAAGGAAGAATGACTTGTACATGCTCGATATGAACAAGCCAGATACTTCGATGGGTCCGATCTGCTTACTATCAAAAGCTTCGGAGACGGAGTCCGTACTGTGGCACAGACGCATGGCTCACCTGCACCTAAGGAAGATGAATTTCATAACAAAGAAAGGTTTGGTGCAGGGTGTGCCATTGAAGAGTTTTCAGTTCGAGGACAAGTGTCTACCGTGCATGAAGGGCAAACAGCATAAAAAGACACACAAGTCCAAGAAACAAAATTCAATCGCTTCAACATTCGATTTGTTGCATATGGACCTTTTCGGCCCTATCAACAAAAGGAGTATAGGAGGTAGTTGGTTTTGCTTAGTTATCACCGACAATTACTCACGTTTTTCTTGGGTTTTCTTCTTAGGTACGAAGGACGAGACGCCTGCAAAGCTCATTGGGTTCTTAGATCAAGTGGAGAACTCATACGGAAAAAGGGTTAAACATATTCGTAGTGATAATGGGACTGAATTCAAAAACACTGTAATTGGTGTATATTGCCTATCAAAGGGCATAGTGCATCAATTCAGTGCACCATATGAACCTCAACAGAATGGGGTGGCCGAACGTAAAAATAGAACTTTGATTGAAGCTGCAAGGACTATGCTTTCGGATTCAAAGCTTCCTACCATGTTTTGGGGGGAGGCAGTGAATACCGCGTTTTACATTATTTTAAACCGAGTCCTTACAGTCAAATCATTGAACAAAACATGCTATGAAATTTTGAATAAACGGCCACCTAACTTAACTGGATTCGAACCGTTTGGAGTACCCTGCACTCTTTTAAGAACAAAACATCAACCGAAGTTTGGTGAAAAGGCTGACGAAGGATACTTCATAGGTTACGTGCCGAACTCACCAAACAAACGGGTGTTTAACAAAACAACTGGTACTGTGGAGATTGTGTATAATATTGAAGTCACAAGTTATACACATGAACCCCAAAATGGTCCGGAATGGATATTTGACTACGATAAGTTATTTGAGTCATTTAACATTCCTTTGAATGATGATGCAGGTACAATCGAAAAAGACATGGCGACGTTGCACCTAAATGACGAAGGCCAAATCTTTCCGAGGACCACGATCGAATCTACATCCGAGCCTACTGCGACTGTAGATGGGTCTCCAGAAGTTGCTGATCCAGAAGAACCTACCACTGAGAATCAGACTCAAGCATCAAGTTCCAACTCTGAGGAAAACGTCCGTGAGGAGGAAAATGTAGAAGCTGAGCCTGTTCCCCCATTAGGTGAAATAGGATCCAACTTAGGAGATAATCTAAGAGTTGATGATATAGAGACCTCTAGGATTAACAAGAACCATCCAATAGAAAGCATCATAGGAAATCCTAACGAGGGTGTGAGGACTCGGAGTAGTGTAAATAACAACACTGTGTTGTTGTCGATGATAAACGACTCCGAGGCATATCACACATGTCTATATTCGTGTTTCATATCGCAAGTAGAGCCCAAAAATGTGCAAATGGCACTTAAGGACAACTCCTGGGTTGAAGCGATGCAGGAAGAACTTTCGCAATTTAGGAAACTAGAAGTGTGGGAGTTAGTTCCGTTACCTCGAGGGGAAATAGCAATAGGAACCAAATGGGTTTTTAAGTGCAAAAGAGACGATCGGGGTATAGTCACGCGCAACAAGGCTAGATTAGTTGTAAAGGGTTTCAACCAAGAGGAGGGAATCGATTACAACGAAGTTTTTGCACCAGTAGCAAGGCTGGAAGCCATTAGGTTGTTTCTAGCGTTTGCCTCCTTCAAAGGCTTTAAGGTATATCAGCTAGACGTTAAGAGTGCCTTCCTATATCGGAAGGTGAAGGAGTTGGTGTATGTAGAACAACCGCCCGGATTTACAGATCCAAAATATCCAGATAGAGTATATCGCTTAGATAAGGCTCTTTATGGATTACATCAGGCACCTAGGGCGTGGTATGAGACTTTATCCAACCATCTTTTAGAAAACGGTTTTGAAAGGGGTAGGATAGATAGTACTCTATTTGTGAAGAGGAAGGGTGATCACTTTATCTTGGTACAAGTGTACGTCGATGATATCATTTTTGGATCATCAGACGAACAGATGTGCAAAGATTTCGAGAAGGTGATGAAGTCTAAGTTCGAGATGAGTGCTATGGGGGAGTTGAATTTCTTTTTGGGGTTACAAGTTGACCAGAAGAAGGAAGGCATGTTTATCCATCAGACGAAATATGTCTATGACATATTAGAGCGTTTCGGGATGGAAGGAACAAAGTTGACTGCCCATTTCAGCACGCCGATTCAAGTGAATCACAATCTCGGGCCGGGTACTGAAAGTGATACCGATGTGGATCCGACTTTATATCGGGCCATGATTGGGTCACTTATGTATTTAACTGCTTCAAGACCTGATATTATGTTTGCTGTTTGTATTTGTGCAAGGTTTCAAGCGAATCCGAAGGAGATGCATATGAAAGCTGTGAAGCGGATTCTATGATACCTCAAGTCGAAACTGAAGCTGGGACTTTGGTATCACGCGGAGGGAGATCTAGAGTTGGAGGCGTTCACAGATTCTGACTACGGAGGATGCAGCTTGACGCGCAAATCAACGACTGGAGGTTGTCAGTTCCTAGGAGGGAGACTGGTGTCCTGGCAATGCAAGAAACAAACGTCGGTAGCCGTGTCAACGTGCGAGGCCGAGTATGTTGCTGCTGGTAGTTGCTGCTCACAGGTTCTGTGGATACAACAACAATTGCAGGATTACGGTTTGGCTTACACTCAAACTCCAATAAGGATAGATAACCAGTCTACTATTGCTATAACTAATAATCCAGTCAAACACAACAAAACAAAGCACATAGACATTAGGCATCATTTTATTCGTGATTGTGCTGAAAAGAACTTAATCAAACTGGTAAAAGTGGCAACAGAAGATAATAATGCAGATTTATTTACCAAAGCGTTTGATAAGACACGGTTTGAGTATTTAATTCAACTGAATGGAATGCGCAACCCAGAGTAATTTGGCCTTAGTAGTAGTAATTTATTTTCTTTTAGAGTCTTAGTATTTCTTTCTTTATAGTAATCTGCTAACTTAGGAAAGTTTCTATTTTTAGTAAGTTAGTACGTTAGCTTATTTGCTTTTCTTATGAAAAACAAAAGAAAAAAGAGAGAAAATTACTAAAATACAAAAAAAGAGAATATCAGAAAAAAAGAGTTAAGTCTTAGATACATAGGTTCAAAGTGACGAAAATTAGCACCGTTGTTACAGACTCTAAGTATTTAGGCTTTCACACATAATGCAACTAAATCCTAAGTGTTATACTTTATTTAGTTTGATGTGTTGGTAGGCATAATACATATAGGGAATCTCAAGGCTAATAAAATAATCTTGAAAAAGTCAAGTGTGTCACTCACTTAGATGTACGACCAATCGGTCTTAATTTTTATGTACAAGACATACAAACTTTGAGTCTAAATGAGGTATGCAAACTTTCTGGGGATGTATGGCAACATCAAATACATCTAAAAATGAAAAGAATAGAAATATCATATGTAACTGAGAGTCGAAAACATGCAACTCTGTTGTACGTAAGTACAGACCTGTTGTCTCTGTTTAGATTCGGGTTAGCAGATATGTCGCTTTGTTGTACGTCAGTACAGACCTGTCACCGCTGTCTGCTAACTTTAAAAATAAACCTTAAGTCGAACTAAGACACTTTGTTGTATGAAAATACTGACCTGTGTCCGATGTTTGTCTTTTAAAGAAAGTTTGCAAATACCAACAAGTTAGAATCTTTGTCTGTGTGCCTTGATTATAAAAGTATGTCTATGTCTGAGTCACGTAAGATAATTTCCTGATAAATAAAAAGGCCAAGGGATATTCCGAAATGTAGAATGTTTAACGGGGTACAATACCAACAATCAGCTAAATAGGTATGTCACGACAAACAATCAAAGGAATCAAAAATTCCTAAGTGTGAAAGTTTAAGTACTGAAAGTTAGCTTGTAAATTCTTTAAGTTTAGCTTAAGTCTAGAATAAATTTTTTGGTTAAAATTTTATTTTATTTTATTTTTACCTTAGTTTATTTTATTTTATTTTAGTTTAGTTTAATTTTTACTTAGGTAAAAGGTCAAAAGTTACTGAGGGTGCATTCAAAGTTGGATAAAATAAACATTGCGTGAACTATCTTGAGCTTAGGGTAAAAGAATTGGCATAGTTTATCTGGTTACACGATACCGTAGAAAAAGGTTGGAAAAGTTGAAATTATTTCAAAATTTTCGAAATTTTTCTAAGTATTGGTGGTTTCGAATCTAAGACAGACTCGAATAAGGAGTACTTCGAATCTGTCAGTAGACTCGAATCTATGCTTAGAATCGAGGGTTGGTGGTATAAATAGGTCAACAGTGAAGACATTTAAGATTTACTGTTTTCGAATCTGTACACTCGAGTCTAAAGGCGATTTCGAATCTATTCTTCGAGTCTATCGTAATTCTCCTAAACGACATTTTGTCGAGTCTCTTACTTGGTGTTTCGATTCTACAGATACATCTAGGTATAATCAACCGGATTGTACAAGATTTGTGTAGTTTTATACACAATTTTAGACTAAATCGTCGAATTTTGAAGTTTTATGGGTCGAAATAGGGTTTTTGCTAAATTACCAAGTTTGGACCTATAAAAGATCAAATTAAAAGCATAAATCAATGATTAGAACCTAGTTGAACTAATGTATGTGATTTACTAAGTTCAAAATGGTTAAAATCTTGGGTTTTGTTGAAAAAATTAGCCGACGGGGTTTCGAGTCTGTTCATGGACTTCGAATCTGTTCATGGGTTTTTCGAATCTGTCATTAGATTCGAGATGACCATGATCTTCGAATCTGTCCATTAGACTCGAATAGGGACACTTCGAATCTATCCATTACACTCAATATGGACACTTCGAATCTGTTATTTTCGAATCTATTATTTATTTGCACTCTTTAATTTAAATTTTATTAAACTTGTAGAAATTTAATTGTGTTAGATTTTGTACTTAAACAAGTACAAAATAAAACAAATTTGAATTTAAACAAGTTTATTGAATTTAAATGAGTCTAACAGTTTTATTTATTGTGCAGAAATGGCGGTTCGAGCTTTTGTTCCAAAGCATAATATGGTTCTTAATCCCGACAATAATATCCCTGAGGCGCAGGGTTATCGCCAAGTATTGGATTTCCTAGCTGAATCTAGGATTAGCTTTGCTCTATACCATAACATCCCAATTGTTATTTCATATGTACGGCAGTTTTACGACCATTTACAAGTTGATTGCACTGTCACCCCGACAGTTCTAAGAACGAGAATCGCTGGACAGCCGTTAGTCTTCTCTGCAGACATGTTGCGTCAGGTTCTGCAGTTGGGATCTCAGGAACAAGAAGATGGGCCTATTGACTTTCCGTTAAGTATTAGGCAGACTGCTTTTCTGAGGATGGGATACAGTTTGGATGTTGCAAAGTCATCATACATGAAGAGTGGCCTGATTGGGCAATGGAGATTCTTGGTGCATGTATTCATGGTCTGTTTTGCGCCGAAGAAAGCTGGATTTGATTACATAGTGTCAAAGATCCAATCTGGGGTTATTGCATTGGTATACAATCGGAAGTTCAGTTTTTCACAGATGTTCTTCTCGGAGTTCGTTCATCAGATTGCGGCTCCAGAAAGGGAAAGATTTTTGCTGTACCCTAGATTCATTATGATGCTGATTAGGCATTTCTTGCCAGACTTGCCGCCGTCAAATGACTCTCTGAGTGTTAACATTATGGACAAACGGATTTTCGCTGATTGTTCCTCACACCGAGGAAAATTGGCTGTTCCTGTTGCTCGTCCATCGTTCGGAGCCATTGTGGATAGGGATTTTCAAGCCCCGGAAAATGCCAACTGGGCAGGGGTCGTTGAGTTTCCACAACAACAACAACAGCAACAACGTCAACAACAACAACAGCCACGAGTTCAAAGACGCCGTCAGAGACCAGCAGTGAGTCAAATCCAGGCATCTAGGCCTTCTACAAGCGAGCAGCCCCAAGCACAGGAAGCAGGGCCTTCAAGTGCAGTTCCTGAATCTGAACAAATTGCGCAAACACTAGAAGAAATATGGGCATCAGGACCCCATGCGAACGAGGACGTGGCCGCAGCATTAGTGGGGGAGCTGCTCAGTCCACCAGAAGGAGCAGAAGATGTTTTTAGAGATGTGGATGAGTATGAGCCAGAAAGGGCTGATGAAAGCTTGACATCATCCGAATCAGAATCAGATGATATGGAGGAGCAGGAGGCTGAAGCTCCTGAATCAGTGGCTGCAGATCCCGGAATTCAAATCGGAACCTATGGATCTAGGTTGATTGTGAATGAAGCAGCAGTATCGAGGAGGAGAAAAGAAAGGGAATCTGAGGATTCAGACTTCGAAGAGGAGGAAGTTGCTCCCTTGGTGACTAGGCAGAGGGCCAAGCGTCACCGGTTCATGCAAGGGTCAACATCAGCATCCGAAGCCCAACAGTCTCAAACCCAAACCCAATCACAATCCACCGCTCCACCATCACCGCCACCTCAGCATCATGAGCCATATATTCCACCACCATTCATCCCTTCTCCCATTCAGTCCATTCCATCCACCTTAACCGCCTATTCTGAAAATCAGAGGTTTGTGCAACTCAAGGGACGTGTTGACTTCCAGCATGCTCAGATCTTGACCTTAACAAAGGCTGTCGGCGAGCTCCAGGCGCATAACGCAAATCTTGACAAGGACAATGCCGAATTAAGGAAGATTGTGGAGGATGTAAGGGAAGAGAACACTGAATTAAAATCTTTTATTGCAGATCAGTCTTCAGAAATCCGATCAATGAGGTCCCTCCTTGAGCAGCTCATGAAAAATCTACAAGCTCAGGGGGAGACAAGTTGTAGGGGTCAGGTGGTCCAGCATAGAGATAATGATGACGAAGGCAATGATCCCGGTGCACATAGAGAGAATGAGCCTGTAGATTTTCCTGCAGCTCAAGCTACACAAGTTCAGGGGGAGCTTAGTCAAGGTGAAGGAGAAATGGGAGAAGCTAGTTCATCAAAACAGCCTACAGACTTTGAAATCAGTGAGATGATTGACGCGCTTATGGATCTCGATGATGATCCAATGGATGTAGGTTTTGATGATGAAGATGAAGAGCTTGAAGAAGGTGAGTTTGTGCCGGAAGAAATAGTTGACTGGCAATCTGATGATGAAGTAGTAGCTGATGAGGATGATGAAGCTGACGAAATAGTTGTGCAGCAGAATCCCATCACGGACACTTACATGATAGATAGGGAGAATATTGTTAACGTGGATATTGTTAATGCGGCGTTGAATGCTCAGCCATCAACAGAAGAACCGGATAGAGAGCTTTCAAATGAACAGAAACGAAAATTATGGTTCAGGGCTGAACAGAAAGAGTTAAAGCTTAAGAAGACAATGAAAGTGCCGGGTACTGGGAAGCTGTCCGAACGCATATTAAGTTGGTTCTTTGATAGAGAACTGCAGCTATTTGTAATTAAAAGGAAAGACGGGCTTCAGTACATGAGGCGAACTTTAAAAGCGTTCGACTCCCTGCCAAAGATCGAAATCACTGCGCTAGCATGGAAAGATTTGATAAACATTGGCAATGATCCCTATGCGAGCTTAATTGAAAGGATCATAAGAAAGGAGGGGAGATCAAGGAAATTCGAGCGTTTGAATCCAAGGGTCGGGAGAAGAGTAGAGGATCCGTCACGTATCGATCCTCTAACTGGACGACCGTGGATGAGGATTCATTATAAACCAGCTAGATGTCTGAGGAAATTGCCTCTAAAGCGAATGCCACAGAATGTTTTGCAGAATCTACATTGGTGGTACGCCGATACTGAGACCGGGGAAGCAGTTATGGAGGATTTTGAAGAAAAAGTCATTCTTAGAGTCTACGACCCGCTTCAGCTGGTAAACCTCTCTAAAGAAGATCTTCAGATTTTGTATAATTGTAAGATCTCCAGTGACACACATATGGATCGTGAAGCTAGCAAGTATGAAAATGTAGTCAAGGTATGTGTGGAGAAAGGTTTGTATGCTGGTAGTATTTTGAATCAATAAATAAACAAAGTTCTTAAATCAATTGTGTGATTTATTAGAAGCTATCGTCAAGGGGGAGTCTGTTGGTACATCCTGTGTGACGATAGCAGTCTAATTGATATTGCATTGTGTTTTTGACGAGTGTTTTGATATATATGCTTATATGTGTTTGTCTGTTATTGATGGTGTATTTGAACTTGATGTAACATATTACAAGAAGTTCAAACATAAAGGCAAAGATTAACTCAAACATAAGTAAAACATAAGTTTCATCACTTAAGTGTTTAAGTGATTTGGCTAGATTCAAATTACACAAAGGTAGACATTCGAATCTATGATAGATTCGAATGTAGCCTTAGATTCGAATGAAGGCTAGATTCGAGAGTGTCCTTGTGGACAGACTCGAATGGGCCTTGGGCCAGATTCGAGTTTGGCCCACATCAGACTCGAATCAGGGTCTATAATTAGTGATAGACTCGAGTCATTAGGGACTTTTAGCAGAATTCGTGAGGAATTAAGCTTAAGGCGATCTCGAGTTTATCAGCTAGGTGAGTGCCGTTTCGGAGAGAATTAGTTCGTAGGATCGTTCGTGTGTCGTTCGTTCAGCGTCTAATAGTCTCCGTGTTTCGTGGTTGAGAGTTGTCCGTCTAACCGTCAACGAGGATTCCGCACTCGTTCACGAATCCGCGTCTAGATAGATCTTGCAGTGGTAGACCTTACAGAACAGCTTAGACACTGAGTACTGTTTTATTCAAGCAGACTTGCATGCAAGAAAGACACACTTTGAATGCACATTCACTCTTGTTTTCAGCACTTAGATATTTTTTTTTTGGCTTAATCGATCAATCCTTGGAAGTTTCTTTTTATACCCACTCAGAGGATCTAAGTGAATCTTCTCCATTGGACGAGATGAAAAAGGAGAAGTCTTGTTTGAAAAGACAACATAACTTTTCTGCACCTTTCTGAAAAGCAGACTTGTCTTCACATGTGCAGAACTTTTGTCTTTTCACTTTGTCTACTGTTGTATTGCCTTTAACCGAATAAGGAATGTCAACTTTGTGTTTTTCTTCCTTGTAAAGGCCTATTTTGATATAAGAAAAAGGTCTGTCACCCTTTTTCAAATAACATTTTGTCTTCATGTAACAGAACAGCTTGAGCAGGCTGAGCAGTTCTGATTTCCACTTTGTCTTCGACTTTGTAAACTGATCTTGTAGTCAAATACAATACATGAGGACTTGGAAACACATTCCATAAAGTGTTTAGCCTGTTCACAAAGAACAGAACACTTGTAAACTGCCCAAGCTGCTCATCAGTGTAGAGTACACACAATTTTCTCAATGTCTGTATGTATTATTAACAAATGTTAATTACAAACAAGCTTGAATGCGGAAAGGTTCAAGCTGAGATGACAGATACAACAGTATATCTAACTAGTCTAAGACTGACTTAAACTAATTACAATGAATACACTCACTTAGAATCACTCACTGTGTTTACAAGACTCTGAGGAACAGCTTGAATAAGAACAGCTTAGACACTGAGTACTGTTTTATTCAAGCAGACTTGCATGCATGAAAGACACACTTTGTATGCACATTCACTCTTGTTTTCAGCACTTAGCTTTTTTTTTTTTGGCTTAATCGATCAATCCTTGGAAGTTTCTTTTTATACCCACTCAGAGGATCTAAGTGAATCTTCTCCATTGGACGAGATGAAAAAGGAGAAGTCTTGTTTGAAAAGACAACATAACTTTTCTGCACCTTTCTGAAAAGCAGACTTGTCTTCACATGTGCAGAACTTTTGTCTTTTCACTTTGTCTACTGTTGTATTGCCTTTAACCGAATAAGGAATGTCAACTTTGTGTTTTTCTTCCTTGTAAAGGCCTATTTTGATATAAGAAAAAGGTTTGTCACCCTTTTTCAAATAACATTTTGTCTTCATGTAACAGAACAGCTTGAGCAGGCTGAGCAGTTCTGATTTCCACTTTGTCTTCGACTTTGTAAACTGATCTTGTAGTCTAATACAATACATGAGGACTTGGAAACACATTCCATAAAGTGTTTAGCCTGTTCACAAAGAACAGAACACTTGTAAACTGCCCAAGCTGCTCATCAGTGTAGAGTAGTGTAGACAGTTTATGTCCAGCCTGTTCAGCAGACTGAACAGCTTGGGCAAAACTGCCTTTGTTGCAACACATGCAACACATAGAACAGCTTTAGGCTGATATTTCAAATCCTTTTCAGGTTTTAATAAGGCATATAACAGGCCTTAAATTCAACCTTCAAAAGCATCAACAGGTTTGATTAATAATCTCCCCCTCAGATGCAGAGCAGGTTAGACTGAGGCCTTTTTGTGCCTAACACAAGAACATTGGAAGTCACAAAAGAGAAATACTTCTATGCTCAAGCAAGACAGTACATTTGGGATGAGCTTGATTTGTTTAAAATAGGAGCAGATCAAATCATAAGATGATGTGTCCCTAATTCGAAACACGAGGATATTCTTAAACACTGCCATGCATATGCATGCGGTGGCTATTTCAGCGCAAAGAAAACTGGTCACCGGATATTGCATTGTGGGTTTTTCTGGCCCACGATATTTAAAGATGCTTAGGAATTTGTTAAAGGATGCACAAGATGCCAGCAAACCGGCTGCATCGCAAAAAGGGATGAAATGCCCATGACCCTGATATTGTTTGTTGAAATAGTTGATGTATGGGGTATTGATTTTATGGGACCCTTCCCTAAATCATTTGCCTATGAATACATGTTAGTTGCAGTAGATTATGTTTCCAAATGGGTGGAAGCAGAAGCTACACGAACTAATGATAACCGGGTTGTGTGTAAATTTGTTATCAGAAATATCTTTGCACGACACGATATCCCAAAGGCTATCATCAGTGACGGAGGGTCACATTATAAAAACTAACATTTTGCTAAACTCCATAATCAATATGGAGTTAACCATAGAATAGCAACGCCTTATCATCCGCAAACTAGCGGACAAGTCGAGATCTCTAATAGAGAGATCAAGAGAATCCTTGAAAAGACTGTCAGACCTGATCGTAAGGATTGGTCGCAAAAACTAGAGGATGCTCTATGGGCATACAAAACCGCATTTAAAACACGAATTGGTATGTCTCCAAATAGACTTGTTTATGGTATGCTTTGCCATCTTCCAATAGATTTAGAACACCGAGCTCTTTGGGCAATCAAAAACAATAATTTTGATTTACATGATGCCGGTGTTGATAGGAAATTCCAATTAAATGAACTGGAAGAAATTCGTAGAGAAGCCTATGAAAGTTCAAGAATTTACAAGGAGAAAACAAAAGTTTTCCACGACAGGATGCTTAAAAATAAAATATTTACTAAGGGAAATAAAGTCTGGTTATTTAATGCAAGACTTAGACTATTTCCAAGTAAATTAAAGAGTAAATGGACAGGTCCATACATCATAACTAATATCTACCCACATGGTGCGGTAGAAATCCAAGACCCAAAAGGTGATGAGCCATTTAAAGTCAACGGACATAGACTTAAATTATATGTTCAATGGGTCACCAATAATATGTTATTCTATGAATTAATCACACTACAAGAACCAAAAGTTAAGTAATTAGTTTAGGAGTAGTACGTGTGGCTGAAGACGTAACACTTAGCGCTTTCTGGGAGGCAACCCAGAGTATTTTGATTATTTGATTTTTTTTGTTTTTAAGTGTGTTTATTTGCTTATGTGTTAATTGTGTGTACTGAATTAGTTGGGGAGGATTCACCCCCCCCCCCCCCCCCCCCGAACTCAGTTGTGTTTATGTTTAAATTAAAACTTAGGTTTCAAATTAAATATTAGGATTCCACATCAGAAATTAGAATTTTAAGCACACAGACAGAATTATTTTAACACGATATTACGAGCGTAAGTTAGGGAGGGTACCCATAAGAATTTTAAAAATTGAAGAAACGAGTTTAGAGACAAGTGCGCGCCCCATATCAGAAATCCGGAGGCCCGGGCGCAGGGGGGGCCTACGCCCCAATGCGTCTAAATCTTTATAAATACAGAACCGTACGCCCAAAATGTCTGAAACCCTAAAAACAATGCAGAATCTTGGAATTTCGATTTCTAAGCCTAAAACCTCTAAAAGTCGTCTTTTCTACGTCAAATCTTCGATCCAACGCTAGTTTCTCTCAAGGATTGGCAACGTATACTCTTCCTAACCCCTAGCTTCATTCTACATTAGATATTATAGCTATATCATGCATTCATGGGATGAAGGTTTTGGGGGTTACATTATATTTTATTAGAAAAGGGTTAATAATAATTTTATATATACTCGTTTAATTAATATAAATATATTTTTGCAAAACCTTTTGTAAAAATTTATGGCTTTTTCCATATATGCTATATTTTGAAAATTTTTGTCTAAAGGGTTATTCTTAAATTGTTAAACTATTAAAATGTTTATCTACTGAAGTTCATGCATTTGATAGGATTAGTTTGGGCTCACATTGTTGGTGAGACTTAGGATTAGATTATTTAACTATAAAAATGGTGTTTAGTAATCATGCATCATTTATGTAGGAAATCCTATTTTATTAATCCTTTGTCTTTGCATTTTTTTAGTTATAAATGTCAACCCAAAATTACGCCAACGGTAACCGTTCTGCAAACACCCAAACACTTAGGATGAGAACCCACAAACCCTCAAAACATCCGCTCCGAGAAACCTCTCAATGTGGAATTCCCTGAAATACCCCCAAACACCAATAATGGCAAATCACCTAGGTTTCTCATAGAGCGTACCTTAAAACAGGCCGATTTTGATGATTTTGACATTATAGAGTCGTTTGAGCGTTCGGGGTGGGCTATCGCTGTTATGTGGGAGTTACCGTATATTCACACTAGTTTGATCCAACAGTGGTTCGCCACTATGCGTAGAATAGAAAAAGGTGAGGATAATGACTTTGAGTTAGTGGGGATGGTGGGAAATAAAGAAGTGTCAATCTCTAGGAATAAGTTGTATGATGAGTTTCTTATAGACACTGAGACACCACGTCCTATGGAATTCTGGACACTAACTAATACCCAGGGGAGTAGAATGCGTAAAATAAATAAGTGAACTAACCAATGGGATAAAATGATAGCTACGATTTTTGGAATTCATGTTAGAGATGCCCGGACATACACTGCTTTTAATAGAGGAGATTTATGCCATTTGGCCAAGGTCATGTGGAAGTTAGCTATTTTTAACGTGCTTCCACGTCACCAATACACTACTTATGTGAGACCTCAGGAGATCCTTCTAGTACACGCCCTCATGACCGGATACCCGACTGTGTCATTGGGATATGTTATTATGCAAAATCTATGGGGGTGTCATGTAACAGATCAGGGAGTGAATTACCCTTACTGTAGGATGCTTACTGAGTTATTCGTTATAAAAAAAGTAGCATCGGAAGCATTACCCAAAAGGTTCATTAACCCGAATATCATGTGGTTTACGAGGATTACTATGATAGGGTTAGTGTTTGAGCGCACCGAACTAGGATTCCAAATCCGTTGCCTTAAAATAGCCAAAGTGACCCAAATCCCATTTAATGCCTCTGAACACCCGCATGAAGGACAAAACAGTAAAGGAAAAGCCAGGATGGAAGTCGATGAGAAGACTAGAGACCATGGAAGAGGATTGAGACTATCGATATTGTATGGGATCAGGTTACTAAACTGAAGAGAATAGTTGGAGATTTGGTGAACACAAACAACATGCTGCTTTAAAGAAATCGAGACACTTCGAGGAGGCCAACAGAAAAATGATAAGCTGCTTCAAGTGCATTCTGACTGGCTCACCAATATCCAAATGACAGTTGGTGAATTAGAAGAATTCATCGCTCCTCCAAAATAATTTTGATTTTATTTTATTATTTGAGTATGATTGGTTTGTTTGTTGCGTGATAAACATAAAGTTTGGTTTGGTTTGTTCTGATGTGGTTTGCTTATTTTATTTGAATTGTAATCGTACTTTATTTGGTTTTTATTTTTAAAAGTGTGGTGTGTTTATTTAATTTTATTTGAATTATTAAAAGTTGAATTTTATTTGAATATTATTTAGTTGTTTAAATTTAATTGTTTTGAATAAGGAATGTGTACCGATCTATCTCTCAATGTTATTAACGGATTAATGTGACGAGGACGTCACAAAGGTCTAAGTTTGGAAGGGTAGATTCTAATAATAAGTTAAGTAATTTAGCCCCCACAAAATTTTTTAGACCACATTTTATAACAAAACTAGAGAGATATACACCTCCACGTACCAAAACAGTAATAAACTGAAAATTTAACAGAGTTGGGTGCAGCCCTACGCTGGCCCTACGCCCCATCGAGATAAAACCCCAAATAAAGCCTCATTCTTCATTTTCACAAACCCTAGAACCCTCAACCTACGGTTGGTGTGCGGCCATACTTCCAAAACCTTATTTTTGTGCTGAAAAATTGCAAATCTAAGTCCCAAAACGCCCACATTATCATATATATCAAAGATCTAGGCTAGAATTCACTTCTTTGTGGGTAGTTTCATCCATTTTAAAGGATTTTTTGGGTGAAGTAGTGGTGAAGCAAAAAACAAGATTTTTACCAATTTAAGCTTCCAATCACCAAGGTTAGTGTTTTTATTAAGCAAATGCAACTTATTTCATACTTTTTGAGCGAAAATGAAAGCTTGAGCTTCATGGTCATCCATGGAGTTTTCATGGTGATTTTGACTTTCTAGAGTCAAAGTATGTGAAATTGCATGAATATGATGATAACCTTGATGTATGTTTGATGAGATATGTGTTTACTTGTTATTTTAGTTAATTTGCCATAGTTAATATCTAGATATTAATTTGGATTTATAAAGTTAGTTACCTAAATGTTCATAAAATGTTTAAATTATAAAATTTCGGTAATTAGCTAGAAAATGAGTTTATGTGCTAAATGGAATTTTATTAATAATTACGTATGTGTTTGGCATCTAAATTGTGGCAAATTATAGACTATATATAGAGTGATGCAAAATTAGAGCGTAAAAAGTGTATATATATATATATATATATATATATATATATATATATATATATATATATATATATATATATATATATATATATATACATCTAAATTTAATTGAGCGTAATTGTGAAATTTAAATTGTATAGTTTGATTTATCTCATACATATTGTGGTTGGTTGGCAAAATTGTAGATGTCGAGGAGAACGCGACAAAGAACCCAAAATGTCAATGTGCCTATAGATTGGTCTTCGAACCTTTTATTGTCACAACACCCTGAGAATATTAGAACACACTTATTCCTATATAAAAAAAATACTCGAATAAAGTGTTAGTTGAGAAGAGGGTTAGGAGAGATGACTTTGAGGATTATGGGATTCCATACCTTTTTGACTATCTGGGTTGGGAGAGTGTGCTTGATCTGGGCAGCTCCGAGATTCATCAGGTTGATGTTGTAGAGTGGATGTCTACCCTACAAAGGGAGACAGGTCGTTCGCATAACGACTTTAGACTTATAGGAACCGTCCATGGTAGGGACGTGGCGATGGATGCACAAATCCTTCGCCAATTATTTAATGTAGATACTGGGTAGGCCACGAAGGGTCTAACCAGCAGGGGAATGAGTACAAATCCGAAGCCCAGTTGGCCTTTACTGACACGACTTGGTCGGGATAGTGGATGGAGCAAGTGAGTATGGTTTTTATTCCATCTTTCGTGGAAGCCGAGTCCTCCACTTCTTATAGCTGAAGGGCATTGACTCCGAGGTGTAAGGTGCTTCACAAGATCATTGTGAATAACATCTTGCCTCGTGATAGTGACCTGTCAAAGGTCAGACATAGGGATATCACAGTCCTGACGCCCTCTCAAGGGTAAGCCCAGACTGTCCTTCGCATGGACATTCATGAATGATACATGGGCCATGTATGATACTCGACGATCATTCCCCATTCTTGGTTGATCTCTAAATTCCTCGAGAGGACGGGTTCACTTTCACCCGATTCCCTGGTTTCCCTTGTTCCGGTGACGTACATTACGGCCGCCATATTTCCCTACCTTGATATTTAGGGAAGTTGATGAAGGGTTCGAGATATTTGACAAGGAGACAAATCAGTCGTATATCGAGGACTATACTAAGGACGAGAGGAGAGAGAGAGAGAGAGAGAGAGAGGAGAAGGCCGCTAATGAAGCGAAAGTTCAGTACGGATAGCCGAACAGAGGGGCGTCTACCTCACACAGTCGAGGTAATGACGATGTTGATTTTAGCTGCATCATGATGCGGTTAGATGACGTAGTAGTGGGTCAAGGTGAGTTCTGGGAGGACGTGACCCAGAGATTAGATGAGATGAATGGGCGAATGACCCATATTTATGATAGGGTCGATCACTTGTCGGGTCGGGTAGATCAACTTCAGGACGGGCAGAGAGCCGTGGCATACCAAAATGCCTATTACCAGCACCATAACTGTGCATACTGGGAGGGAGTCCGACATCACGAGGACTCCGTAGTCGGTATGCCATATCAGTCACATAATGATTTCACGATGCCCAACTACCAGACCTATGACCCTGTCCTGGACACTTATCAGCGCTATCCGGCGCATGGCAGGTAGGAGCTCCCAGACAAGATTCTTACTCGCTTTGTCCCGCCTACAACACAATACCCCACAGGCCAAAACCCGTATAGAGACTTCTTCAACAGCATCTTCGGGCCTCCTCCGCCTCCTCCATTCGAATGATCAGGTACTATCTTTCCTTGTTCTTTATTTTCTGTCTTTTATTTTATTTCCATTATGCATTTAATTTCTTTATCGTTAGTTTTGTTTATTTCCAGTTTTAGCTGAGTCCTATTTAGAGTTTTAATGTTTATGTAGTTTGTCTTATCTTCCCAAATTGAGTCTTGTTTGCCGATCTGGCCGCGGAACATGATGATGCATAGAAAATACATGTACTAGGAATTGGCTAGTGTTGATAGGATATTCTATAATTAAGAAAAGAGTCGTAATAATAATTAAAACTTTTGCTATAAGGGGGAGAACTTAATCACGTTTTAGCCTAAAAAATGAGTTAATTGTAGTCTAGATGGTTCGGGAAACTAAGTCCGTAGGGGTACCATTCATGCCTAATCCCCTACAACCATCTGGTTTGGGACTAATTGACCGAAATCTCGTTACATGGACCATCTAGATCATCTAAGTTGAAAAGAAAATAGATAAAAGCATGGTGTTGAAAAGAAAACGTAGTTAAACATGCAAAGAGGAAAAGATGGTCAAAAGACCCACGTGTTTTAAGTTTCGTAACCTTGAACTAAAAGGGTATTTCCAAAAGTGAGATACATTATATAAATTCTAAGGGAAATATATTTTAACTGAAAACGTCTTCGATTTTCATGTTAAAATTTTAATACATTAGTACGAAGGCTAGCTTAACATAGAATTCCTAGAGTCGCTGCTAATACATGCCCGGTGCATAGTTAGTTCTAATTCCAAGGGCTTGTTCGGGGACGACCACGAGTTAAGTTGGGAAGGTTTGATAAGGCTATAATTTTATGTGTTTTGGAGTCATTTTATGTTCGTTTTAAGCACCGATACTTCGAAATTTCCATATTGTTACTCCAATTTTATGTTTCAGAGTCAAGAGGTCAAATGGAAGCAACTCGAGAAAATTCAGCGCGAACCGAGCCAGAGAGGGCGCAGGCCTGCGCCACCCTGCGCTGCAAAATAGAAAGATTGAGAGATCCATAGCACTTCTAGCACAGCCCAGCGTACCCCTGGTCGTACCCCAGGCGCAGGGGGGCACAGGCCTACGCTTGGCCTGCGCTGGGTGGGCGCAAAAACGCGTTTTCAGCCTCAGAAACCCTAAATCTTCCTCTTCTATAAATAGAGGTCGATGGCAGTCATTTGAGGAGGTCCCGAACATGTCAAAGGAATTGGCGAAGCCCTGCCGGAGTTGATTCACAATACAAGTACGAAGACGGTGGTTCGCAAGCTTATAACATGTCTCCGATCAACACCGTTGAAGAGCATACGATGAGCGCCTAATCACTTTAGCCTTTTGCCGAGGATCTACGACTAAGTTTACTTTACTTGAATTTCTATATGTTTTGATGTATTCGTATTGATTGAAATATTCGTTGTGTATTCAAATGATAAGCATTCGGTTATGATTATGATTGTATGTTTTGATTGGTAAAAACAAGATAGTTCATAGTGGTATTATTATTTGTGTCGAGTCCATTAGCTTAGGGATTAAGACAAGTAATGAATATTGCATGCGCTATACCGAGAGTTATTGGTTAAAATGTGTATGATTAATCCAACCACACAATTAATTATGTCTATGTGATTGTTGCATGAAATTCGAGTGAGTAATACTTATGTCGTGGTGATTCCGTGAATGGTTATCCTTCACTTGATTTTACTTTCCAGCGTTAGTTATTTGCCATTAGTTTTAGTCACAAATTAGTTGTAAGTCATTAATCTAAACAAATCATTCAAATCAATCGATTTACAATTTAAAGTGCTTTTAATAAAACTCACAAAGCTAGCCGCCTAACCCTAATTACATACACACTCCCTGCTGATTCGACCCTTACTTCTCTGAGCTAATAGTAGATATAAGGATTATTTCTGCGGGTCACAACGACGGCCCGTCACATTACAAACCCTCAATCCCACAAGTTTATTTGCAACAATTCTAGCATACTATAAAGTTTGTACCGGCTGATGGCAATCATCACTTAAAAGTCACTATAGATCAGTTCAAGGCAAAGATCACCCTTGGCAGGCTTCGTCATAATCTGTTTCTACCTAGACGAATTGATACAGGGAACTATCCTGAATTAGTAGATTATGAATATTTTGTGTCTGATGAAGAGCTGGTCAATGATCTTATCTGCTTGGGCTATTCTAAACCTTTACCTAAGAGTTCTAAGTTCCATTGGAATGGATTAAATGGAGAGTGGTACACTCTATTTGGGATAGTCAATAGATGTATGACTTCAAAACATAATGGCATTGACAGGGGAAGTACACACTGCTTGAGGATATTTCATGGGATTGCATTCAATAAGCACTACGATTATTCTCAATGCATATGGGAGGATCTCAAGGAAGTTGTCTTCTTAAAAACAACAAACCGAGCAAGTAAGTTTGTACCGCTTCAATAGTTTATCCAAATTTTGATAAGGGGAATTTTGATAGCAAGTGAGCAAATCCCAAAGAGATCAAGTGCTCAAAAATGCCCGGACTACGTCATGATGAGTCTCCATGGGGTACAAGATGCACCTAATATGAATGTCATGCCAATTCCAGAAGCTCTTCTTAAATATGCTGATCCAGAAAGTGAGAGTGTGAAATTGTATCGCATAGATCAGGCTCCTATAGAAACCCAAGAACCAGGTATTCTTAACCAGGGAGTCTTAGGAGATGAGGAGCATCAGCAAAGGGCTGATGTTCAGGGCAGCCAATCTGAGTTAGAGGGAGTAGAGGGGCAAGTAAGGGGTGGTGAGAGGAGTATTGACTCTGACAGAAATTTGTCAAATATTTCTAAAGGTGCTAATGAAGGAGGTGATGGTGATGATGATAATGAGGGTAGGTAATGATGATAATGAGGGTGGTGCAGGTATGATTGAATTTTCTAAATCTGAGAGATTACCAGAAATTGATGTGGTTGAAATAGCAAGAGAAAGTGTGAGGGAGTTACCAAGCCCAAACAGCCGGGACTTAGACACATCTGTTGTTGGCTCCCAAACGGGAGTCAACATTAAAACAGTCAGTATCCCATTGACGCTTGCACACCCCACCAGCCACTCACCTTCTTCCCAACAAGAAGGTGTTTCAACTTCTCACCAGGATTTAACACAAGATTTATCCTTAAAACCTTTGGATTTTATGGATATTGAATCTAGTACACAGTTGCCCGAGTGTACAATTTAGTCTCATGCACAAGAAATAGATCCTATACACTCTAGGACACTCGAGTGGACTTCATATGTTGAAGTAAGTGTAGTAGAACTGAGTGTTCCTGCCAGAACAACCATAGTGTTGGACGCATCTGTTGCTCCTTCACTTGAAGTGGTTGGAAGTCCTACCAGAGCAATGTCAATGCCAACTGTGACTGTAGGCCACACAGAAGTACTTTTTACAAGTTCTACTGTTGTCTCAACTGGAAGTCTGCTGACCCAGTGGTTAGAGTATCACCCTTTGTCACTGAAGACAAGGTTAATGAAGCAGTTGCTGGAGTCTCTACTCAAATGTCAAATCAATTCTCAGAAATGATGGAGCAGATGTCCAATATTCAAAAGCTCTTAAAGGGAAAGAATGTTGCTGAAGAAGTTAAACAAAGAGATCCACAACAATCAATCGACGAGCTCCGAGATTTTGTGTACGATTAGTTTGATGAAAAGAGAGAAGGGATGATTGGTACGGAGAGTACAATTATTACTTCTTTAGGAGATATGTCAGAGAGAATTTCTGCAGTTGAACAAACATGTAAAGCACAAGTTTCTGCTCCTCATGAGGGCGAAAAAAGGAGGAAGCTTGGAGAACAACAAACTGGCATTCTAATGATAACATATCCAGAAAAAGAAAAGGAGACGGGAGGACATGAGGTTGGAGAAGCAGGGAGCTCAAAAGAAAAACTTGTTGATGATCAAAGTGAGCTGGAATTGATTCTTAATGAAGATGTTCCAGTTCCTATAAGTGTTCAATCAAGAATCTATAATTTTGAAGAGTATGATGACTTTGATAATGAGGATCAAGGGCAAACATTAATGATTGAGGGAGTTGAGAAAGAAGTGGAAATTGAGTTGTCAGATGATGACGATATGTTTGATTCAATGATATATCTTTAAGAGCAGAGTGGATTGAGGAAGAGCAGGATCTGGTGCAAGAAATATTGAAAGATGATGTACCGACGCCGTCGGTTGAAAAGCCTGAGGTAACGGTTACCATAAAAGAAGAGGAAGTTGAGCTGTTTTTTATGGAGAATGTAATGCCTCAAGTGGTAAGGAGCTAAATGAAGTTGAGATCATGGATAAATTTTTGAATGAGTCTATTTTTGGCTGATGATTCACAAAGACAACATTAGTTAAGGTTTGAAGCTCAGAGGATTGTTCAGACAGAAATCAGTGATATGTTGACACTTCTTAATGAAGATGAAATAAGGAAGAAGAAGATAAAAGTGTTGAAATTATCTGCAACAAAATCTGCTGAGTACATCAGGAATAGAAACAAGCTTCCTTACTTAAAGATCACCTTGAAAAGAAGATATTCTGTAAAAAGCAAGCGCCATGCACATTTTTAAAGTCGTTTAGAGTGCTTGAGCCGAATATGCCAAATTTTGCAAATTATGCTACTTTCTTGTAAAACAAAGCTCAACCAGTGGATAAGGTCCGAAGTGAATTCGGGATTGTAGATCCGGTGAAGATTGAGAAGGATCGGTTCGTGAAAATATTTAATCCTACATTCACCGTGACCAGATCTGATGGAAATACATATGTATTCACCAAGGCAGATATGTTTGGAATGCATTTGGTTGATATTGAAGATCTTTTCGACGAGTTGTGCAGAAACAAAAGAAATAAACATTGTAGATTTGCACTTAAGACACTGTTTCACTTCATGCACACCAAAGTGGTGCTTATGTCAGTGCAAGATCTACAATTTGGGGTTGAAAGAGGTATGAGGAAGATAAACATCACTGCGCCTAACCGATTCATCAAATTTATGGAAAATTTGAAATAGTTTCAAGTAGTCATGGCCAAGCATCCTGTTGCAATTTACAAAGATAAAGATCAAAATCTGAGGGCTATGCGAAGTATAAGTTAAATAAGTTTAGTAATGGAACTTTACAAAAGGTGATGACAGGATTAAAAGGAAAGCTAGCCACTGATAAAAAGAGAAAGAGAAAGAAGGGTGCTCTGAGCGTTAATGACAGAAAGCTGATTGTAGAATTTATTTCAAAGATCAATTGGAGGCTATCAAATAGAAAGAGTATCCGTCGTTTTGAGATGAAGCTTGGGCTATCGAACTGAAGACCGATTATATTTCATCATAGGGGGAGAATGTTGGAATCTATTTTAGTTGATGAAAATAATTTCTCTAGGGGTTGTTTTGTAATTATCTCATAGATAGGACTTTTTGTATAAATAGTGAATAGTGTACTGTAAATGCACGGATCTGACATTTTTACTTTGCACGGAATTCTTAGCATGTTTTAGGGCTACAGTGTACGTATTCAATCTTCATTATGTAATTCCATTTTGGTGCAAAGAATTATTCGGTTAGTGTTGTCTAATTGTTCATAATTGATTCTTATGCGTTTGTGATTAATTAAACTGAATTCAGAAAGCATAGAGGGTGGTGTGATCAAGAGCATTTTGGATGATGCCCACATAGAAAATACTGGTGCTTGCCCACTAAGTGGATGTACACCACTTTGATGATAATGTGTGTGTGGAGTTATCATCATCCGGTCTCCTTTTCTTGTGTCTAAGTCTCAATAGCGACCAATAGTATTGGAACAAAGTCGCGCATCGAACCTATTATCTCGGTCGGTGTCTCTTCGAGAGCTATGCATAAGTCGTAGTGCAGAAGCATAGCAGCACATGTGCATAGATGCATATTAAAGGTAAAACTCTGCAAACTCGCTAAGCAAGTTATACAACGGTTGTTGTTTTATCTCACTTCAAGTTATTGATCTGCGCAGATTTGGCAATCAAAAATTAATAAATGAAGAAAGCCTAAATTATACCAAATACCACTGGCAGTATACCAGCCGTATATAGCACAGCTTGAGGTTGACCTCGGGAATTATCAAAGTCAGGGAACGGCGAATAGAAACGAGATACCGACACTTGGACGGTTGCTAATATTTAGCTATTTGAAACATGAGAGATTGAATTAATCTATGAATTACTCCTCGCTAAGCTAAACTACTAATGAAAGCCTTATTAAGAGTTAAGGCTGAAAACTAGGTTGATACACTAAAACTAAATAAGAAACAAGCTAACAATGCAATAAGCTAATAGCAAGAAAAACAAGATAAACTTTAAAGTTGAAAAACAACAGCCACTTGGATAAGTCTTTTAGGATTAATTAAAATTTCAAAGTGAATAAACACTAGGGATGTTTTGATTGACGAAAACAAGTCTAAAATGATTCCAACTATTTAAATCCATTTAAAGTCCAAGTTTATGTTAAAAATCGTGCAATTGCTAATTTATGAATACAATTTACTCATTTCTATGAGTCAAGTATGGAGGTCTCTAGTATTCCCCAACTCTCAGAATTTTGTAAAAAGTATCTTTTACGAGAAGATTTAGCCAACTAAAAATAGCTTTCAAAATTAATTCTTTGACACGTCAAGCGCTCGGAGTGGGGGTGTTACATGTGGACCAAATACCCGAGTCGAACCGGTACTGATCCCGAATAGCACAGATTGTAAAGTAATGGTCCGGTCCTCGGGTTAAGATTTTAGCCAAATTCGGGTTCGGTCCTAACCGGGTTCGGTTCGGTTCCGATCCGATAACAACCCTAACCTTCTAAATGGAGTAAGTTTTTGAGTTTTTGTACACCAAATACCCGAACCGAACCGGTACCGGTCCCGAATAGCACCGATTGTAAAGTAATGGTCCGGTCCTTGGGTTAAGATTTTAGCCAAATTCAGGTTCGATCATAACTGGGTTCGGTCCCAATAACACCCCTAGCTCGGAGTTACTTTCAAATATTCAATTTAGCCGATTAACATCATATCATAATCACAAAAATTAAGTATCAAACTAATCCTATGATCACAATATTGCTAAGGATCGGTTTCATACGTTATTTTTTACAATCTATCAATTAATTACCATTTCATCATCACAATATTTCTAGAACTAACAACCAACTAATAAGTCATGTAAATATAACAAGGGTTAAAAAAATCAGTAACTTGATCTAACTTTCATGATCACATAATTTGCTAGATATCAAATCAAACACCGAATTTGCTAAACCTATCGCATAAATCATCAATCGCATGAGTTTAACATAAACTTTCAACACAAAACATCAAGATACTTCCATTAATCCATCAAGTATAATATCCAAATGAGTGGTTATAAAACTACTCACTAATCATGCTATAAACAATAAATAAATCAAAATCTAAGATGAACATTGCTAAAATCAGAAAGTTAAGGAAAGAAATTACCGAATTGTTGCAAAGATAAGCTGAAACCATAAAAGAACAATAAACATTATTGCTACTCTAGTTCGATTACACCAAACCCTAACTAAAATTGACAACTAAATCAGAAAAGCACCAGGAAAACTACCCTAAAATCATGACCTAGCTGCCCTAAACCTAATATTAATAAACTATGTTGCAGCAGAGGATTGCAAGTAGTAAATCACACAAGAATAAGCTGAAAAATCTTCCTGAACCTGTTCCATAATCAACTGGACTTCAGGCTTAAAATGGTGACCTAATCTGGTAATATTTTATCTAATCAAAAGTTGGAAACATCTAAACATATTCTACTCTAATTGCTAAGCTAAATAAAATTGATGAAAAGATGAGAGAACCGTCCAAAATGGATGAACAGAACCGATCCCTCGCTGCTCTTTCTCCTCTTAGAACCGTGACCTAGCTGCCCCCTCTTTATCCTCTTCTTTTTGCGCATCAGGCCTCTGGCCGTGTGTTTCTTTGGGAGCCAAATAATCTTCAATTTTGGGCTGCTCAAAATACTTCATGAGACATGGATCTTTTAAATGAAATTGGGCTAAATATATGGCTTTGAAGTGGCTCAGGTTGACTTGTGAGACTACGGGTTTACACCTCAAAAGATTCCCATTTACTGTGATTCACAAAGTGCAATAGCAATAGCTTCAAATCCTGTGCAACATTCAAAAACTAATCACATTGATATCCGGTATCACTTAATTAAAGATCATGTAGAAAATGGTAATGTAGAGTTATATTTTGTACCCACTAAATATCAACTAGCTGATTTGTTTAGCAAAGCCTTAGATGAAAAATGATTTAATTTTTTGGTATACAAATTGGGTATGTTGAATCTTTAGATTTAAACATTCAGTAGTTACACAATATAACTTTAAATTTAAATTTTTTACTTGATTAAAATTGTTGTTAATCTCATGTGATTTAAAAGTTTAATTTTTCCGAGTTTAACAGAATCGGGTTGTCATGTGCAGGGGGAGCAGACAAAAATTATATCTGATATTTTAAATATCTAATAATTTTTTATCTGATTTTTTGTAGGGGGCTGTCATAAAAAGAGGTATACATCTGAGGGGGAGCTAAAATGCAAAATTAAAGGGGGAGCAACATCTTTTGTTATTGTTTTTTTTTTTTAGTTAAAATTTTTTTTAGTTCATTTTAATTTTTTTTTACTTGTTTAATATTTTTTTTGAGTGTATAAATTTTTTTAGGTTAATGGGCTTACTTGTTTTAAATAATAGAATGTTTTTTAAAAATTTAAATATGGGCCGGGTTTTTCAAAAAGAAGTTGCATATAAATTTGAATTTCAAATTCAAATTCCACTTTTTCGAAAGTCGAGAACTGTTCACTTTCCTCTTCAAAATTTCTCTCAATTTCTTCATCACGAAGTAAACAACATTCTGAGATTGGATTTCGAGTTCAAAAAGGAAATTTGTAAGTCTTTATGTTTTTACTAACATTATTATATTTTCCAGTCTCTTTTTCGAGTTTTAATGTTCCTTTCTGTTTAGTGTGTGTGTTCATGGTGTATCGATGTGTGCTTTTTATGTTGTTTTGATTTTGTAGTTTAAATCTAAAATTGATAGTGTGTTTGGATTATATGCTCATATGAACTTGTAAATCAAATTTCAAGTTCCATTTCAGAACACACAACATTAATTTTGATTTTGAAAGTTCAAACTTTTCGAGTTCTTAATAACCTGAAAATTGAATCTTACGTGATGTAAATGATGTTATTGGGCAAAGTTCAGTAAAGAGAATTTGTTTAAAATCAAATTTCGAGTGGGAAACAGTAACTACATAGGTCAAAACATCCCTAAAATTAATTTTTGCAATTTTCAGAGATGTTTAGGACTTAGAAAACTTGTAATAAGTTTGAACTCGATCAAAGGATGATTCGAGAAACATTCTGTGTTGATCGAGTTGAATAAAGCACTGTTCGCGAAAATCTTAGTTTCTATCGAATTGGATGCTTCATTATTCGAGGAAGGCTTCTGTGTTAATTGAGTAGGTCATTCTTGCGAATTAGATTTTTTTCAAATTATCAATCTCGGTTAAAACATGGTCCGAGAAAATTTGTGTTTTATCCGAGTTGGTTCTATGGTTTGATCGAGAAAATTTCTTTTTCATTCGAGTTGTGTAGTCCTCAACTTAGAAGATTTGCAATCTGATTGAACTCGATTCACGAGTCCTTCGAGAAAATTTTAATATGATTCGAGTTGGTCATCGAATCATTCGAGAAATAGTGTTATTCTTCCGAGTTGGTTAAATGTATCATCCGAGAAATTTACAAGTTCAATTTGAGTTTGATGAAGCATTATTCGAAAATATTCTTGTCGTATTCGAGTAGAATTCTGTGTCACCTGAGGAATTTACTGACTCATTCGAGTTTCATATCAAATTTTACAAAATTTTTCTAAGTATGGTGGAATTTTATTTTTCAATGAAATTTCACATTTTTCAAGAAATTTTTATAATCTGTGTTTTATTAACATTAGTCTCTTAACGATTGACTTTGGAATCCTAACAATAATATTTTAATATTATTGTCTGGAATCCCGATTCTTTAAAAAGTAAAACACATATTTTTCTAATTTCTAGTTAAATGTTTTATTTTTCTATCTGCAGGATTACATTTGTTTACCTGACATTCCTAACATGTTTATTATTTTTATAGGTTACAAAAATTCTAATACTTCATATTCACATTCATCCTCCAATCATACACTGGTCTCTAAACCAGTGAAATCAGCTTCTGTTACCCGACCATCCCATTCATCACCTGTCCCTGACACCCAACTTGTTAAATCTAAACATTGTATGCCTTTCCGTTATAATAACCATAGACTTTATCCTAAGACTATCAAAGTCAGCCATCCTATCATTGTTGACATCCTGAGAGGACATCCTCTTGGTTATCTGTTGTAGTACAAACCCTCAATCCCTCAAGTTTATTTGCATCAATTTTGGCATACCATCAAGTTTGTACCTGCTGATGGCAATCATCATTTCAAAGTCACTATAGATAAATTCAAGGCAAAACTCACACTGGCCAGGCTTCGTCATAATCTGTTTCTACCAAGATGAATTGATATAGTGAACTTCCTAGACTTAGCATATTTTAAAGAATTTGTGTATGATGAAGAGCTAGTTCATGATCTTATCTGCTTGGGCTATTGCAAACCTTTACCTAAGAGTGCAAAGTTCCACAGAAATGGATTAAATGGAGAGTCGTACACCCTATTTGGAATCGTCAATAGATGTATGACTTCTAAACAAACCGGCATTGACAGAGGAAGTATTCACTTCTTAAGGATATTTCATGGAATTCCATTTAATAAGCACTAAGATTATGCTGAATGCATATGGGAGGACCTTAAGGAAGTTGTCTTGGCTAAAATAACAAACAGAGCAAGGAAGTTTGTAACGCTTCAACTATTTATCCAAATTTTGATTAGGGGTATTTTGAGAGCGAATGAGCAAATACCGAAGAGATAAAATGCTCAAAAATGCCCGGACTACGTAATGATGAGTCTACATGGGGTACAGGATGCACCTAATGCCAATGTCATGCCTATTCCAGAATCTCTTCTAAAATATGTTGATCCAGAGTCGGAGAGTCTGAAATTGTATCGAATAGATCATGCTCCTATAGAAACCCAGGAACCGGGTTTTCTTACCCATGGAATCTTAGGAGAGGAGGAACATCAGCAAGGGGCTGATGTTCAGGGAAGCCAATCTGAGTTAGAGGGAGCAGAGGAGCAAGTGAGGAGTGGTGAGAGAAGTTCTGATTCTGAAAGAACATTCTCAAATATTGCAGAAGGTGCTAATGAAGGATATGATGATGATGATGACGATGAGGTCATCATGATAATGTTGAATTTGCTGAACCTGAAAGGTTACCTGAAATTGATATAGCTGAGATTGCAAGGGGGAGTGTGAGGGAGATCCCTAGCCCAGGAAGACAGGACTTAGCCACGTCTACTGTTGGCTCCTAAATGGGAGTCAGCATTGAAACAGTCACTATCCCACTGACCATTGCACACCCCACTGACCACTCACCTTCTTCCCAACAAAAAGGTGTTTTAACTTCTCACCGGGATATTACACAAGATCTATCCTTAAATTCTTTGGATTATATGGATATTGAAACCAGTACACAGCTGCCCGGGTGTACAATTTTTACTCAAGCACAAGTACTAGATCCTATACACTTTAGGACACTTGAGTCGACCTCATTTGTTGAAGTAAGTGCAGAAGGACTGAGTGTCCCTGCCTGAACAACCATAGTGTTGGAAGCATCTGTTACTCCTAAACGCAGACATGATGAGCATGATGATGACTCCGATGATGCTCCACATGAGGGGGAGAAGAGGAGGAAGCTTGGAGAAGAAGATACTGGTATTTTAATGATTACCTATCCCAAGAAAGAAAAGGAGACGGGAGGAGAAGAAGTTTGAGAAGCTGGGAGCTCTAAGGAAAAACCTGTTGATGCTCAAAGTGAGCTGGGATTGATTCTTAATGAATATGTTCCAGTTCCTTTAAGTATTCAATCAGGTAACTATAATTTTGAAGAGTATGATGAATCTAATAATGATGAACAAGGACATACATTAACGATTGAGGGAGTTGAGAAAGAAGTGGAATTATCAGATGATGATGATATGTTTGACTTAAAAGATATATCTTTAAGAGCATAAAGGATAGAGGAAGAGGAAGATTTGGTGCAAGAGATCTTGAACGATGATGTACTGATGCCAACGGTTGGAAATCCCAAGGTAACGGTTACTATCAAAGAAGAACTGGATCCATTTCTAGTGGAAAATGTTGTGCCTGAAAGTGTTAGGGAACTTAATGAGGTGGAGATTATGGAGAGAGTTTTTAATCAATACATTTTAGCTGATGAATATCAAAGACAACATCAGTTAAGGTTTGAAGCTCAGAAGGTTGTTCAGAAAGAAATCAGTGACATGCTGACACTTCTTAATGAAGATGAAATAAGGAAGAAAAAGATAAAGGTGTTGGACTTATTTGCTAAGAAATCTGCTGATTACATTAGAAAGAGAAACAAGCTTCCTTACTTAGAAGATCACCTTGAAAATAAAATATTTTGTAAAAAGTAAGCGACGTGCACTATTTTGAAGTTGTTTAGGGTTTTGGAGCCGAATATGCCAAATCTAGTGAATTATGCTAGTTTTCTTCAAAACAAAGCTCAACTGGTGGAAAAGGTCAAAAGTGAATCCAGGAAAGTAGATATGCTTAAGATTGAGAAGGATCGATTCATGAAAATATTTTATCCTACATTCACGATGACCAGAACTGATGGAAATACGTACGTGTTCACTGAGGCTGATATGTTTGGTATGAATTTGATTGATATTGAAGATCTTTTTGACGAGTTATACAGAAATAAAAGAAATGAACATTGTAGATTTGCACTTAAGACATTGTTTCACTTCATGCACACCAAACTAGTGCTCATGTTAGTGAAAGATCTACAAATTGGGGTTGAAAGAGGTATGAGGAAGATCAATATCATTGCGCCTAACCAATTCATCAAGTTCATGGAAAATTTGAAAGAGTTTCAAGTAGTCTGGCCAAGCATCCAGTTGCCATCTATAAAGATAAAGATCAAAATCTGAGGGCTATGCGGAGTATAGAGTTAAATAAGTTTTGTGATGGAACTTTACAAAAGGTGATGATTGGATTGAAAGGAAAGCTAGCCGCTAATAAGAAGAGAAAGACAAAGAAGGGTGCTCTAAGCGTTAATGACAGAAAACTGATTGTAGAGTTTATTTCAAAGATCAATTGGAGGCTATCAAACAGAAAGAGTATTCGTCGTTTTGAGGTGAAGCTTGGGCTATCGAACTGAAGACCAATTATATTTCTTCAAAGGGGGAGAATGTTGGAAAATATTTTAGTTGATGAAAATTAGCCTAGGGTTTGAATTGTATTTATTTGATGGATATGACTTTTTGTATAAATAGTGAATGTTGTACTGTAAAAAGGTACAAATCTGACTTTTGGCATTTAGTTTGTTGCATGGAATTCAGAGCAAAAAGGTCAGGGCTACAGTGTACGATTTATCCTCTCAGATTGTAATTCCAATTTTGTGCAAAGAAATCATTTGGTTACTGTTTCTGTGATCTTAATTATTCGATATCTTGTTTGTGGTTGATTAATCTGAATTCACAATTTATTAGTTAATTGGGTTAAGGTTTTTAGATTGTGGTATTGACTATAATTTGGGTTTTTGGTTCTTGATTATCATACATTTTTGGAATTTTTGGTCATCAATTGTAATTTATATTGGAGTCACAATGGTTGCATTTGATCAATTGGTTATGGAGCAGCTTAAACAGTATCTTGGCTCGTCTTCCACTGCCATGTCAACCTCTCCATTAGGTATTCCTTCGTCCTTATGGATCTTAGATTCTGGTGCATCTCATCATATGTCTCCATATTTGTCTTCATTTGTTTCTTTATCTCATGGTTCGCCTATGTCTATTATGTCAGCTAATGGAACAGCTACGACATTGGAAGGTGTTGGTTCTGTTGTCACACCTCATGTATCTCTACCTGATGTGTATTATATTCCTAGTCTTGCTTCAGATCTTGCTTCTGTTATTCAACTATGCAAATCGGGTTATTGTGTTTTCTTTTCTGATTTATCTTGTTGTGTTCAGGACCCGCATTCTCAGAAGGTGATTGGGACAGGCCATAAGCTAGGAGACCTCTATGTTTTAGACAATCTAAGAGTTTCAGATGTGGCTGCTTCAAGTGTCGATTTATCTTCTTTTCGTTTGAGTCATTTGTCTTCAGATTTTTACATATGGCACTCTCATTTAGGTCATGTTTCAGCTTCTCGTTTACAATATTTTGCCCTCTACAGACACTCAAGGTCAGTTGAATTATTCAGATATATCTGTTTATAGTGGTTGTAAACTGGCAAAATTTTCCGCTTTACAGTTCAGTAAAAGTGTCTCTTATTCTTTTGCACCATTTGATCTTATTCATTCTGATGTGTGGGGACCTTCTCCCGTGTCTTTAAAGGGGGGTGCCAGACATTATGTTTTCTTTATTGATGATTATACTCGTTATACATGGATCTATATGATGAAACACAGGTCTGAATTTCTGTCAGTCTATAAGGATTTTCGAGCTCTGGTTAAAACCCAACATTCAGCAGTCATTAAATGTTTTCATTGTGACTTAGGAGGTGAATAGGCTTCTAATGCCTTCACCGAAACTTGCTTCTGATGGTACAATATACCAAACGTCGTGTACCGATACCCCTCAACAAAATGGTGTTGTCGAACGAAAACATAGACACCTCCTTGAAACTGCTAGGTCGTTGTTATTGTCTTCTGAAGTTCCTCGTGTCATCTAGGCTGAAGCTCTCCTTACCGCTGTCTATGTCATTAATCGGATTCCCATTGCTCATAATTCTGGTCTATCTCCATTAGAAAAACTTTATGGAACTACACCTGATTACTCTTCCTTACGTGTTTTTGGTTGTGCTTGTTTTGTTCTTCGTCCTCACGTTGAGCGCAACAAGTTTTCTTCTCAGTCAGCTTTATGTGTGTTCTTGGGGTATGGGATTGGTCAAAAGGGGTATCGTTGTTTTGATCCGGTCAGTCACAAATTATATATCTCGCATCATGTGACATTTTTAGAGCATATTCCCTTCTTTTCAATTCCTACTTTGTCTCCTACTCCGACACGGTTAGAACTTTTGTCTATTGATCCTTTTAGTCCTGACACTGATGATTCTACATTAGATACATCTGTTCCTGAGACGTCTACAGCATCGTATCCTTCTCCTATGCATACAACCGCTCAACCACCTACTCTCACTGCGGATGTTCTTATCACACGTAAGTCTACTCGTCCTCGTAAGCCTACTCAACTTCCCGACTTTGCATACTCTTCTTATTCTGCTTCCTTTGCTTCTTTTCTTGCTAATGTTCATCGTTTGGTTGAGCCTACATCCTATAGAGAGGCTGTCTCTGATCCACTTTGGCAGGAGGCGATGGCTGAGGAGCTTACCGCTCTTTATCATACCCGTACTTGGGATTTGGTTCCTCTCCCCTCTGGAAAGAAACCCATTGGTTATCGTTGGGTCTACAAGATTAAGACCAAATCAGATGGATCTGTTGAGCGATATAAGGCTAGACTTGTTGCTAAGGGATACTCACAGTAGTACGGTACGGATTATGAGGAAACTTTTGCGCCTGTTGCAAAAATGACCAATGTTCGTACTCTGATTGCAGTGGCTTCTGTTCGTCAGTGGAAAATATCGAAAATGGATGTTAAAACTGCTTTCTTGAATGGTGATCTTAATGAGGAGGTTTACATGACTCCTCCTTCAGGTATTGCTAATCAGAAAGGTGAAGTTTATCGGATTCGTAAGGCTCTCTATGGTCTCAAACAAGCCCCTCGTGCTTGGTTTGAGAAATTCTCTACTGTAATCACCTCTCTTGGATTTAGTGCGAGTAATAATGACTCGGCGTTGTTTGTTAAAACCACAGGTGTCGGTCGAATTATCTTATATTTATATGTTGACGACATGATTATTACTAGTGATGATTTAGAGGGTACTGAGTCTCTTAAGCGTGATCTGGCTACGTGTTTTGCTATGAAACACTTGGGATGGTTACGCTATTTTCTGGGGATTGAAGCTGCTCACTCTGACAAAGGTTACTTGTTATCTCAATCGAAGTATATTTCTGATTTATTTGATCGCGCTCAGCTTTCTAATAATAAAGTTGTGGATACTCCTCTTGAAACCAATGCACATTATTCCATGAATGATGGAGTTCCTCTATCAGATCCGATTTTGTATCGTACCATTGTAGGTAGTTTGATTTATCTCACCGTCACTCGTCCGGACATATCTCATGCAGTTCATGTGGTCAGTCAGTTTGTTAACGTTCCTACTACTGTACATTGGGGAGCTGTTATTCGTATTTTGCGGTATTTGGGGGGTACTCAATTTCAGAGTTTGTTGTTTCCTTCTACATCGTCTCTAGAGCTGCGTGCTTATAGCGATGCTGATTGGTCTGGTGATCCTAAAGATCGAAAGTCTACAATGGGTTTTTGTATTTTCCTTGGAGACTCTCTTGTCTCATGGAAAAGCAAAAAAGCAGGATGTTGGTTCTCGCTCATCTACAGAAGCTGAGTATCGTGCTATGGCAATTACTACATGTGAGGTCGTATGGCTGCGTTGGTTACTGGCGGATATGGGTGTTAATGTTTCTCAGCCTACTCCTTTGTATTGTGATAATCAGAGTGCTATTCAAATTGCTCGTAACTCTGTTTTTCACGAGCGTACGAAACATATTGAGATTGACTATCATTTGACTCGTCATCATTTTCGCATCAGAACCATATCACTGCCCTTTGTCTCGTCTACTATGCAGATTGCTAATATTTTTTCGAAGGCTCATTCAACTTCTCGCTTCCGCTTCTTGGCTGACAAACTCTCAATGCTTGTTGCACTAGCATTGTGAGTTTGAGGGGGGATATTAGCATATATATATAGTCTTTTGATATAGTTGCATAGTTCGAGCGTTGCTTTTGTCATTATCTCATTTCTTGTTTATATATAGTTTTTTTATTGTTCATTGTAAGATAACAGATTATAATCAATAAACCCTAGCCGTTTCTTGTAAACCCTAGCCTCTTTTTCTTATTGTTCATCATGCACACCTAAGCAACTATAACACCCATCTTTTATAACTAAATACCAAGTGGCACATAATTTTCATGTCATCAAAGATAACATCATACATATAATATGAAACTAATCATCAAATAAGTTAACCAACAACGTAATCATACGTCACCAACACCTAGCAGGAACCAACTCCTATTCAACTAGCTTTTGTCAAGAAATCTACTTGAATTCGAATGAGGAAGAAGGTGAAACGAAGGTGATGAACTTTGAGGAAGATTAAAGCTCCAGTTCAGCTTCTAAGGTTGATTTCCTTCACTCTCCTCTCTCTCGTATCTCTGGCCAAATTCACACAACACTACGTTGTAAAATTAGAATAATTGGAAGCTTGCAAGTTTGTGAGATTTATGTGTACCTACAGTTTTTGTTATAACATCAGGTATTAATACCCACTAAATTAACAACTTTACTCATTTACTCTTTGAAAACCATAATATATTCATAAAATTCCCAACCAAAGTAAATTAGTCTCTGAACTCAGTTTAGAGTCAGTTCAACTAACATCTCAAGGCTTTGTAGTTTAACACATTAATAGCAACATACTTTACCTGACTGGAATTGGTTGGTGCACTAAGTTATCGAATTCATGTAATTGCAATGTAACAGTAGGAAAATTTCATGCATCAGCTACTATCTTTAGCTTGTTACAGCAACCGTGACAAAGGTATCGATGTAGAGGTCGTCAGAGAGATAATAATTGTATCATCCGGCATTAAACCAAGTTAGCAAGTACGACCTAATCAGTATTTAATAGCCAAATATAACCTAATCAGTGGTCATTAGAAATTAATCAAAGTGATTAACAATGTTCATTAGGAAATTCAACTCGATTAGAATCAAATTCATCGGTGCGATGAATCGGGAAATCAATTAATCCGATCGATTTACGATATGAGGGATTAATTCAACTAAGTACATAATTAAAATATTATTAGTGACACTAATCATACACTAATACAATTACTTAACATTAATTACGCAAGACTAAAACAATTCATTAAAACAATGCATCCAAAAGTATTTATGAATTTACAAGAAAAGGGAAATACAAGAATACATTTCTAAATACTTTTATACAAAAAAAATGAAAATACATGTAAATACATGTACATGGCCAGCGTATAGGGGGGTACATCGTAGAGGTTGACTTCAAATATTTAATTACAAAAGCCATGTTTACTTTAAACATCATCATTTTGTTTCAACCCTTTTATCCCATGCTTTTCATCATTGAAAGATCAACCTCTTTGCCTATAAATAAGACCACAATTCACAATTCATTTCCACACTTCAAACATCAAAAATACTCTCCCCTTTTCTCTCTTAAATCCAGCCACACTAAAACACACACTACAAACATTTTCTTTCAAGTGTTCTTCAAGAAATTCAAGTGTTATTGGTGCAAATCTTGCAAGAATTTCAACTTCTTCTCACTTCCATACTCTAAATACTTCAAAGTAAGTAAATACTAACTTATTTCATCTTATATTTATGTTTATATAAGTCTTGCATAATATATATAATCACCAACAACAACAAGTTACATAATAACTTAAGTTTATAAGTCATTAGTTTTTGTTTTTAAGTTGTTTTCTTCAAATGTGTTTATAAATATATAAACACATCATATAAGTGTAAATATTATGAAAACAAGTGATATATATGTGTTTTACAACTTTTATAAAAGTAGTCTTTGAGTAAACAATAAGAATCACTAGTTATTTCAAGTTTATAAACTACGGATTTTCGGCAGAAAATTTATATCGACTTTGAAAAATCATAACTAATTCATAACTTAACGAAATGAGTTGATTCTTGTCTCAAAAGTTAGATCTATGTCTTAACTATAGATCTGGAAGTTTTCATAATTTATTTTGGAGTTTAAGACCTCCAGATGGTTTATATATAATACATAACATGGAATTTATGCTTTTATAAATTCAAACTTAACTGTTGTTGTCCATACAAGTCAGATTTACGTGTAAACCTATGAGATCACCAACAATTTTTGTTGACGTATTTTAGCGTGTATTTTCAGGGAGTTAAGGCAAGTGTGCCACCTCAGAAGTATTTTTTTTCAAGCTTCCGCACCTATGGAGTCGCATGCATTTTCAAAACTACCGGAGATTTAGTTGCATTATTTTGAATACTTTAATTATGTACTTAAATCTCTGTATCGTGCGAACTTCTTTTTCTTCATATCAGGCTATGTATAACATTACTATATTTTAAAGTTTTATCAATGTAATTATTAAAACGTCCATATAGTGGTCGTTCGTTGTGATTATGGTTATGTGATGCAGGCCCAAGTATAGAGGATCGGGCCATTCTGTTTCTGGAGGTCCAAGATAGGGCCCGTAATAAAAGGGGCTAAACGAAAATGACCCTAACTTTTGACTCGGGTCTCCGTTTGGGGCGAATCAGGTGTCCAGACGACCGTTGGCTCGAGCTCCACGCAGTGACAAATAGCCAAAGGCGGTTTGCCCAACCGTTTGGCCCAAACTCGACCCGGAATGAGAGTTATGAGTTTTTTTATGAATTTTATCGGTTATTTGGGTTTTTATTTTCGGTTCCTGGGTCAACCCGCTGGGTTTTTTGACCCGTTTTTAGTTTCCTATTTCTATTTAAGTTGTGTTGAAGTTATGTATGAAATCAGATTATCAATTAAAGAAACTTTTATATTTTCCAAATTTCCGAGTTCAAAAATCGGTTTTTTGAAGCCCAATTGTGTGGCATTCTACGGAATCAACATACTTTTGGTAGAGATTAGTCTGGAATTCTTTGAATCAACAGACTAGTCTGTTTTTCCATTTGCTACGCTGCATCATTATGTTTTCGCGACGTCACGCTTCGTTGTCAACCGGGGTAACGGGGTGTGACAGATTGGTATCAAAGCCATAGTTAGAGTGAACTAGGTTGCATTAGTACCCTAGACTATAAATGCACTTAAGTTTTACTGATTATGAAAATATTTTGTAACTAACTAAAAGACTATGAATGGACCTTGATAGCAGAAAACATGTCAAACAACACCATCATCATCTTGTCCGATTCAGAGGATGAGTACACTCCCATGAGCCCAGAAGTCACGGAAGTTTTCACCGAAGAAGAGGACCCTTCAGAAGAGCCGATGGAAGAGTCAGAGGAGGAACCAATGGAAGAAGACGACGCCGGAGTGGATCCACCACCCCCGGTGATCCTCGCCTACACCCCATACCACCCCGAGGTTCCGTCATTCAAGCCGTACCGTCCCCACCCTAACGGCCCAAAGATGATGTTTACACCCTGAAAGAGGGTAATCGTACCGAGGCAGGAGTCTATTCCCATCCCGACTCCTCAACTAAGTCCACCACCCCAGCAGCGACAGGCAAACGCCCGTAGATGGGACTGGATGCCCAAGACTCTCCGTGAGTGGAGACAAGAGGAAGGAATCCCTTCCCAGTTTGAAGTCGGAGGACCATCCTCCGCACTGATCCCACCGCTCACTCAGGAGCTGGCCAACCAGACCGTACCCCTTTTAGTAGCAAGGTCTTCACGGCACGACCTCCAAATCCGGTTACTTAACCAGGATATTGGAGAGATAACTACCCGGTTAGGGCGGGAGGAGTTACAGAACTCCAACTTGTACTGGGTTAACCAGCACGCCCTCGCCACCCAGCAGGACGGCATAGATGAGCTTCGGCAGCGATTAGCCGAGAGCGAGGCTCGTAATGACGAGCTGACTCAGCGCCTCAATGCTTTGGAGAAGGGAGAGACCCCCGATCATTCCCACACCTAGTACCCCTTATCTATCTTTGTAATGTTAAGAAATTATTATGAAATAGTGTAGGACAAAAATTTTCGGGTAATAACCCGCCCCAATGTAAGAAAGTTATGAATGATTAATGAATATTGCAAGTTATTTATGAATTTATGTTTGATGATTATAGTGTTGTGCCTTAAGAAAAATTTAAATCTTTAAGACTCAACTTCTTACACTATGCTCTTTTCTTTAAACTTTAAGATAATGCCGCCAAGAAGAGCCATGAACGCAGCAGAAATCGAGTAATTAGTCGCACAAAGAGTGGCCGCCGCTATAGCCACTTATGAGACCAACCGAAATAGTTCTGCCAACGGAGATGGTGGTGCTAGCCGCACCACGGGAGGTACTGAAACCAACCCAAAAGGTTGCGGGATTAAGGGGTTCTTGAGTTGCAAGCCCCGATACTTTAACGGGACTGAGGGAGCCGTCGGATTGGTACGAGGTTTGAGAAATTGGGGTATGTCTTCCGTGTTAGCGGATGTGTTGAAGGAGACAAGGTGAAACACCCACACTCTATAGGATAGCGCACTGACATGGTGGAATTCCTACGTCCAGTCAGTGGGAATCGATGAAGCCTATCAACTCGCCTGGTCCGTGTTAAAGCAAATGATGACGGACGACAACTGTCCGAGAAACGAACTCCAGAAAATGGAATCGGAGTTCTGGAATCTAGCAATGAAGGGAACGGACGTTACAGGGTATACTAACCGATTTCACGAGCTGAGCATCCTGTGTCCACAGATGGTGACCCCTGAGTACAAGAAAATTGAGCGCTACATCTGGGGACTCGCCCCTCAAATTCAAGGCAATGTCACTGCCTCCAACCCAACCACCATTCAGGACGCCATCAGAATGGCCAACAACCTTATAGACCAAGTGTCTCGGAGAAACGACGCCAAAGCCAGGGAAAACAAGACACAACAGTTTGTCAACTAGTCTAAAACACACTCAGACTAGTTACAATGATTACTCTCACTTAGAAGCTCTCACTGTTTTTACAAGACTCAGATGGACATCTTATACATGAACAGCTTAGAAACACTCTACTGTTTTTATATAAGCAGACTTGCATGCATGGAATAACACACTTCAATGCACGTACTGATTGTCACACTCTTAATTTCTCATTATCCTTAGAAGCTTCCTTTTATACTCAAAAGGAGAATCTCAGTGAAGCTTCCTCATTAGACATATGAGATAGTGGAAAGTCTTTCCAAAAGGACAAAACACCTTTCTGCACGTTCTGATAAAGTATCTTTGTCTTCATATGGCAGAATCTTTGTCTTTTCCTTTTTGTCACTATTGCATAAGGATTTAACCAAAAGAGGAATGTCAACTTTGCATCTTTCTTCTTTTGTTAATGCCATTTTGATATAAGAAAAGGTCTATCGCCCTTTTCAAATATCTGTTTGTCTTCATGTAACAGAACAGCGTGGGCAAGCTGTGCAGTTCTGTTTTCACTTTGTCTTCGACTTGTAAACTGATCTTGTAGCCAAAAACACTACATGAGGACTTGGAAACATATTCCATAAAGTGTTTAACCTGTTCACAAAGAATAGGTTCTGTTCACAAAGAACAGAACACTTGAAAACTGCCCAAGCTGCTCAAGAGAATTGAGCAGCGTAGACAGTTTATGCCCAGCCTGTTCAACAGATAGAACAGCTTGGACAAACTCTCTTTGTTGCAACGAATGCAACATGGTAAACAGCTTTGGGCTGATATTGTAAATCATTTTCAGGTTTCAATAAGGCATATAACAGGCCTTAAATTCAACTTTCAAATGCATAAACATATTTGATTAAAAATCTCCCCCTCAGATGTACAGTAGGTTTGACTGAGGCCTTTTTGTGCCTAACAATCTCCCCCTATTTGCAATAATCAGTCTAAGCTGATTTAATCAATGATCACTATACATTTTTACAATTCATCTTGCTAAAAAGAGATTACAACATTTAAGTAAAGTAAAAGATCAGTTTATATATACTGATTTTGATTACATAAAAATAACACATGTTTTTACAAGAGCACAACTAATGTACTAATGTATATTACAACTGATGTAAATAAGCAAAGTTACAACATATGTAACAAAGTACAACTAATGTACAAAAAGTTCAACACTTTGGACTGTTGATTTTGGGAGCAGATAATGGCAAGCCTGCCTAACAGATGGACAACTTCCATTCTTCACCTACCCTAATGGTAGATGGACTTCACTCCAGTGGAGGTGGTCCTTCAAACATTTTTTCAAGCTCCTCCCTTGTTTCCTCCAAATCTTGGATTTCAATTTTGAGGATCATAAACTTGGGATCTTGAGGTTCACCTCTCTCATAAAAGCCTCTGAGCTGATCCCAGACGGCTGCTCTCCACCTGCTTGATTCTGAATGAAGCTGCAAGTCTGAAGGCTGCAAGCTGTCTCAGATCCACCTTGTATAGATCTGATGCTCTCTGAAAGCATTTCTTCTGTGTTAAGGGATCTACAAAAAATGCCCCCAACTCAGGTTCTTCAATTATCTTGCCTTCTTCAAACTCTACTCCACCGGCCAGGCTGTAGTCAATTCCTTTCATCTCAACAGCATAATCACCCTGTTCAATTAAGATGAGGAGTTGTTCCAGCTCAGTTTCCTTTCTTGTCCTCCTGGCCTTTATTTTGGGGTATGTCACAGAGGCACCCTCACTGACTTCTTTTGAGATTAGGCCAATATTCTGCACTCTCTCCATCAGCTTCTTAATATATGCCCTGATAGTCTTAGCCGTTTCTGACTTAGACTGGCTCAGGGCAACTTAGCTCAACCTATTCCCTGCACCCCATCTGTGCAACATCAGTGTAGTCATAAGTTTCCAGTTCTGGGCCTGTTGCACCCATTCTGGTTATCTGCAATTTCCACTGTTTGCCTTTTCTTGCTATGGGGACAGCTTTGACAATTGCTTCCTTGCCAAGTTGTCAAAATAGAACTGGGCCCTTGCAGAGGATGCTTGCTTTGGTTTGGTCACAGAGACCAGAGCACCCTTAACTTGTTCACCTTCCTTTTCACCCACTGATTCCTTAGAAGCTTCCATCAGTTTCTTCTGCACATCCAAAGAGGGCATTTTAATTTTGCTTGCTTCTTGGAGTGCAAAAGATTTGGCAGCTTTGGCAGAGGCTTCTTCTTTTCTTAGTGCTTCCAGGGCTTGATACTATACATTTCTGAACTCATAGTATTTATCCATGGGAAGACCCATTTCCTTTGCCCTGGGTTTGTGAAACTTTAACTCTGCTGCTTTCTACTGTTTAGGATCAGATGCTACTTTTTCTTTTCCTTTAGCTGTTGTAGTGATAACAGCCTCAGGAGAATCTTCCTCTTCTTGTTCTTCTTCCTCTATAATGAGATGCCTCCTTCTGCTGCTTGGCATGTCCTCAGAAATGAATTCCTCCCCCTTAGACTGAGCAGAGTTTGGAGATTCAGCCTGAGTAGGCTGAGCAGCTTGAGAGACACCTTCCATTGTACCTGTTGCAGATGCTCCTGCTGGTTGACCAGTAGGTACCGATTTCTCCTTAGGAGAAGATGTTATCTCCCCCTTTGACTTACTCTTCGAGGTAGATGACTTCTCCCCCTTTGAAGGAGATGGACCAGCACCTTCAACACCTGGTCTGCCTGAAGACATGAAGTCAGCAGCCAGCAGTTTTGGCAACAGGCTTGGGACCAACCACGCTATGCACTAAGAAAGCCAGGTTGTCCTTCACCTCTGCAAGTTGGGAAAGACAGTGTTGAAGAGAGATGATTGGGTATCAGCAAGGGAGGTCAGCTTAAGAATGTTTTCCCTATCAGAAGCTGGGAACAGCAAAGTTTGGAGCTGTACAAGATGTAACTCAAGAGAGTCCTACACATCAGCAAGGTTTGATGACACAGAATTTTATAGAGAGCCTATTAAGGTGTTTAAGCTGGCCAAAGTGGTAGGAATTGTACAATTGCAAGTGGTGAGGAGAGATGACAGCTGGTTGGATATGGCTGTCATAGAGGACACAAAGTCCTGTTGGAGTGAAAGAATGGAGGAGAGGGAGGTGGAGATATGTTGCAGCTGTGTAGTGAGTGCAAGCAACTATGAGGAGTTGTCAGTTTGTTGGAAGGAATCCTTGAACATATCAAAGAATCCCTTAATCTGGACAGACACAGAGTCTGAAATAAGAGAGGGTAGAGAGGACATGGAGGTTTCTAAAGAACCAACTTTGTTGGTCAGCAAGAGAGTTGATCCTTCAAAGGCAGGTCTTTAGGGGATGGAGGTGTATGGGTGGATTGTTTGGAGTGCGTAGATGGAGATGAAGAGGATGAGGCTGGTGTATGGGGATGTGATGTAGAGGGAGAGGGTATTTTGGAAAGAAGCTCCATAGCCTCGGCAAAAGTAATGTGGCCCAGCTTGGAGGGGTCGATGGGTCCTTCAGCAGTGGCTGTAACTGCATCATCAGGAGAGGGGGTAGAGGATGGTAGCCTTTCAGACACTGCTTGTTTTGCAGCACCTTCATTAAGGCCAGTGGTGGTTCCCTCTGCAGTACCTTGGTTTAATATTACCTCATCATGGGGAGATGGAATTTGCATTTCAACATCAGAAGTGGTGAAACCTGCTGATGGAGTTTGCATAAAGGCAGTAGCCTCACCAAAGGGATGTTCTGTTCCCTGAGGTTCATCAGCTTGAATAGTGGGTCCTTCAGCAGCTGTTTGGTGTAGAACAGCTGCATCATGAGGAGCAGAAGTTTGAGGCTGATCTGCTGGTTGGTCTAAGCCAGCAGGGTGGACACCTCATGCAGACTCAGGGCGTAGAGAAGTATGAGGTGGGGACAGTGTGGACTCAGTATGGAGTGGAGAGACCTCCTGTCTTTCAATATTCTAAGCCTGTTGGGAGGCTGGAAAAGTTGATGTGGCTGTCTCCATTTGTACAAGTGGCTCCTGTTGGGAGGAACCAGAGGGTCTAGGCTGACTTGGGGTTGACACAGGGTGGAGTGAAGCAGGCTCCAATTGTGCTGATCCTTCTGCCAAAATAGGAGAGGCAGCAGGGGTTGCTTCTTTTTCAACTGACCCTGTTGAGAGGGAACAGAGGGGCTAGTTTGGGTTGGTGGTTTCTTTTTGGCTAGGGATTTGCGTTGGTATAAGATGTGAGATGAGGTGGGGGATTTGGGAGAGGAGATGAGAGGTTCAGACTGGAGAGGTTTGGAGACTAGGTCAGAAACAAGTGGGTTGGCATGTTCCATAGTCTCAGGTGCCACAGAGGCACAAGCCACAGAGGCTTCAGGTTCAACAAATTAAACAGGGTGAGGAGCATGCTCCCCCTCAGCCACAGAGGCTAAGGGTGCAGACTTAGACTGAGATGTTTTGGCCTTCTTGTGTACAGGCCCAGCTTCAGTGGTTTCCAGGGTCCTTTTAACAAGTTTGGCCCTGGATTTGGATTTTCTTCTGGGAGCAGCTTCTGGATCCACCCTCACATCAGAGGGTCCTTCCACGAATCCTAACAACCTCCTCATTGGTGTTGACAGAGGAGGCTCATTTGGTAGAACAGGAGTATAGAAAACTCTATTCCCGATTACAGGGAATGCAGCAGTATGAAGTAAAGGCTGAGAGTTATACAAATGCTCACCACAAATATGCTTGAAGATGAGGCTCAGAAACCTGGGATATCGAACAGCAGCTGGTCGTGTCTCCTGCTGCACCAGGTTCCTCAAATTCATGAAAATCCACTTAGCCATGTCTATTGTAGTTCCATCCACAAGCTGCAGAACTACAGGAATTTCATCACGGCTCAGTTGGTCAAAGGAACCAACTTTGCTGCTGAAGCACATTACCACAAAGGCGAATAAGAAGCTGTAAGTAGGAGACAAATCCTTTCTGAACAGAGTTGCTCCACCTTTTGGTTCTGCTACACCACAGAAGTGCAGCGAATTCTTCATTTGTTCATCTTCAGGCTGTGGCTGATCATATTGTTCAACCCCATGGAGTCGAAGAACTTCCCTGAGCAGACGAGTGTTGATCTCAATGGTCTGAGTCCCATTGAGTATGGTGCCCTTGATGACTTTGGTATCTGGGTTGGAGGCACAGGTGTACCAGAACTCATACACCATCTCCTGGTACAGGACACCAAGAGTAGCAGTCATGGCGTAGTTCAACTGATGAACTTTAAAAAACTCCACCATTTGGTCATAGCCTTTCCCCACATAGTTTTTGGGGATTGTGAGATTGGCAATGTAGTTAGTGGGTTTCAGTGTTAGCATTGTGGTGACTGATGAGTGTTTCTTTACATCATCACCAACAAACACTGGTAGAAAGGGGTTGTTTCTGTGAGCCATTTGGGAAGTAGTGAGAGTAGCAGAAGCACAAGACACTTAGTCGATTTTTAGGGTTCTTAGGAGGTTTATGGAAGTAGTGATGAAGACGAAGATGAAACAGTAGGGGGTATTTATAGGATTTGAATGTGAGTGGGTATTAGAGAGAAACATTTGGGTGGTTGATTTGAAAAGGTCGTTAACGGAAAACGGAACGGTTTTCCATGTCAGACCGTTTGTCAGACCACTTGAGCCCTTTTTAATCACTAACACACGAAACCCAGATTATCCACAGTAATTAAGTTAATTAAAAACAAAAATTAAGTAACTTAATTGTGAAGAAAAGGTAGTTTAAACTGATGGTCTAAGCTGATGGTCAAACCTGTGATGAGCAGAGTCATCACAAGCTGTTCACTCTTCAAGGTGTTCCTTCAACCTGTTCAGCTATGTAACAACAGGTTATGTTCAATAGCTGATCAAGTTACAAGACAATGCCTTGTATGACATATTGAAAGAGTGAGCAGGGTGGAGATTTGATCATTAGATCAGGCTTGACATATAAGTTTTTGTTGTCAAACCTGTTATATGCCCAAGCTGTTTAAGTTGTGCAGAAAACGGCTAAGTATAGAACATGCATGGCCTGTTCTGTCTAAGCTGTTCTGAAAGAACTTGAGCAGTGTGCGACATACAAAGTCTTAGAACATTAAGGACACTTAGTCACTTTTGTTTAACATGCCCAGCTTGCTAACAAGGTAATTAAACCTGTATTCATCAAGAGGTTTGGTGAAAATGTCTGCAAGCTGTTCATTAGTGGAAATAAAACTTACCTCCACATTACCTTTCTAAATGTGATCTCTGATAAAGTGATGTCTGACTTCTATATGCTTTGTTCTGGAGTGAAACACTGGATTGTTGGATATAGCTATGGCACTTGTATTATCACACAGAATAGGAGTTTTCCTATATACAAGGCCATAGTCTTCAAGCTGATGCTGCATCCACAGAATCTGCCCACAGCAGCTTCCAGCAACAATGTACTCAGCTTTAGCAGTAGAAGTAGACACTGAGTTCTGCTTCTTGCTACACCAACTTATCAACTTACCACCAAGGAGTTGACATCCACCTGTTGTGCTTTTCCTGTCTAGCCTGCAACCTGCAAAATCAGAATCTGAATAACCTGTCAGTTCAAGGCTTGAGTCTTTGGGATACCAAAGACCCAAACCTGGTGTACCCTTAAGGTATCCGAAGATTCTTTGTACAGCAGCTAGATGTGATTCTTTTGGATCAGCTTGGAACCTAACACATAAACAAGTAGCAAACATAATATCAGGTCTACTAGCAGTTAAATACAGCAAGCTCCCAATCATGCCTCTGTAAGCTGTTACTAAAACAGCTTTGCCACTGGCATCTGCATCCAACTTTACATTGGTTGCCATTGGGGTTTTAATAGGAGTACTTTGATCAAATTTAAACTTTTTTAGTAGATCTAAAGTATACTTTCTTTGATTAATAAAAATTCCATTTGAGGTTTGTTTAACCTGTAATCCTAAAAAGAAAGTAAGTTCACCCATCATACTCATTTCATATTTGGATTTCATGAGTAATGAAAAATTGTTGCATAACTGCTCATTGGTAGAACCAAATATTATGTCATCCACATAAATTTGAACAAGCATAATATCAGACTTCACCTTCTTTATGAACAATGTGGTATCTACTTTACCTCTGGAATACCCATTGCTCTTAAGGAAATCAGTAAGAGTGTCATACCAGGCTCTAGGGGCTTGTTTTAGACCATAGAGGGCTTTGTCCAACTTATAGACAAAACCTGGATGATGTTCATTCTCAAAACCTGGAGGCTGCTTGACATAAACTTCTTCTTGCAGCTTCCCATTCAAAAATGCACTCTTCACATCCATTTGGAATACCTTTATGCTCTTATGAGTAGCGTAGGCTAGAAACAAACGAATTGCCTCCAGCCTGGCCACAGGAGCAAATGTTTCATCATAGTCAATTCCTTCTTCTTGTCTATAGCCCTGAGCAACAAGTCTTGCCTTATTTCTAATGACATGACCTTGCTCATCCATCTTGTTCCTAAAAACCCATTTAGTGCCAATTGTTGTTTTTCCTTTAGGAGCAGGGACCAGCTTTCATACCTTGTTTCTTTCAAACTGATTGAGTTCCTCTTGCATGGCAGTGATCCAATTGGCATCTTTAAGTGCTTCATCCACTTTCTTTGGCTCCATTAGCGACACAAAGCTAGAGAACATACAAAAGTTCCCCAAGCTGTCCCACCTTGTTTGTACCCCTTTGTTGATGTCACCAATTATTTGATCATTGGGGTGACACCTGATCCACTTAGGATCATTCTTCAATGAGGATTCTCCTGAGTTGTTAGCATCTTCAGCAGGTCCTGTTGAACAGCTCTCAAGATTTTCAGACACACTGTTGTCTTGAGCCTGTTCACTTGTTGAACATGACTGACCACTGTTGAACATATCAGCAGAGGATCCAGGAAAATCAGCATTGATTGGTTCATGTTATGTAGTTGTAATTAAGTCAGTACACTTATTCACGCAGGGTGTATTGACATAATCTGTAAGACCCAAGATTTCTTAAAGGTCTCAATTCTAGGCCCAGTAGCAACGCAATATCAATCATGAAACTAAGATAAAATTAATAGTGCGGAATTACAGTTAAATACAATCAGAGACAATTTTAGGTAATAAGGTATAGACTTCTAAACTATTTCATCAAAGCACAATTATAAACTAGCCCCGAACCCCAAAGCTCTATTATCAATCAAGTACCAAGGTGTTGAAACAGGTTCTAAAGCACTGCAAGCTCTTTCAAAGTCCTGACCTATGAACAGGTTCTAAAGCACTTCAAGCTCTTTCAAAGTCCTAACCTATGAACTAGGTCCAGCCAATCCTTTGCCTTTACCTGAAAAATAATGCAACAACGGGGTAAGCTTAATTGCTTAGTGAGGATGTAGAATTTCCCATTTAACATGCAATTATGAACGTGGAAGCACATGCACTGCACTCGGCTCATGCACGGCTCAGATCTATTGCTTATGCACTGCACTAGGCTCATGCACAACTCAATCTCGAAGGGACATTGGCCAATTAATGCCCTTTTGATGCGCGACTTTGCTCAACTCCCAGTTATAAAACTGTTGTTGCTCTTGAGACTTTTAGACAAATTCGTAAGGAATGCTCGGATGATGATAACCCCATACACACGCATCATTAGTGGGGATCAGCCACGTACTGGGCTAGCTACCAGTAATTGCTATATGGGTATCATCAGAATGCTAAGCTCTAGCTACCCGCTGTGCTTTCATCACGTAAATCAGCACATCATAGGCCTAACATTAACCCAACACTGAGCAATAGTGATGGAGTTAAGCTTAACAATCAAATGACTCGTCAATGAAATAGAAGCTACAAGAATAAATGATCGGCTCAACAATTCATAGTAATCATGGCAATTATCAATATGCTCAATAAGATCAGAATGCCAATAAAATCAGAATCATGCAACAAAAGTCTCAATTCACATAATTTGCAGTTAAAGTAAAATCTACAAGTCACTGTTACTGGTTATTTGCACTTTCTGGCTCTGGCTCTGCTGCTCACAATCTGTAGTGGATTAGAACCACTATCTGACTTATGTCAGACTTTCAGATGCTTTCCATTTTGCTTGTTGCTCAATCTGTTATTCATATCATTTTTTGATATTTATTAGTCTTTATATCATTTGATTAATAAGTTCAATATTCGTTCGTTGGTCTTTTAATCTCAAAATCTCGTATCTTAATTATATTGAGATAAATGTGGCCATCAATCTTTATTAGAATCTTTCTTAGCTTTTATTAAATTCTCAAAGGATCTTTGTATATATATAATCATATATATATATATATATATATATATATATTTAATCATTAAGCCATTTATTTTTGTTATTTTATGTGTTGATCATATGTTTTATTCAAGATATTCAAACTTAAGGAAAGGGATTTCGAATTTATGTACTAAATTCAAACATGCAACCCTAAATTCAAGCATACCTCCCTAAATTCGAACCTATCTTCGATTCTAGTATCAAATTCGAACACCATAAGACAACTTCGAATCATAGGCTATTTAAATACATTAAATTCGAAATCCTTATACTAAATTTGAATACCTATTCGAATTTGGTGCATAAATTCGAAGGCTTATGTACAAACTCGAATACCCCTTCGATTTTATGCTTAAAATCGAATTCTTGGTTCAATTTTAGTTAAATTCGAGTTTGTTCTTGGCATCTCGAATTTGTTCATAAGTTACAGTTTTTAATCTTACATTTTCAAGTCTAAAATCATATATACACTAAATATGAAGCCTAGATTCAATTATATTATACATATTCTAGTTAAAATCAAGTTAAACCAGCTTTAAATCACGTGAAAATGTTAAATTCGAATTCCAAACTTCAAAACCGAAAATATAGAAACTTTAAACGTAAATTCTTACCTCAAATTCTTATTATATCCTACATGCAATGATAGATTGTTGTAGTACGCATCGAGATCTTTCCGATGATGTATAAATCTTGATAATCGGCCGGTTGGTTTGAGAAATAAATTAGAGAGAAGTAGAGAGAGAAAATCTAGAGAGAGAAAGTTAGAGAGAGAGTCAGATCTTGCTTAATGAACCTTAATTACGTTTATATACTTCAACTAGTTATGTTTGCTACTTAACCAACTAATACTTTCGTATCTTATATATCTTTTATTTAATCATCTTAATAAATTATTAAATCATAATTTAAATATTTATATAATTTAATTAAATATTTCAAAACTTAATTAAATTATAATTCAAATAATGTAATAAAATTACATTATTGGTTCGATAATCAGATAATAAGTTGGGCCAGAAGTTAGGTTGTTACAGAATGGGCTCCACCACGCACAAACTTCGTCCCCGAAGTTAGCTATGTTCGAACAGACTTGGATAGATAGCTTTTATGATATCTCTTAATTCCCAAGACTGATGCGAACCTTTGTGATGTTTCCACTGAACGAGCACCATCTGTATTTCATGATTTATGCTTCTTTGAGATTCACAAGCACAAGAAACACAAATTTCTCCTCGGAGTTCATATTTAATTCAATGTTTCGCTATTATGTAATTGTCATTGATCATTTTAGGAATTCCGACTTATCATTCATACCTTTAATATGTGAGCTTTATGCTTTATGCCATAATCAATCCAGATAACAACTCAATACATTAGTTAGCTCACATATCACTTTCATTTGATCTTGAGCCAGTTATAGCTTTTTAAATCTCTCATCTGTATTATTGCAAAATTTTCATTTACTAACTTATGCAATCACATAAGAGATTTTTAGGACTTCTGATTATCAGTTATATATTCACTTTTGTGCACTTTTGAGATTTAATTTCAATTCAGCTAGCATTTCTATATATTAATTAGCTCATATCTCTTTTCATTTGCTCTTGTAATAGTTACAGAGCTTTTCGGGAGTCTGATATCTGTACTTTATGTTTCTTTTATTGATGATGTTATAATCATCAATCGCTTAGCCGATTTTCTGACTTGTGCTGACTTGCTATAAATACTTATAATTTTCTTTGCTGTGACAAACAAATGGAATCAATCTTCTGGTGCAACAATCGGAACCAACTCTTCGTGCAACGACTCCACCTCACCTACCTTGGTCTCCAATTGCGCTGCCATTTCCGCCAAATCCTTTATATAAGCAACCTCTCGGGAAGCAAAACCCTCCAAGATGATCGAGTGTTTAGAAGCCGAGAATGAGAGTTTGAGGCAAAATGTTTTGAAATGCTGCATTTAAAGCTCGCTGAACAAAACAGGAGTTCGAACAAAGAATCAAAATTTGGAGTTACAATTGACCACATCTTCTTCGCAACGGTTTCAGCAGTTGATGGATATTTCAGGCAAGTCAAATATGATCAAGAACTTGAAAAGATCATACGCTTTCAAATTTTCCAGCGAATAGGAATATTAACGACATGGAAAACAAATGCTATACAGAATCGAATTCTAAGGAAACGATTTTGATAGAAATCGACAATTTACTTAGGCTTTCTCGGTATGATTCGTTAAACATGACGGCAGATTCTGTTTAATTATATGTATAGACTTATGTTTGACTTTTCATTGGTGAATTTCTGAATTTAAAATTACTTTACTCTTTTAGCGGAAACTTTTCGTTTTATATGCAGCTAGGTGGAATAGGAATTCCATATTAGATATCTCACTAGTTTCGCGTCGACATAATGAGGATCCATCACTTCATTATTTTGACATATACAAGCATTTCATTGGCCACTCATCACCAATCGCTTGACTTACAAAGATCTCAATCTATTTCTTTGTCTCTCTCGCTTTGTGCCTCTAACTTCTTTGATTCTTATTCAAGCTGTCATTGGGTGCTTAATTACTTGATTCAAATACTCTTCTCATTAATATTTATTGGATCAACAACTTCCACCTCTGTCTCATTATAAGACACGTTGTAATCATTCAGATTACAAGGATTTACGAAGTAGATTGTGCTTAGGATTATATTTTGATTTCTTAGAGCTTTTGAATCATACACGATTCAGATTACAATACCTATATTGTTTATAGGTATAAGTTCTGTTTGGAAATATATTTGTATAGTAACTTTAACTGATACAACCCATAGGTCATCCGCATTATTCACTATCGATGACAGGGTTGTACAGTTAACTCAATACTTATTTTGGAATTGAAATTCAGCTGGCAACGGAATTAAATCATTTATATCATATAAGAAACTTATTATTAATTACCATTGTGGACTTTTGGCGTCTCTGGTGTCTCCTCGGCATCCTCAGCAGTTATATGGAAAGCTCGCGCCTCAGCTATAGGTATCATTGTAGTACTCTGTTGGATTGCTCTGCCAACTGGTTGCTCAGGATTGATAAGCATGCGTGCATTTGGGCAACGATTGGCATAATGTCCACGCTCACCACAGTTGTAGCATACGTCGTTTCTTTCTAGGCACTCATCGCTTCCATGTCCAATCCGTTTACAAGTGTAACAGGTCACATCTTTAGGGTTGCAGCATCCGCTATGAAATTTGTTACAGCGTTTACACGGTCTTGCTCCTGACTGTATGGTATAGACTCTAGTCTTCTGAGGTGTAGAGGATGCTTGTGACTGCTGCTGACTGGACTTTGATGAACCGAAGAATCTACTGGATTTCTGTTTCTTAGGTGGAGATGGACATGTAGGACTTATAGCCATCATAACGGGTTCACAACTTGAATCTGTGAATTCCCGCTCCACCATCCTTGCTGCTTCCACTATACTGAGATATGTTTTGAACTTTATACTACTCATTTGTCTTCTATATGTTTTGGATTCAGACCCAGTCTGAATCGATTTATCATACGTTCTTCTGTTGCTACTTGATATGACGAGTAGACGCATCAACGGTCTTAGTTCATTGTTTCAATTGCATCAACTGTATCTCGAGTTCGTCTTGTTTGTCTGTTGGACAGTATTTGGCGTTGAACATCTCCAAGAACTGCTCCCAGTCCAGTGCCATAACTACTTCCTCACCATAGATGCTTCTTTGTGTTTTCCACCAGGCTTTAGCAGCTCTAACAAACAGTGATGTAGCAAACTTAACTCTATTGCTGTCCAGACATTCTAAGATACTAAAGGTCTCTTTAGTATGACTTATCCAATCTAACGCTTGTATTGGGTTTACTGTGCCTTCAAACGTCATGGCACCACTCGCTTTGAAGTCTTTAAATCTACAGCCTTTTGGTTGCACAACTCGTTGATTGACATGCTCATTATCGGATTCCGATTCGCTTGACTGTTCAGTTTGCTTCTTTTTATGTTTATTTCTCTTTTCAGTTTTCTTTATTGATTCAATTTGCTCTTAAACTTGTTTTGTTGCTCATTATTCTGGGTAATTAGTTATTGCATCATTTCCAGGACTTGCTCTGGGGTCATGCCACCTGATGGTCCACCTTCTAGTCTCTGAGACCTATCTTAGTTCAAGCCATCCTATCATGATTGATACTATAGCATTGCACAAGTTTGAGATCATGTATTACACGTAATACAATGATTCACTCAAACTATTGCTCTGATACCATCCTGGGAGACCCAAGATTTCTCAAAGGTCTCAATTCTAGGCCCAGTAGCAACGCAATATCAATCATGAAACTAAGATAAAATTAATAGTGCGGAATTACAGTTAAATACAATCAGAGACAATTTTAGATAATAAGGTACAGACTTCTAAACTATTTCATCAAAGCACAATTATAAACTAGCGTCGAACCCCAAAGCTCTATTATCAATCAAGTACCAAGGTGTTGAAACAGGTTCTAAAGCACTTCAAGCTCTTTCAAAGTCCTGACCTATGAACTAGGTCCAGCCAATCCTTTGCTTTTACCTGAAAAATAATGCAACAACGGGGTAAGCTTTGCTTAGTGAGGATGTAGAATTTCACATTTAACATGCAATTATGAACGCGGAAGCACATGCACTGCACTCGGCACATGCACGGCTCAGCTCTATTGCTTATGCACTGCACTAGGCTCATGCACAGCTCAATCTCGAAGGGACATTGGCCAATTAATGCTCTTTTGATGCGCGACTTTGCTCAGCTCCCAGTTATAAAACTGTTGTTGCTCTTGAGACTTTTAGACAAATTGATAAGGAATGCTCGGATGATGATAACCCCATACACACGCATCATTAGTGGGGATCAGCCACGTACTGGGCTAGCTACCAGTAATTGCTATATGGGTATCATCAGAATGCTCAGCTCTAGCTACCCTCTGTGCTTTCATCACGTAAATCAGCACATCATAAGCCTAACATTAACCCAACACTGAGCAATAGTGATGGAGTTAAGCTTAACAATCAAATAACTCGTCAATGAAATAGAAGCTACAAGATTAAATGATCGGCTCAACAATTCATAGTAATCATGGCAATTATCAATATGCTCAATAAGATCAGAATGCCAATAAAATCAGAATCATGCAACAAAAGTCTCAATTCACATAATTTGCAGTTAAAGTAAAATCTACAACTCACTATTGCTGGTTATTTGCACTTTCTGGCTCTGGCTCTGCTGCTCACAATCTGTAGTGGATTAGAACCACTCTCTGACTTATGTCAGACTTTCAGATGCTTGCCATTTTGCTTGTTGCTCAATCTGTTGTTCATATCATTTTTTGATATTTATTAGTCCTTATATCATTTGATTAATAAGTTCAATATTCGTTCGTTGGTCTTTTAATCTCAAAATCTCGTATCTTAATTATATTGAGATAAATGTGGCCATCAATCTTTATTAGAATCTTTCTTAGCTTTTATTAAATTCTCAAAGGATCTTTGTATATATATAATCATATATATATATATATATATATATATATATATATATATATATATATATATATATATATATATATATATATATATATATATATATATATATAATCATTAAGCCATTTATTTTTGTTATTCTATGTGTTGATGATATGTTTTATTCAAGATATTCAAACTTAAGGAAAGGGATTTCGAATTTATGTACTAAATTCAAACATGCAACCCTAATTTCAAGCTTACCTCCCTAAACTCGAACCTATCGTCGATTCTAGTATCAAATTCGAACACCATAAGACAAATTCGAATCATAGGCTATTTTAAATACATTAAATTCGAAATCCTTATACTAAATTCGAATACCTATTCGAATTTGATGCATAAATTCGAAGGCTTATGTACAAACTCGAATACCCCTTCGATTTTATGCTTAAAATCGAATTCTTGGTTCAATTTTAGTTAAATTCGATTTTGTTCTTGGCATCTCGAATTTGTTCATAAGTTACAGTTTTTAATCTTACATTTTCAAGTCTAAAATCATATGTATACTAAACATTAAGCCTAGATTCAATTATATTATACATATTCTAGTTAAAATCAAGTTAAACCAGCTTTAAATCACGTGAAAATGTTAAATTCGAATTCCAAACTTCAAAACCGAAAATATAGAAACTTTAAACGTAAATTCTTACCTCAAATTCGTATGATGTCCTACATGCAATGATAGATTGTTGTACTACGCTTCGAGATCTTTTCGATGATGTATAAATCTTGATAATCGGCCGGTTGGTTTGAGAAATAAATTAGAGAGAAGTAGAGAGAGAAAATCTAGAGAAGGAAAGTTAGAGAGAGAGTCAGATCTTGCTTAATGAACCTTAATTACGTTTATATACTTCAACTAGTTATGTTTGCTACTTAACCCACTATTACTTTCATATCTTATATATCATTTATTTAATCATCTTAATAAATTATTAAATCATAATTTAAATATTTATATAATTTAATTAAATATTTCAAAACTGAATTAAATTATAATTCAAATAATATAAAAAATTTACATTATTGGTTCGATAATCAGATAATAAGTTGGGCCAGAAGTTAGGTTGTTACATAATCATCATCATGCTCATTATGATTAACAGGTTCCACACCGGATGTAATGGAAGCTTTTGAGTCCTCTTCACTGTTAGAATGCATGAGATCATCAAAGTTGAATTCTCCTGAAACTGATTCAGGAACAGCTTTGGTGGAGGCATTCCTGGACTCTTCCAAAGTGACATTGATAGATTCATCTATCACCTTTCTTTTGTTGTTGTACACTCTGTAGGCTTTGGAGATAGCAGAGTAACCAACAAACACACCTTCATCAGCTTTTGGTTCAAACTTTGCCAGTTGATCCCTTTGATTCAGAATGAAGCAGGGACATCCAAACACATGGAAGTAGCTAATATTTGGCCTCCTCCCTTTGAGTAGCTCATAGGGAGTCTTGTTGAACCTTTTCACTACTAAGGATCTGTTTTGGGTGAAGCAAGCATTGTTGACAGCTTCAGCCCAGAATGATGAAGGTAAACCTGATGCACACAGCATGGTTCTAGCAGCTTCAATAAGGTATCTATTTCTTCTTTCAGCAACTCCATTTTGTTGTGGAGTTCTTACTGCTGAAAAGTTTTGAGAAATCCATTTTTCTTCACAGAAGTCTTCAAGAGTACTATTTTTGAACTCAGTACCATGATCACTTCTAAGATGCTTCACTTGAGCAGAGTTCATCATTTCCATCTTTTTGACAAATCCAATGATTTGTCTAGCAGCCTCTCCTTTGCTCTTCAAGAAGATTACCCATGTAAACCTGGAGAACTCATCAACCATTACTAGAGTGTATCTTCTTCCTCCAAGACTTGGGACATTGACAGGTCCAAACAAGTCCATGTGGATTAAGAAGAGAGGAGTATCAATAGAGAAATTATGCTTGGATTTAAAATATGATTTCCTCTGCTTGCCTTTCTCACAAGCTGTGCAGAGTTTATCTTTAACAAAATTCATGTAAGGCAAACCTGTTACCAACTCTTTCTTACAGAGTTTTTTGATGTTCTTGAAGTTCAGGTGTGACAGCCTTTTGTGCCATAACCAGTTTAGGTCTGCATTTGTTCTTGTGAGAAAACAGGTTTCAGTTGTGGGATCAGCAGATTGCATATCCACAACATATACACCTTTCTTTCGTTGAGCACACAACACAACTTTGCCTTGGGGATCCAATATGTAACCCAGGTGCTCATCAAAGTTAACCTTGTAGCCAGCATCACACAGTTGACTTATGCTTACAAGGTTATGTTTCAGCCCAACCACATAGGCTACTCTTTTGAACACTGCAGCACCAGCTTTAAGAGTTCCATATCCCTCAGTGGATCCCTGTACATTGTCACCAAATGTGACTTTTGGCCCTTTTTCAGGCCTGAGATCATTCAGCAGGTCCTTGCAACCTGTCATGTGCCCTGAGCAGCCACTGTCCAGGTACCAAACCTGGGATGGTTGTTTGTCCTGCAGAATGTCATAGGAAAATATTAGTTACTTTTAGGGGAACTCATCACAGAGATGAGTTCTCCTACTTCATCAACATGTGTTGATGGGCTGGTGATATCCACATTAATATTTCCTATTTGAATGGTATCAAATTGGATACCACTCTCATTGACTAAGTTACTTCCAACACTGCTTGTTTTAGCAATGATGGAACTAGCAGAGTCAACAGGCCTCATGTCCTCAGTTTCAGGACAGTCTTTGGCCATGTGTGTCTTCTTCCCACATTTATAGCATTTTCTCTTTTTAGCCTTTTTGGAAGAAGAGCTTTCAGAAACACATTCTGAATTATTTCTGTTGATTTTATCAGTAGGTTTAGCAAACTTATTACTATTTTTCGATGAATCAACAGCATGGGTGGAGGGCACAATAGCAACAGCTTTGCCTGTTTCTTCTTTCCTCTTTTTGGGAGGACAGATGTCAAAAACAGGAAGCTTGATTGGTTTTTGACCTTCCACAGGTTTGGGAAACTTATTCCCAGATTTCTCAGCATGAGCAATGGCATTGCTTTTGCCCTTGCTGAGATGTGATTGATGCTGCCTATCCACATAATCACTGCTTCTGGTTTTGAAAGACTTATTTTCATTAATAACCAGTTTTCCACTATGATTTGAAAACTTATTTGAAACCACAGCAGATTCGCTTTCAACATGAGACTTACCCTTGTTGAAAGCAGGCTGCTTACCTTTTGAAAACTTGTTTTCAAAATGTTTAGCATCAAAAGGATTAACATGTCTCTTACCATCAGCTTTGGACCCAGAGCCTGTTTTGTCAATAGGTTTAGTGTCCACGGCTGCAGCGTGAGCATGTTTTCCTTTCTTTTGCTTGTGTGAATTAGCATAGCACTTAGCAGGTTGATTTGATGGAGAACACATTCCATCATCAGCTTTTGGGGTTTTTCACACAAGCTGTCAGTATTTTGAGGCCTGACAAACCTGTTTGTTGAGACTAGCTTTCCATTTAATTTCTGGATGAAAGTAATGGGGAGCTCACCAAGAGTGGATAAGTCATCTTTCAGATTATTTCTTCCAGTAAAATGGAGCTAATGTGTTTTAATTCATCAAGCTCAGTTTCCAACTTATGGAAACTGTCCAGTTTACTGGATTTCATTTCAAGATCAGTTTTAAGCTTAGAGATTTCAGATAGTAAAACATTATGCTTCTCAACAGCAGCTTTTAAATCAACAAGCATATATTCAAACATTTTTTACTTTCTCTTCAGAACTGTAAGCCATAAAATTTTGTACCTTGTACATCATTGTGGGGTTCCAGTTCTCTAAGCTGCTGAAGGCTTCAGCTTCAGCCAAGTCCTGTTTGAAGTTGCTAGTTGATGGGACGTCAGTGTTGGCCATCAAACAGTTGTTGTCTTCTTCATCTGAGGATGAATCAGACTCCTCCCAGTCACATGACTCGGCCATGAGCCCCTTTTGCTTGTTGGAAGCCACTGAGTTTTCCAACTTTTTCAGCTTAGCCATGGCCATAAGGTACTTAACCCTGTAGCCATCGTCCCTGTTAGTCTTGTATGGTTTGGAAGACTGTCCAACAGCTTTTGACACACAGTCAGCAGCTATATGGCCAGTTTTGCCACATTTGAAGCACTCAGCCTTAGATTTATCAAATGCCTTCTTTTTTACAGCATTTGAGTTCCTCTGCAGCATATTTCTTCCAAACCTTTTCTGGTTGAACCTTTTGACAAGCATTGCACTCATTTGCTCATCATCAAGCTCAGCAAGATCTGCACTGTCTTCCTCATCAGACATTTCCTCTCTTTCATCATCAGCCTGTTGATCAGATTGTGTGAACACATCACACTCCTGCCCAACAGGTTGTCTCATGCTGGCCACTAAGGCAACACCTCTCTTGGACATTTCCAAGGCATTTCTCTTCTGCTGCCTTGACTGCTCACCATTTAGTAAAGATTCATATAAGTTTACCAGATCCATACCTTTGATGGTACCTAAGTTTCTCAAGATGGTGGAAAAGTAGTTCCATTCTTCAGGTAGGATGTCCAAGAACTTGTTCACCAGGGTTAGGCTGTCCTTAGTGATCCCAACAGCTTTGAGATCATTAACAAGAGCAGTAAACCTGGTGTAGGTTTCTGTGAGTGTCTCCTTTGGTTTTGCAAAGAAGAGTTCATACTGTCTAACAAGATTATTAATCCTGTTGTCCAGTGTGATTGTGGGTCCATCATAGACGGTACACAAAGTATCCCACATCTCCTTTGCAGTCTTCATCTTCTCAACTTGTTTGAACACATCATCAGGCAGAGAGATAACCAGGTTATTCCTGGCCTTTGCATCCAGAGCAACCAGTCTTTTGTCTTCATCAGACCATTGAGCTTTGGCCTTCTCAAAGGTTCTGATTTCAGGAGCTGCTCCTTCAATAGCAGGAGTTATGGTAGTAACAGAAGTTGGCACATAGGATCCTTCCATTACTATCTCTGGTAGTTGTACATCCAGATTCTCTAAATAGAGCATCATTCTGCACTTCCAGCCAGAGAAGTTCTGATGATTGAACTTTGGGGGTTTGGCCATTGACCCATTGTCATAGTAAGAGGAATTTGCAGAACTGTTGTCCATGGAAACGTAGGGAGAATGAGAGATCTTAGAGATGACACACACTCTAACACTGCTCTGATACCAGTTGTAGGTCCCAAAAGGTTTCCCAAGTGTATAGTTCTAAGCTGTAGGGGGGGGTGAATACAGCTATTTAAAACTTAAATACTCTTTTCTCAATTTTGTATGTATTATCAACAAAAGTTAATTACAAACAAGCTTGATTGCGGAAAGGTTCAAGCTGAGATGACAGATACAACAGTTTGTCAACTAATCTAAAACTCACTCAGACTAGTTACAATGAATACACTCACTTAGAATCACTCACTGTTTTTACAAGACTCAGAAGGACAGCTTACACAAGAACAACTTAGACACACTTGACTGTTTTATATAAGCAGACTTGCATGCATGGAATAACATACTTCAATGCACGTTCTGATTTCACACTCTTGATTATTTCTTTATCCTAAGAAGCTTCCTTTTATACTTAAAAGGAGAATCTTAGTGAAGCTTCTTCATTGGACAGAAGAGATAAAGGAGAGTCTTTCCAAGAGGACAAAACACCTTTCTGCACGTTCTGATAAAGTACCTTTGTCTTCACATGGCAGAATCTTTGTCTTTTCCTTTTTGTCACTGTTGCATACGACTTTAACCAAAATAGGAATTTCAACTTTGCATCTTTCTTATTTTGCTAATGTCATTTTGATATAAGAAAAGGTCTGTCATCCTTTTCAAATATCTGTTTGTCTTCATGTGACAGAACAGCGTGGGCAGGCTGTGCAGTTCTGTTTTCCACTTTGTCTTCGACTTGTAAACTGATCTTGTAGCCAAAAACAATACATGAGGACTTGGAAACATATTCCATAAAGTGTTTAACCTGTTCACAAAGAACAGGTTCTGTTCACAAAGAACAGGTTCTGTTCACATAGAACAGAACACTTGTAAATTGTCCAAGCTGCTCAACAGAATAGAGCAACGTAGACAGTTTATGTTCAGCCTATTCAGCAGACAGAACAGCTTGCACAAACTGCCTTTGTTGCAACGAATGCAACATTGTAAACAACTTAGGGCTGATATTGCAAATCATTTTCAGGTTTCAATAAGGCATATAACAGGCCTTAAATTCAACCTTCAAATGCATCAACAGGTTTGATTAAAAATCTCCCCCTCAGATGTACAGCAGGTTTGATTGATGCCTTTTTGTGCCTAACAATGGTTTACAGTTTTTTGTAAATAAAATCTAAAACATGAATGGGTCGTACCTATTACCATTTAGGAAACTAAAATCTGAATGGATTGTAATCCGTTTTGTTTGGAATTTATTAAAAAGCTGAAGAATTTGTAGTTTTTAATTCCAAATGAAAAGTACTACAAAGTAAAATGAAAAAATATTGCGATCCGTTCAATTTTTTTAGTTTTTCTAGGAATGTAAAAACTATGAATAATGGTGGTTTATAGTTTTTATGAATGAAAAGTACTGATACTCATTTTGATTTTTGGGTTTTTAAGTAAAAAACTATTACTCATTTAGACTGGAAAAACTGAAATGATTTGTACTATTTTTTTCGGAAAAACTAAGAAATGATGGTTCGTAGTTTTTTCGTTTAGAAAAAGTGAAAATTGAAATGCTTTGTAGTATTTTTCTTTTCGTTCATATTATATATAATTGTGAATATATAATCGAATATTATCTAACCGTAAATATTCAAAATATATATTAAAAAAATTTATAAGGTTACGAAAAAAATAAAAATGATAAATAAATAATTTTAATGAAATTAAAAATAGTTACTAAAGATAGTAATAATATAATTTAATTTGAAACATATATTGAGTTTATTTTGGTGTTTATGAAATCTTAGAACTTAATAAAATAAAAAGATGGGTTTTAATTTGACATGTTACTGTTATTAATAAAAATATGAAAAAAATGTTACTATTTCTGATAACTGAAAAGTTGTTGATGACCTGCTAAATAGGTTTGCAGGTCACCAGTTACTATTATTAATTAAAAAATTAAAAGTTGTTACTATAAACGATAAACAAATATTAAAGTCAATGTTATTAATGATAAGAAATAAATAATGTTACTATTAATGATAAAACGACAAAAGTTGTTACTAATTTTGGCCATTTGCCTTAAAAAAAGTATTAAAATCTTAATGATAAAAAATAAATAATGTTACCACGAATAACATAAAGGGTCAATTACTAAAATGGGTAACAACTTTTTGATTTTTATCATTAATAGCAACATTATTTATTTTTTGTCACTAATAGTATCAACTTTTGTATTTTTTTTATATGAATAATATCAACTTTTGTATTTTGTATCCTAAATAGCAATAACTTTTGTATTTTTTTTTATCATTTATAGCAACAACTTTTCAAGTTTTGCTATAAATGATAAAAAATGTAGAAGTTGATGTTATTAATGTTAAAAAATAAATAATATTGCTATAAATGTTAAAAATGCACAAAGTTGTGTTTATTTTTAGCAATTAGCCCTAACATAAATGAAAAAAGTTGTTGCTATTTTGATCATCTATCATTACAAATTTTACAAATCTACAATTAACCAAAGACGGGGTAAAAGTAGAAATGGAAACATTATGGATTTATGGGGCACACAATGTTTATATGACAACGTGAAGGTGGCATGAAGCCATGAATTGTACGTAAAACACTAAAACGTAGGGTAGATATATTCCGACAAATGAAAGGTACATCGAACCCAATATAATTCCCAGTCCAACATATCATAAAGGTATAATATTCAAAATAAACAAACTTCTAATGTTGTTTTTGTAGTATCGTTATTAATCTTTAATCTATAAATACTTCTTAACCTGTCATTGCAAAAATAAGTTTCATAAAAATTTGTCTCTTCGAACATTTTTAGAAACAAAATCATTGATACTATCAAGATTGATGGTGTCTAACATATCTTCCTCTATGCATAACATGATGAAACCATTCAATCTTTCTTGCGACATTGTTGATCTCAAATAATTTTCTAATAATTTCAATTTTGAAAAACTTATTTCGGTCGAAGCTACAGTTACAGGTGGAGTTAATAATATGCGATATGCAATACAAACATTTGGATAGAACTGCAACTTTAATGAACTTCAAGATTTCAATCGCCGACACCAAATTGTTTGACAAAGTAATTTGTAATAACTTTAGTTCTGAGAAAAATCATCATTTTAATTTATATCACATACATTGTTATGAGAAAACGTGTTCGCAAACAATTTTCGGAGTCATATAATAATCCAAATATGTTTGCAAATGTTTTTAGTTGATTAGATCTATTATGTGATGATCTAAGTGTCATCTCCATAACAACCAAAAAAATATTCATCACTAAAAGACTCTTCTAACTATTGGATTTGATCTTCATTATTAGTTTCATCAAATTGTTTATTCCTAGTAATATGACGTCGTACCAAAAATATTGGTTCTACATCCGTATCACAAGGAATTGTTTTAGCACTACTCATACTTGAGGCAAATCCTTCATTTATATAGTTTTCAATATATATATATATATATATATATATATATATATATATATATATATATATATATATATATATATATATATATATATATACTTTCTATGTGATTAATAGTATCATCATGTTAATAGCAAATAAACTATCATACCAAATAGTCATAGCGAGTAAAAATTAAAAGTTTCTTAAATCACCAAATAAACATTCTCCTTCACTTTTAGATTTTGCATCTTCACTTGATTTACATAATTCTAACAAAGCTAACATTATTTGAGGGACCTGAAATCTGATAGTTTTAACACTTTGGTTTGTAACCTTATTAATTAAAAATTTCCATATTTTAGGTGAATTAGAAAAGAATACATATATACATTGAATAATTCCTAAAAATGATACAACTTTAACACAAGAATGTGTAATGTCACTAAGAGTAAGATTAAGACTATGACAAACACATGACAAAATAAGGCTTTCGGATTTATTTTAAGCAAACGTTTTTGAACATCTTGATACTTTCCTTTCATATTAGAACCATTATCATAACATCGATCTCTTACTTCATTAACATCTAAATCTGGCAAATTAAGTGCATTTAAAGTTTCTTGAAAAAGTCATAAACCAGAAGTATCATCTACCTTTAAAGATCCTAAAAAGAATTCTTTAATATTCATTTTGCTATTTGACATGTTCACACACCATATAATCAAGGTTTTTTGTTCTTGATGACTCACGTTCGGGGTACAATCAAGAATTATAGAAAAATAGTTTGCATCTTTAATAATCTTAACTATAGAACTTTTAAAAGTATCAACTATAAGATATATCAATTCATTTTGTATTTTATGACCAAGATAATGGTGATGAATTACATTATCCTTAATACGTCTAACATGATCTTGCATTGTAGCATCAAATTCTACTATCATTTCAATTAATCCCAAAAAATTGTCATTGTTACTTCGGTAAAGTTTTTCATTTGACTCTCGAAAAGACAAGTTGTATTTAGATAAATACTTAACGACAACAATTATTCTTTTTAAAACTTGTCTCAAACATTATTTTCTTTTATAATTTTGTGTTGTAAGTGTTTGATTTTTATTCAATCTTAGTTTTAGTTCTAACTAAGAATTCATACACATTAAATATTCAAAACCAATTTCATGTTCTTTATGTCACTCACTAAGATGTTTACAATCGTTAAATCTTTCATTTGATAAAGAACATTTTTGATAAGTATGTTTAAATAATTTACAACAAAAACAATACACTTCATCTACATGTTTTAAGTAATCTAACCATTTTCGACCACTTGTTTCTCCATTGCTAAATCTTCTAGTATAGTATTTGTAAGAATAATGTGTAGATGATTTATCCTTTAGAAACACAAGATTTAGTTCTTTTATAGGTGTTTTTTCAACTAATATATCTTTTAACTTATTCTCTAAACCATCCAATAATAGGATAAAAAATTGTAACATCCCGAAATTGAGTCTGGTACGTGGATTTAATTTATTGGACATTTAAATTAATATTATTGCGCTGTTCCAATTGAAGCCCGCGTTTCGTGGATTAAACGTGTCGGGACCGAGTGATGCGTGTCTCTGGATTAATAATTAGTGGATTATTAATATTTATGAGATCGTTGATTTAATTGGGTTAAAGGAATATTAATAGTAAAAAAGGGGTATCGGGTTCGGATTTAGCGGGTTCAGAGCTTTCTAATTATAGAAAGCTTATATACAAAGTTATGTTGAGCGTTATCCTTTTTCCTCCCTTTTTGCCAAAACAGTGTATATGTGTGTGAGTGATTTGGAGCAGCAAACATCAACAAGAGATCAAATTGGTTGCTGAATCTTGTGCTAATCATCCTCTTCTTGGTGTTCTTGAGACTCCAAGGTAAGGATTTCATAAATTTTGGTATTGAAATTCGTATGTGATGGTTGTAAGTTCATGGGTTTGAATTCTGAAATGTTAGGCAAGTTATATATATGTTTTGTGGGACGTTTTGATTGCTGAAATCGAGTTTTGGAGGTGAAGACCCCTTGGTTCTGCCATGGAAGTCGAACAGTAAGGCTGCTGTTGCAGCGTAAGCGCGGCCGCGTTGCTTGAGTGCGGGCACTATGCGGCGGCTGGGTTTGGTCCGATGGGTTTTTGGGCGTCGGTTGCTAGTTTGGGGCTGTGTTTTGAGTTGGGTTGCCTATGATAATTATGTTCGGGTTTATATTGTCTATCCGTTGGGTTTGTGTTAATATTTGGGATCCGTGATACTTACAGGTTTGAGTCGACCGCGTTCTAAGCAGTGTTAGAGTTCTGGGTCACCGTTGAATTGGGTATTTGGTGAGTACTCGAGTACCTTTGAAACACGCATATATTTTATGAGTCGGTTATGTGTTGTGATATGTGTATGAGATCAACATGTAGCACGCAGGTATGATTTTCTCTACCCTATACGTGTTATATGTGTTTGAGTTGCAGGTGTCCGCGACATGTGGTCGCGCAGGCTGACTGTCCCTAACCAGTCACAAAGTTTGAGACTGTATATATACAACAGTGTTATTGCCAGGTCGCTCCTGTGCCTATTGTGAGCTAACCGCTGCTGTGTGCGGCCTGTTAGCTGGGTAACGGCGTCGCCTTCGACCAGAGATATGTGTTGTGCATTGAGCCTGTGTATATGTGTTGAGATATTACTGTGTTGTGCATGTTATGTGTTATGTTGCAGAGTCTAACCCTCACGTACTCACGAGCTTCCCAGCTTATGTTTTCGAGTCTTACGTGTCTCAGGCAATCATACAGTGGGGTCACAACAGCAGCCGCCGAAGTAGGAGCCGAGGCAGATCAGAGTTTGTGTGGGTGCTTGTTATCTTCTGATCATAGATGTTGAGGACTGTTATTTGTGTTTTGTATCTGATCATTGTATGTTAGCTATCAGTTGTGATGTATGTTCGTTAGTGATCAACATGCGACATGTTATGATGACTTTGTACTAAAGTTTTAATTAATAGTGGCTTTCAGTTAATCCTATGACATGTGCACTATGAGATGCTTGCGATGTTGCCACTTATGATTATATACTGATGTGGCATTTGTGCGGGAAAAGTGGGTGTTACAGCTTGGTATCCGAGCTTATGGTTTCAGTATTGAGTATCAATGGATGCTTGAGCTTTGACCGTGTTCAGATCCGTGGGATTCTTCCCCGAGACTGAGGATTAGCGGAATTAACTGACCTAGCTTATTTTATAAGGCTGGGTGATGTATCTGCTATCTTACCATTATGATATGTGTAGGTAGTTATGGCAGATCACGGAGAGGGATACGGACCAGAGAGGCTAGCTGGGGATGAGTATATTCGCCGATCTGAGCTTCGAGAGGTCTTAGCAGAGTTCTACCGAGAGAGAGATCAGGGTCAGAGGTCAGATCCTCCGCTAGTTACTGGTACCGAGACAGGGACTGGTGCATCTTCTTCTTCTTCTGTGAGAGGTGGGTCCTTTAGGACTTCATGACACGAGTCCCACCTCAGTTCAGGGGCGGCAGTGAGCCGGGTGCGGCTATGGCGTGGGAGAGAGAGATTGAGGCGGCTTTTCGAGTCGCCCACGCCGATCCACGAAATATGGTTGGTTGTGCGACCTATCTGTTGAGAGGAGGGGCTTCACAGTGGTGGAAGTCCATTGAGTCTTCAATGACTACATCTGCAGCATATGCTATGTCTTGGGAACAGTTCTGCGTTATCTTCGAGTTACAGTACATCCCCCGTGATGAGCGCCGGGAGATGGAGCGACGTTTTCGGCACCTCCAGCAGGGTACAATGTCGGTTCAGCAGTATGTAGACAGGTTTAATGAGTATACTCAGTTCGCACCTCAGCACGTCGATACAGAGATCCGTAAGGCTGATGCCTTTATTGATGGATTGAGATCTGATATTCGGGAGTTCGTTGGGCTTCATGACACTCCTAAGTTCGCGAGGGCCTTAGAGTTGGCTCGAGTTCGAGAGAGAGAGATTGAGAGACAGAGGGGTCAGCCTCCAGAGCAGAAACAGAGGACGGGGACATCCGAGCAGTCTCCTAGCTATTGGCCAGAGCCGCAGGATGCCCCGAGAGAGAGCCAGCCTGAGCAGCAGCAGATTCAGGGACAGAGTTCTGGGTCCCGTAGAGACAGAGATAGAGGTAGAGATCGCTGGTCTAGGAGGTCTGGCCAGTATCAGGGATCAAGGACGGCAGGACAGAGTCTGGGACAAACTTCTCTTTTCAGTGCTCCCAGCCAAAGTCAGAGCAGCATTGGGCAGGGGTCCCAGCCATCAGGGAGCCGGGCTGACAGTTCATCAGGGGAGAGAGACTGCTAGAGATGCCACCGTCGTCATTCCGGGTCTTGTATGCCGGAGTAGCCCCATTTGTTATCGTTGTGGGCAGTATGGCCACACTTCTTTAACCTGTACTTTGAGGGATTCCTTGTGCTTCCGCTGTGGGAGGCTAGGTCACATTGCCAGAGATTGTCCAGATGCGCCACCAGCTGTACCGGGAGCGAGTACTAGCGGGACCAGAGCAGAGCCCGCCTTATCGAGTCGCCGTGAGTCAACACCTAGAGGTCGGGGCAGGGTGTTTCAGGCCACAACAGAGGAGGCCCGCGAGTCTACAGATGTGGTTTCTGGTACGTACATCCTGAATGGGCTTAGTGCTCGCATATTATTTGATTCTGGAGCGGATCGCTCATATGTGTCTGTTGTATTCTGTGCGTACTTTTCTATGCCTTCTACTACTTTATCTGTTCTGTTGGTTGTCGAGAGAGTGGATGGTAGTACGACATTAGTGAGCCGAATATTTCAAGATTGTGTTTTAGAGATTGATGCGCACCAGTTTCTGATTGATCTGCTACCGATAGAGATCAGCAGCTTCGATGTGATAGTGGGAATGGATTGGATGACAGCCAGACAGGCCGACATTCTGTGCGCGAAGAAGATGATCCGTATACCCATTTCAGACAGTGAGACTGTGACTGTATATGGCGAGAGGCGCCGAGGTGAGATCGTTATAGTTTCTATGGCCATAGCACAGAGGTATGTTGCAAAAGGGTGTGAGACCTTTTTGGCTTATGTGGTTGACGCCAAAAGAGAAAAGAAGACCATAGAGGATATACCTGTGACCAGAGAATTCCGTTAGGTATTCCCAGAGGAGTTGCCTGGGTTACCGCCAGATCGTCAGGTCGAGTTTTGCATAGACCTTATCCCTGGAGCGGTGCCTATTGTGAAGACGCCTTATAGGCTGGCACCTACTGAGATGCGAGAGATGATGTCACAGCTTCAGGAGCTATTGGATCGTGGATTTATCCGTCCGAGTTCGTCCCCATGGGGAGCTCGATGATCTGTTTGACCAGTTGCAGGGTTCGAGCTTCTTTTCGAAGATAGACTTGAGATCGGGTTATCACCAGTTGCGAGTCAGAGATGAGGATATTCCGAAGACTGCGTTTCGAACGAGATACGACCATTATGAGTTCCTTGTTATGCCCTTCGGACTGACTAACGCACCCCTGACTTTCATGGATCTGATGAACAGGGTGTGTAAATTTATGTTGGATCGGTTCGTGATAGTGTTCATCGACGACATTCTGATCTATTCGAGGAGTGCCGAGGACCACGACCAGCATTTGCGAGAGGTTTTAACCGTGCTGCGAAAGGAGAGGCTGTATGCGAAGTTCTCTAAATGCGAGTTCTGGTTGCGTGAGGTCCAGTTTTTGGGGTATGTTGTGAGCGCCGGGGGTATTTCAGTGGATCCAGCGAAGATAGAGGTTGTGATGAGTTGGGAGTCGCCGAAGACTGTGCCTGAGATCCGCAGCTTTCTGGGATTAGCTGGGTACTACCGCCGCTTCATTCAGGACTTTTCGAGGATTGCCTTGCCGTTGACGAGATTGACCCGACAGTCCGTTCCTTTTGGGTGGTCCGATGAGCAGGAGTCGGCATTCAGAGAGTTGAAGTCCCTGTTATGTCAGACTCCAGTGTTAGCGTTGGCCGAGGGTACAGAGGATTTCGTGGTTTATTGTGATGCGTCAGGTACTGGGTTGGGTTGTGTTCTAATGCAAAGAGGCAAAGTGATAGCGTGTGCGTCGCTACAGTTGAGGACTTACGAGGAGAACCATACCGTGCATGACCTCGAGTTAGACGCGATAGTGTTTGCGTTGAAGATATGGCGTCATTATCTGTACAGGTCTCGGTTTGTGGTGTATACAGATCATAAGAGTCTTCAGTACCTGTTTAGTCAGAAGGAGTTGAATATGAGACAGCGGTGCAGCCTAGAGTTACTGAAGGACTACGACTGCGAGATTCAGTACCATCCGGGTAGGGCCAACGTGGTGGCCGATGCGCTAAGCCGCAAGGCGTGCGGCCAGACAGTGGTTTCCCGAGCAGCGAGACTCGAGGTTACTTCGACTCTTGTGGAGAGTTTGAGACTCGCGCAGTTAGAGGGTCTGCGTGCAGAGAATGTGAAGAGAGAGCGGCGTACAAGTCAGCTTGATGTTCTGAGCAGAGACAGCAGAGGCTTGCACGTGTTTCATGACCAAGTCTGGGTTCCTAGAGTCGGTAATCTTCGGCAGTTGATATTAGATGAGTCGCACCGATCGAGACTGTCTATCCACCCCGGGAGCACCAAGATGTATCGAGATCTGCGTGAGTTCTACTGGTGGCCTGGGATGAAGAGAGATGTGGGTCGATATGTTGAAGTGTATGACTTGTCTACACGTTAAGGTCGAGCATTAGAAGCCTCACGGGCATCTACAGCCTCTGGAGATCCCCGAGTGGAAGTGGTATCATATTACGATGGATTTTATCGTTAGACTTCGATGCACGGTTCGAGGCAACGATATGATCTGGGTGATAGTGGATCGGTTGACCAAGAGTGCTCACTTCCTAGCGGTTCGGGGTACCATTACTATGGATCAGCTGGCTTGATTGTACATTAATGAGGTAGTTTCGAGGCACGGTGTTCCGATGTCGATTACGTTTGATAGAGATGTGCGGTTTACTTCGACGTTCTGGCAGAGTTTTCAGCGCGAGTAGGGGACGAGAGTTCAGTTGAGCACAGCGTATAGACCTCAGACAGACGGGAAGACAGAGCGGACGAATCAGACTCTCAAGGATATGCTCCGAGCATGTGCGATTGATTTTAGTCGTAGTTGGGACGTGCACTTGCCATTGGTTGAGTTTGCGTACAACAACAACTACCATACCTCCATCAAGATGGCTCCGTTCGAGGCACTTTACGGGCGTAAGTGCCTAACCCCTGTGTGTTGGGGCGAGGTCGGCGAGCGACCCATTGGCGGGCCCGAGTTGTTGCAGGTGACGAGCGACAAGGTGGCGGTCATCAGGGAGCATATGAGAGTAGTGCAGAGCCGGCAGAAAAGTTATGCCGGCAGAAAAGTTATGCCGATCGTCGTCTGACTGAGCTCGAGTTCAGTGTTGGAGACTGTATTATGCTGAAGGTATCACCGTGGAAAGGAGTTATCAGATTCAGACATAGAGGTAAGTTGAGTCCGCGGTACATCGGTCCGTTCAGATTATAGCCAGAGTCCAAGATCAGGCGTATAGACTGAGACTGCCTTCCGAGTTGGCCGAAGTTCACGACACCTTCTACGTGAGTCATTTAAGGAAGTGTCTGGCCAAAGACGATCAGTAAGTGCCGTTATCTGAGATCACCGTGGACGATCACCTGCGATATGTCGAGCAGCCCGAGGCTATTACAGACCATAAGGTAAAGAGATTGCGGAATAAAGAGATCACGTTAGTACTCGTTCAGTGGAGACATCATAAGGGTACAAGCGCTACCTGGGAGCCCGAGGCCGATATCCGCAGCTGTTTCCGAGTTCGAGCTAGATTCCGGGATGGAATCTTATTAAGAGGGAAGGATTTGTAACATCCCGAAATTGATCCTAGTACGTGGATTTAATTTATTGTCCATTTAAATTAATATTATTGCGTTGTTCCAATTGAATCCCGTTTCGTGGATTAAACGTGTCGGGACCGACTGATGCGTGTCTCCGGATTAATAAATAGTGGATTATTATTATTTATGAGATCGTGGATTTAATTGGGTTAAAATAATATTAATAGTGAAAAAGGGGTATCGGGTTCGGATTTAGCGGGTTCGGAGCTTTATAATTATAGAAAGCTTATATACGAACATATGTTCAGCGTTATCCTTCTTCCTCCCTTATTGCCAAAATAGTGTATATGTGTGTGAGTGATTTGGAGCAGTAAACATCAACAAGAGATCAAATTGGTTGTTGAATCTTGTGCTAATCATCCTCTTCTTGGTGTTCTTGAGTCTCCAAGGTAAGGATTTCATAAATTTTGGTATTGAAATTCGTATGTGATGGTTGTAAATTCGTGGGTTTGAATTCTGAAATGTTGGGCAAGTTATATATATGTTTTGTGGGACGTTTTGATTGATGAAATCGAGTTTTGGAGGTGAAGACCTCCTGGTTCTGCCATGGAAGTCGAACAGTAAGGGGGCGTTTGGTTTGCAGAATATTTGTTCCTGGAATGGAATCTGTCAAATGAATGGAATTCTGGAAGGAATGGAATCTGTTTGAATCCAAATATCATGGTTTGTTTTTTGTTTGTGGCGGCTAGGGTTGTTTAGGAATGCTTTGAGAATGGAATTTAAATTCCTTTCATTTTGCTATGGAATGGTCATTCCTTGAAAATGGAGGACTTTTTCTAAAATGTGGAATGATCATTCCATTCCTTTACACTACCAAACAACCCATCAGAATGGAATTTTCATTCCAATTCCATCAAATTCCATCAGATTCCAGTGAACCAAACGCCACCTAAGGCTGCTGTTGCAGCGTGAGCGCGATCGCGGCACGACCGCGTTGCCTGAGTGCGGGCGCGATGCGGCTGCAGGGTTTGGTCCGATGGGTTTTTGGGCGTCAGTTGCTAGTTTGGGGCCGTGTTTTGAGTTGGGTTGCCTAAGATAATTATGTATTGTCTATCCGTTGGGTTTGTGTAAATATTTGGGATCCGTGATAATTACAGGTTTGAGTCGACCGCGTTCTGAGCACTGTTAGAGTTCCGGGTCACGGTTGAATTGGGTATTTGGTGAGTACTCGAATCCTTTTGAAACGCGCGTATATTTTATGAGTCGGTTATGTGTTGTGATATGTGTATGAGATCAACATCTAGCGCGCAGGTATGATTTTCTCTACACTATACGTGCTATATGTGTTTGAGTTGCAGGTGTGCGCGACATGTGGTCGCGCAGGCTGCTTGTCCCTAACCAGTCACGAAGTGTGAGACTGTATATATACATCAGTGTTATTGCCAGGTCGCTCCTGTGCCTATTGTGAGCTAACCGCTGCTGTGTGCGGCCTGTTAGCTGGGGAACGACGTCCCTTTTGAGTAGAGATATGTGTTGTGCATTGAGCCTGTGTATATGTGTTGAGATATTACTGTGTTGTGCATGTTATGTGTTATGTTGCAGAGTCTAACCCTCACGTACTCACGAGCTTCCCAGCTTATGTTTTCGAGTCTTACGTGTCTCAGGCAGTCATACAGTTGGGTCACAGCATCAGCCGCCGAAGTAGGAGCCGAGGCAGATCAGAGTTTGTGTGGGTGCTTGTTGTCTTCTGATCGTAGATGTTTAGTACTGTTATTTGTGTTTTGTATCTGATCATTGTATGTTAGCTATCAGTTGTGATGTATGGTAGTTAGTGATCAACATGCGACATGTTATGACGACTTTGTATTAAAGTTTTAATTAATAGTGGTTTTCAGTTAATCATATGACATGTGCATATGAGATGCTTGCGATGTTGCCACTTATGATTATATATTGACTTGACATTTGGGCGGGGGAAAGTGGGTGTTACAAAAATATCTTTTACTTGTCATCTTTATTCAAATTAATAACATTTTCATATAAGTTAGAATCATTTTCATTCAAATTTGTATTATAATCATTTAAGTTAACTTCATTCTCATTCAAATTAGCATAATTCTCATTCAAGTTGACTTCATTTTCATTCAAAATTATAATCACCATCACATTCATCTTCATTCAAGTTGACTTCATTTTCATTCAACTTATGATCATTTCATCACATTCATTTTCATTCAAGTTGACTTTATTTTCATTCAAAGTAGCGTTATTTTCATTTAATTTATCATAACATACATCCAAGTTGACTTCATTTTCATTCACATTAGAAGGACTAGTTTTAAGAAATTTACAAATAGCCCCCTTTTAAGATTGTATACAATTTCCATTCTCTTTTTCTTTTTTTGACTTCCGGATAAATGTTTTTAGGTAACATTATATAAAAATAAAGAACAAAATATTGCACTCAAACAACTAGTACTTAGCAATTAGCAAATAATTCTTGGCAAATAATACTTAGCAATTAGCAAAGTGCAATTAAACAACTAAAAAAGTGTTAAAGGAACGAAAAACCTTAAGCTGAACTTGAATCTTGATTTTTGAATTCAGGATAAATGTTCCTTGAATTCATGATAAACAATGTGTGATATTGTGTTGTGCTCTTTGAACTAAATTATGATACAATTAACCAAAAAAAGATAAATAAGTAAATCAAAATAATACAATTATACAATTAGTCAATATAATTTAATATGAAATCAAATGAAATTAAATGAAATAAAAACATATACACAAATACATTACCTTTTGTACAATCGTTCACTGTTGTTAAAAGATGAGAATTGAGATTTCCAAATTTCCAAAATTAAGAACTGATTATTGATATTTTAAAAAACCACTTAACAACGTAGATTAGAGAAACCAATCAACCATCAATGAATCAAAATGTGAAGAAGAGAAGAGAGATTGAGGAACAGAGAAGAAAAACAGTCAAAACCGATGATTACCCTGGTTGCTTGGAACCACAATTGACTCCCTGTTAATTTCTCGTCAATTCAAGACACGTCTCCATGATTTTTGGTGTGCCTGTATCATGGGAATTCGGAGTTCCATCCAAGGGTGGATGTAGTATAATACTATGGGTGTCGCTCGACACCGATAAAATTTTAAAATACTGAGTTATGTATGCATCAAAAATTCAAGTGACACCTAGGATTTTTTTTTGAGTGACACCTAAGAAAAAAATAGAAGTATTATATACATATTTAATTTATATTTGTTGATTTCGTTATCCAAACTTATTAAAATATTACTGAGTTTAATCATAAAAAACTTAAAAGAAAATCAGAAGCCCAATAGAAATAAAAAGGATAATAGACAAGATTCAACAACCAGCCAAAATTTTTTAAAAAAAGCCCGGAAAAAATTAGCCCAAACCTTGTTGAAGACATCGGTCCAATTGGTTGAGAAACCCCTAATCGTGTGATTCTTTTCGGGACTTTGATTCATCAAAGTTATTAAGGTTGGCGGAGATGTATCCGAATGAATTTAGTTATGATGAGAATGTTAATCTTGTGCATCAACTTGAATACTATACTGAGAATGTGAAAGACGATCCAATATTTTCAAACTTGATTGGAGTCCGCGAGCTTGGTAAATTAATGGTAGAAACTAGGAAGCATCTTTCGTATTCTTTGGTTTAGAAATTGTTGAAACTAATATTAGTTTTGTCGATCGCAACTGCGACCGTCACTGGTGCAAAATTTGGCTTTGGTCACACCAGAAATGTGTGACGATAACCATACGGTCACACTTGTTTATTCATTGTGTGTGTGTGACTAAAGGTCCCGTGAGCAAAGGGTCCATACGGTCATATTAGTTGGTTAGTGGTCGTATCCATTTTACAAAGAGTGATCAAAACCGTAAAATGTGTGACCATATGCTCTTTAAAATCAACAGAAAGTGTATTTTGTGAGATTACTGTCCATGCAATTATGTGTGGCTGATTGTAACTATTTGGTCACACAACGAGTGTCTTCTTGTGGGCTTTGGTCACATAAAATTATGACATATGTGGCCGTAGGTGTTAAAAAGTGTGACCATATGCTCTTTTACTAAGGTAAACTTGTATTTTGTGTGACTATTGTCCACGAAATGGCCACTTTATTTTTATTTGTGTGTGGCTGATTGCAACCATTTGGTCACACAACGAGTGTGTTGTTGTGGGCTTTGGTCAAATAAAATTGTGGCACCCTTGCCACAATAACCACCATTTACATTACACCCAGGAATATACATCACATAATTGATTACATAATGATCTGAAAGCTTAATTTAAGTGCGGAAGCAATAACAATACATAAATAAATATTACAACTGTTTTAAACACCCTACGGTGCTACAAGGTTCCAATTCTAAGTCTACATACTCAGTAACATTACAATCATCCCAAATACATATTATAAAAACAATCCCGTCATTCAATTACCACTCAGATTAGTAGATAATCTTCACTCACTTGAACAAATGACCTAGCTAGGCGGTCCGGCTGCAGACTTCCCTTTTCCTGTAAAAACATCAACAACTGAGGGATAAGCGAATGCTTAGTGAATACACAGATTACGCATTTTATAAATTTTTATGAAGCCCAAGGGTAAAATCGATGACAAACATCGTATACCCTCTTCGTACACCAAGTACGGACCAGAACCGCAGCCCCTTCGAGCCCAAAGCTCGGCATTAAACATACCATCTGAGACAAACGTACGATCGGGGATGACATACTGCCTACCGGGCCTAGGAGGGATCAGCTCCAGGTCATATAGCGCAGTAACATCAGAGTAATCGATGCGACCCATCGGTCCATCAATAGATGCACAACAATCGAAAGGACATGCAACAAGTAAGAATGTGCATCTAAATCTACGCAAGTTAGTAGAATTCCAAACAAATCATGAAGCAACAGGTCTCAGCAGGCAAAGCTTAACATAAAACAGATATAAACATGCGAAATCTACTGTACTCACAGTGGGTGCGTTATTAGACTTTAAGCAATTTTATTTCTCCACGGGCTTTCAACCGGACTCACAAAGTACCCCACTGTGGGTTAAACAACACCACAAGGGACCTGTTACATTTCCATATGATAAACATATCATTATTACGTGTTCTTTAACAAATTGACATCAATTTGTACAATCATAAGTATTACAACATTTCAGAACCGACACCCGAAACTCATATTTAAATCCTCTTTCTGAATGGTCTTATTGGTCCCAATTAATCCCTTTAATAATACCATAAATCTCTCGTTTTATAATGAGTCTCGCTAAGTTTCCCAATTCATCGTGTTAACCCGTCGAAATTATATTGAAGTTTATACTTTAATTTCCAATATTTGAGATTGCCAAAATGTCCGGAAATTATCATTATATAACTGAATTAAAGAAGGTCCGATAGTTTCTATTTTATTTTCACAAATCAAACCCAACCGAGATGACTATATTTAAATATGTTAAGGATTGTATACTTGTATATACAATAAAATGTTGTGATGGATTTGGTAGCTCTATCTTTAATTATTTCCCATCACACCCAACAATCATACTTAAATTTGTGTGTGTATATATATATATATATATATATATATATATATATATATATATATATATATATATATATATGTGTGTGTGTGTGTGTGTGTGTGTGTGTGTGTGTGTGTGTGTGTGTGTGTATACTGCTCACATGCATACACACCCTTTCATGCATGCAATCGAGATTAACAAGAAAGGAATTAAAGATAGAGGTTTCGGTACATGTGTTTACCCAATCCATAAAGTTTCGGTAGCTTTGGTTGGTTCTCGGTCATTCCCGAAACCTTCCAAGTTTCGGTATTATGTACCGAAACCTTATGGTTTCGGTACCTCCATTTTGTTTCGGTACATGCTAAAGGTTTCAGTATTTGAGCATGCATATATATATAGTTTCGGTATGGGGGAGTAGTTTCGGTAGTTTAAGGTTTCGGTACATGCTTGTGTGTATTTCGGTAAATTACCGAAACCATGTAGGTTTCGGTATATAAGCCATGGTCTCGGTATATATACATGGTTTCAGTACTAGTTCCACTATTATCAGCAGGTCTCGGTAGGGGTAATACCGAAACCTTAAAGGTTTCGGTACCCTTTTGCTTGTTTCAGTACTCACGAAAACACACAGAACTCACGACTTTAGTTTCAAAAATCATACTTATAGTTTAAAACTTAAAATTTTGTATATAACTCTCACAACACTTAATCTACATAAACCCACAAGAATATTTAACATGCATAACCTATTTTGAACCATAATCTCATATTCGTTTTCATCCAAAACCGAAACATAAAACCCTTAAATTCGAATTTTAGAGGGATATTTACCTTAAATCGTTTGTTGTAATGTATATAGTTCCTTCTTAACAACTTGAATCCCGATTTTCAGCCTTCAATTTGACGTTTTCGTTGCTCTTGATTTGGAGAATAGAGAGAACCATGAGTTTCTTTGGTTTAGAGAGAATGTAGAGAGAGAGATGAGTGGTCAGAAGTTAAAAGACTTATGTCTTTTATTTTCCCCTTTTTCCCACTTTAACACATTCAACCCCTTAACTTTCTAATTTTCTTAAATACCGATTTGTGTCTTGATTTCAATATCAATATAACTTATAAATCATCATACTTAAATAATTAAAACTAGAAATTCTAAAATTTCTTAATTCTTCAAAATAGCAATCAAATTCTTAAATTCCGTTAAATAAATATTAAATCTTTATTTTATCATCTCAACCACTTAATAATAATCATATTAACTTTAAATCATCAATTTCTGGATAAAGCAATCGACTTTTATAATTAATTAAAATACGATCCGACTTAAATTACAATTGTAAACTAATAAACCTCAATACAATAACTTTAAAATTCGAGGATGTTACAGCATGGGCTCCACCACGCTCAAACTTCGTCCTCGAAGTTACTTGTATTCGAACAGATTCGTTTACTTATTCAACATATCGGCTTTTATCTCCCAAGTACGGTTTACTCCTTTGTGATGCTTTCAACGTATTAACACTAGTTTAATCTTTTTGATCCTTAACTTTCTGATGTTAGTATTCAAAACACATACATGTTTCTCAACATATACTAACCTTTCTTGAATTCTAATTTGATATAATCAGCCAATCTTCATTACCAGTTGTGAAGATTTCATACAGCTTTCCACATGAAACACCATGTGTTAATTCAATACTTCCTTAAGAAAAATTCCAAATGACATAGCTGATTCCCAACTTTTCTATTATTCTAGAATGTGCCAACACATCTCAGTGTCAACTTGTACCTTTTTACAGATCAAGTTTCAACCCTCATCGGTGATACTTTCTACTACACTCAATTATTTGTCTTATAACTGATCGGTTTATAACTATCACCATAGTAACACTTTTGTGATAATGCAGACATAACAATCATAGTTCCTTCGATTTCTTTCCAACATGTAGGACTTCTACATTTCATTGCGTGCAAAATTTTAAACATGGTCTTCTTTACTTAATCATGATAACTAGTGTTATACTAAATTCCCATCCAATCCATTGATCTTTTCAGTTTATACTTAAATCCAAATTACATTATATTGTCATATATGCCGATATGAAAATAATCCATCCATTCTGATCTTCTATCGGTTGCTGGTAAGTTTTACTCATAGTCATGTTGATGTCGCATTTCACTTACATTTCAGTAGATGCATGAAAATAAGAAAAACAAGTTATTAGAGAAACTCCAGGGATCAATTCAACATATAAGACTACTTCTTCAATCATTAAAGTACAATCATGATACACATGATCTACTTTAACTAATGTGTTACTAAGAAATTTCAACATCAATCACAACCTTTTTAAGCTTAAAATAATCAACACAATATACCTTACCGTTTCCTTTTTAATACAAGTTCATGTTATTTTGCTTTATGATAACCATTTCAAGCTGTTAATAATCCTCCACACATATCATATATGATACTAATACAATTAGTTCCCATTCTTTAACCTATTATAGTCAAGCTTAATCTTTATTACCACTTCGTTCATAACTTCCAGAATATTTATAGCATCTTTTCCAATTCAAAGCTTCAAAATCCATTTTGGATATTCATCTAATGCCTATTCATATACTCGAGTATTCTCATTTACAAACATAATCATACTTATATTAGTAACAACTTTTCATACTACTTAAGTTTACGTTATCTTCAAAATCATAAAACTTCGATGAAGTATTACATATAGAATCTTAAAATACACTTCTACGATGACCCATCTTTCCTCAATTATAACAAACATCAGTCATTCTTGGCATTTGTCATTCTTATTTACAATGTCGACATCTTCTACATTTCTCATGTTAAATTCACTAAATACTATCAGAGTCAAACCCAAATTGAAGACCACATCTTCATTTACTAAGATGCTGTTACGATATACGTGATCTACTTTGACTTGAGTGTTGCTAGCAGTTTCTATGTCAAATATAACAAATAACTTAAACAGTGTCCTGATAAGTCGTTATGCAAAAACCGTAGACACTAAAGATCTATTGACATTAGAATCAAACATCACTATTGCAAGCAAAGAGTTAACTATAAACGTATCCATAATCACCTCCGGGTTTTCCCTAGATTCCTCCGTGATAATCTGGAATATACTAGCCTGTCCCCTTTGTGGCTGGTTCCGGCGATTGACTGAACCACCACTTGATCCTCCAAATGATCGAGTCGAAGATGGAGCAACTGCTGTTGGAGTATTCACTCGACAATTCCTGCTATAGTGCCCCCATACACCACATTTAAGGCAGGCATCCGATTTCCGAGGGCATTCATTCTGGTAGTGGCCCAATTCTCCACAGCAGAAACATGCACGACCATTAATACACTTACCGAAATGTTCCAAATGGCATCTATTACAGTACTGCGGCTCAGTGTTGATGGAGTACGCACGGGCACGACCAGAGGACCCAGACTGTTGATGGTAAGATTGTTGCGGTGCATACTGTGATGATCGTGAAGAACCAGAGTAGCCTCCTTCACGTTGACGTTTTGGCGGTGAAGGTTGAGTTGGGTTAGTTGAAGCAGCAGCAGCAGACCCCATCACATATCCTGACATAATCAGGATCTGTTCTACATTTCTGGCAGCTTCCGGCAGACTAGAAAACGTGGGGTAACGTACGTTGCTCATCACTCTTCGGATTTCCAAATCAAGACCAACCTCAAATCGGGTAACTTTTCTCTATTCTGTATCAACCTGATGAGGTGCAAATAAACTTAACCTCGTGAACTCTACCGCATATTGGGACACAGACTTAGTCCCCTGAATTAGTGTCATGAACTTAGCTTCTAGTCTTCAGCGTTCATCAGCCGGACAATATTGCTGAGTGAAAACTTCAGTGAACTCAGCCCATGTCATCGCAGAGACTTTCTCCAAGGTTAAGGCGTTACCCATGGAATTCCACCACATGACCGCGTCTTTGGTGAACATTGCGGTAGCGAACCGGACCATATCCTTCTCAGCACAATCGCTGATTCGGAATGTCCGTTCTGTGGCTGTTATCCATTCCAGAGCAGCAACAGCATCACCCAGTCCAATAAACTCGACTGCTCCATTCCCCTTAAAATCCTTAAACCGACAACTTCTGGGCTTATTAGATGACCCAGTATTCTCATCTTGTTCGTCATTGTTTCTCTCTCTTTCCTTATTCTTCCTCTTATCTTCTCTTCGTTTAGCTTCGGCCTCATCTCGAGCCCGAAACTGGTCTTGTATCATCCGATTTTGCTCAGCCATCATGGCTAGCATCATTTCTCTCGTCTCTTCTGGTGTCATTCCTCCTCCAGACATGTTCTGAAATACAAAATATATAACTTGTTTAATAACATGTCATTTATTTAAAGACACCACCTAATTGTCCCGTATGATAGTCAATCTCTTATGAATACTAGATCATAGCCTATCTTAGTTCAGATCATTTCCTAAATTCACTACATATCATCACTTAATGTTTGAGATCAAGACCTCACGGACACTTGAATCTCAAACTACTGCTCTGATACCATCTCGTGTGGCACCCTTGCCACAATAACCACCATTTACATTACACCCAGGAATATACATCACATAATTGATTACATAATGATTTGAAAGCTTAATTTAAGTGCGGAAGCAATAACAATACATAAATAAATATTACAACTGTTTCAAACACCCTACGGTGCTACAAGGTTCCAATTCTAAGTCTACATACTCAGTAACATTACAATCATCCCAAATACATATTATAAAAACAATCCCGTCATTCAATTACCACTCAGATTAGTAGATAATCTTCAATCACTTGAACAAATGACCTAGCTAGGCGGTCCGGCTGCAGACTTCCCTTTTCCTGTAAAAACATCAACAACTGAGGGATAAGCGAATGCTTAGTGAATACACAGATTACGCATTTTATAAATTTTTATGAAGCCCAAGGGTAAAACCGTTGACAAACATCGTATACCCTCTTCGTACACCAAGTACGGACCAGAGCCGCAGCCCCTTCGAGCCCAAAGCTCGGCATTAAACATACCATCTGAGACAAACGTACGATCGGGGATGACATACTGCCTACCGGGCCTAGGAGGGATCAGCTCCAGGTCATATAGCGCAGTAACATCAGAGTAATCGATGCGACCCATCGGTCCATCAATAGATGCACAACAATCGAAAGGACATGCAACAAGTAAGAATGTGCATCTAAATCTACGCAAGTTAGTAGAATTCCAAACAAATCATGAAGCAACAGGTCTCAACAGGCAAAGCTTAACATAAAACAGATATAAACATGCGAAATACACTGTACTCACAGTGGGTGCGTTATTAGACTTTAAGCAATTTTATTTCTCCACGGGCTTTCAACCGGACTCACAAAGTACCCCACTGTGGGTTAAACAACACCACAAGGGACCTGTTACATTTCCATATGATAAACATATCATTATTACGTGTTCTTTAACAAATTGGCATCAATTTGTACAATCATAAGTATTACAACATTTCAGAACCGACACCCGAAACTCATATTTAAATCCTCTTTCTGAATGGTCTTATTGGTCCCAATTAATCCCTTTAATAATACCATAAATCTCTCGTTTTATAATGAGTCTCGCTAAGTTTCCCAATTCATCGTGTTAACCCGTCGAAATTATATTGAAGTTTATACTTTAATTTCCAATATTTGAGATTGCCAAAATGTCCGGAAATTATCATTATATAACTGAATTAAAGAAGGTCCGATAGTTTCTATTTTATTTTCACAAATCAAACCCAACCGAGATGACTATATTTAAATATGTTAAGGATTGTATACTTGTATATACAATAAAATGTTGTGATGGATTTGGTAGCTCTATCTTTAATTATTTCCCATCACACCCAACAATCATACTTAAATTTGTGTGTGTATATATATATATATATATATATATATATATATATATATATATATATATATATATATATATGTGTGTGTGTGTGTGTGTGTGTGTGTGTGTGTGTGTGTGTGTGTGTGTGTATACTGCTCACATGCATACACACCCTTTCATGCATGCAATCGAGATTAACAAGAAAGGAATTAAAGATAGAGGTTTCGGTACATGTGTTTACCCAATCCATAAAGTTTCGGTAGCTTTGGTTGGTTCTCGGTCATTCCCGAAACCTTCCAAGTTTCGGTATTATGTACCGAAACCTTATGGTTTCGGTACCTCCATTTTGTTTCGGTACATGCTAAAGGTTTTAGTATTTGAGCATGCATATATATATATAGTTTCGGTATGGGGGAGTAGTTTCGGTAGTTTAAGGTTACGGTACATGCTTGTGTGTATTTCGGTAAATTACCGAAACCATGTAGGTTTCGGTATATAAGCCATGGTCTCGGTATATATACATGGTTTCAGTACTAGTTCTACTATTATCAGCAGGTCTCGGTAGGGGTAATACCGAAACCTTAAAGGTTTCGGTACCCTTTTGCTTGTTTCAGTACTCACGAAAACACACAGAACTCACGACTTTATCTCTCAAAAATCATACTTATAGTTTAAAACAAAACTTGAAATTTTGTATATAACTCTCACAACACTTAATCTACATAAACCCACAAGAATATTTAACATGCATAACCTATTTTGAACCAAAATCTCATATTCGTTTTCATCCAAAACCGAAACATAAAACCCTTAAATTCGAATTTTAGAGGGATATTTACCTTAAATCGTTTGTTGTAATGTATATAGTTCCTTCTAAACAACTTGAATCCTGATTTTCAGCCTTCAATTTGACGTTTTTCGTTGCTCTTGATTTGGAGAATAAAAAGAACCGTGAGTTTCTTTGGTTTAGAGAGAATGTAGAGAGAGAGAGATGAGTGGTCAGAAGTTAAAAGACTTATGTCTTTTATTTTCCCCTTTTTCCCACTTTAACACATTCAACCCCTAAACTTTCTAATTTTCTTAAATACCGATTTGTGTCTTGATTTCAATATCAATATAACTTATAAATCATCATACTTAAATAATTAAAACTAGAAATTCTAAAATTTCTTAATTCTTTAAAATAGCAATCAAATTCTTAAATTCCATTAAATAAAAATTAAATCTTTATTTTATCATCTCAACCACTTAATAATAATCATATTAACTTTAAATCATCAATTTCTGGATAAAGCAATCGACTTTTATAATTAATTAAAATACGACCCGACTTAAATTACAATTTTAAACTAATAAACCTCAATACAATAACTTTAAAATTCGAGGATGTTACAAAAATTATGCCAAATGTGGTCGTAGATGTTAAAAAGTGTGACCATATACTCTTTTAAGTGAGGTAAACTTGTATTTTGTGTGACTATTGTCCATGCAATGACAAATTTATTATTATTTGTGTGTGGCTGATTGCAACCATTTGGTCACACAACGAGTGTGTTGTTGTGGTCTTTGGTCAAATAAAATTATGACAAATGTGGTCGTAGGTGTTAAAAAGTGTGACAATAAGTTCTTTTAAGTGAAGTAAACTTGTAATTTGTGTGACTATTGTCCATGCAATGGACAATTTATTTTTATTTATCTGTGGCTGATTACAACCATTTGGTCACACAACGAGTCTATTGTTGTGGGCTTTGGTCACATAAAGTTATGCCAAATGTGGCCGTAGGTGTTAAGAAGTGTGACCATATGCTCTTTTAAGTGAGGTAAACTTGTATTTTCTGTGAATATTGTCCATGCAATGACCACTTCATTTTTATGTGTGTGTGGCTGATTGCAACCATTTGATCACACAATGAGTGCGTTGTTGTGGGCTTTGGTTACATAAAAATACGCCAAATGTTGTCATAGGTGTTAAAAAGTGTGACAATATTATCTTTTAAGTGAGGTAAACTTGTATTTTGTGTGACTATTGTCCCTGCAATGGCAAATTTGTTTTTATTTTTGTGTGGTTGATTGCAACCATTTGGTCACACAACGAGTGTGTTGTTGTGGTCTTTGGTCAAATAAAATTTTGACAAATGTGGTCGTAGGTGTTAAAAAGTGTGACCATAAGTTCTTTTAAGTGAAGTAAACTTGTAATTTGTGTAACTATTGTCCATGCAATGGACAATTTATTTTTTTTTGTGTGTGGCTGATTACAACCATTTGGTCACACAACGAGTCTATTGTTGTGGGCTTTGGTCACATAAACTTTTGCCAAATGTGGCCGTAGGTGTTAAGAAGTGTGACCATATGCTCTTTTAAGTGAGGTAAACTTGTATTTCGTGTGAATATTGTCCATGCAATGACCACTTTATTTTTATGTGTGTGTGGCTGACTGCAACCATTTGGCCACACAATGAGTGCGTTGTTGTGGGCTTTGGTTACATAAAAATATGCCAAATGTGGTTGTAGGTGTTAAAAAGAGTGACAATATTATCTTCTAATTGAGGTAAACTTGTATTTTGTGTGACTATTGTCCCTGCAATGGCCAATTTATTTTTATTTGTGTGTGGTTGATTGCAACCATTTGGTCACACAACGAGTGTGTTATTGTAGGCTTTGGTCACATAAAATTATGCCAAATATGGCCGTAGGTGTTAAAAAGTGTGACAATATGCTCTTTTAAGTGAGGTAAACTTGTATTTTGTGTGACTCTTGTCCATGAAATACACACTTTATTTTTATTTGTGTGTGGCTGATTGCAACCATCTGGTCACACAATGAATATGTTGTTGTGGGCTTTGGTCACATAAAATTATGTCAAATGTGGCCGTAGGTGTTAAAAAGTGTGACCATATGCTCTTTTAAGTGAGGTAAACTTGTATTTTGTGTGACTATTGTCCATGCAATAGCCACTTTATTTTTATGTGTGTGTGGCTGATTGCAACCATTTGGTCACATAACGAGTGTGTTGTTGTGGGCTTTGGTCAAATAAAATTATGACAAATGTGGTCGTAGGTGTTAAAAAGTGTGACCATAAGTTCTTTTAAGTGAAGTAAACTTGTAATTTGTGTGACTATTGTCCATGCAATGGACAATTTATTTTTATTTGTCTGTGGCTGATTACAACCATTTGGTCACACAACGTGTCTATTGTTGTGGGCTTTGGTCACATTAAATTATGCCAAATGTGGCCGTAGGTTTTAAGAAGTGTGACCATATGCTCTTTTAGGTGAGGTAAACTTGTATTTTGTGTGAATATTGTCCAGGCAATGGCCACTTCATTTTTATGTGTGTGTGGCTGATTGCAACCATTAGATCACACAATAAGTGCGTTGTTGTGGGCTTTGGTTACATAAAAATACGCCAAATGTTGTCGTAGGTGTTAAAAAGTGTGACAATATTATCTTTTAAGTGAGGTAAACTTGTGTTTTGTGTGACTATTGTCCCTGCAATGGCCAATTTGTTTTTATTTTTATGTGGCTGATTGCAACCATTTGGTCACACAACGAGTGTGTTGTTGTGGTCTTTGGTCAAATAAAATTTTGACAAATGTGGTCGTAGGTGTTAAAAAGTGTGTCCATAAGTTCTTTTAAGTGAGGTAAACTTGTAATTTGTGTCACTATTGTCCATGCAATGGACAATTTATTTTTATTTGTGTGTGGCTGATTACAACCATTTGGTCACACAACGAGTCTATTGTTGTGGGCTTTGGTCACATAAAATTTTGCCAAATGTGGCCGTAGGTGTTAAGAAGTGTGACCATATGCTCTTTTAAGTGAGGTAAACTTGTATTTTGTGTGAATATTGTCCAGGCAATGGCCACTTTATTTTTATGTGTGTGTGGCTGATTGCAACCATTTGGTCACACAATGAGTGCGTTGTTGTGAGCTTTGGTTGCATAAAAATATGCCAAACGTGGTTGTATGTGTTAAAAAGTGTGACAATATTATCTTTTAAGTGAGGTAAACTTGTATTTTGTGTGACTATTGTCCCTGCAATGGCCAATTTATTTTTATTTGTGTGTGGTTGATTGCAACCATTTGGTCACACAACGAGTGTGTTATTGTAGGCTTTGGTCACATAAAATTATGTCAAATATGGCCGTAGGTGTTAAAAAGTGTGACAATATGCTCTTTTAAGTGAGGTAAACTTGTATTTTGTGTGACTCTTGTCCATGAAATAGACACTTTATTTTTATTTGTGTGTGGCTGATTGCAACCATCTGGTCACACAATGAATATGTTGTTGTGGGCTTTGGTCACATAAAATTATGTCAAATGTGGTCGTAGGTGTTAAAAAGTGTGACCATATGCTCTTTTAAGTGAGGTAAACTTGTATTTTGTGTGACTATTGTCCATGCAATAGCCACTTTATTTTTATGTGTGTGTGGCTGATTGCAACCATTTGGTCACAGAACGAGTGTGTTGTTGTGGGTTTGGTCAAATAAAATTATGACAAATGTGGTCGTAGGTGTTAAAAAGTGTGACCATAAGTTCTTTTAAGTGAGGTAAACTTGTAATTTGTGTGACTATTGTCCATGCAATGGACAATTTATTTTTATTTGTGTGTGGCTGATTACAAGCATTTGGTCACACAACGAGTCTATTGTTGTGGGATTTGGTCACATAAAATTTTGCCAAATGTGGCCGTAGGTGTTAAGAAGTGTGACCATATGCTCTTTTAAGTGAGGTAAACTTGTATTTTGTGTGAATATTGTCCATGCAATAGCCACTTTATTTTTATGTGTGTGTGGCTGATTGCAACCAT
>JAANYP010002683.1:0-24109 GCA_020465985.1 Centrapalus pauciflorus
GAGTGCCTATTTAAATCATTTCGGATACAAATAGCAGATTTACATATAGGCTTTTGGCAATTATTACTACAAGCTTTGGATACAAACTTGGACATGAGTACCACTTATCACCCTCAGACCAATGGTAAGAATAATAGAACGATCCAAACCCTAGAACACACATTAAGAGCCTGTGTAATGGATACTCAATTGCCTTAGTGGAATTATTAACTACAATAGCTATCACTCGAGTATTAAAGCTGCTCCATTTGAGGCCCTCTACGGGCGAAAGTGTCGATCGCCGATTTGTCGGGTAGGAGTAGGAAATAGCCAAATCACTGGCCCTAAGACCAATCACGAAAATACCAAAAGGATAGTACAGATACGGAACTGAATAAAAGTTGCCTGCGATGGTAAGAAAGTTATGCAGATGAAAATAGAAAATCCCTTGAGTTCTAATTAGGAGAACAAGTATTGATGAAAGTCTTGCCATGGAAGGGCGTGTTACGATTTGGGAAACAAGGATAATTAAACCCTCGATACATTGGCAATACGAAGTCTTAAAGGGAATTGGACTCGTAGCTTATCATTTAGAGTTACCACCAGAGTTTAGCAGCATGCACAATACCTTCCATGTATCGAATAAGAAGAAGTGTTTGTTAGAGGAGACACTTGTTACCCCTTGGGAGAGATCCAGCTAAATAATAAACTTCGCTTCATCAAAGAGCCGGTTGAAATCATGGACCGTAAGGTCAAAGGATTGAAGCACAGTTGTATACCCATCCTCAAGGTCAGATGGAAATTCTAGACATGGACCACAATTCACTTAGGCATGCAAAGGCTAGTTTAAGCAAAGATACTCTCATCTACTTTTAAGTAACAAAACCCCTGAGGAAACAGGATAAAATTTCGGGACGAAATTCCCTTAACAGGGGGAGACTGTAACATCCGGCATTGAACCAGGTTAGCAACAACGACCTAATTAGCATTTAATAGTCAAATTATAGCGTAATCAATAGTCATTAGAACTTAATCAAATGATTAACAAGGCTTATTAGAAGACTCAACTCAATTCGAATCAAATTCATCGGTGCGATGAATCGGGAAATCAATTAATCCGATCAATTTACGATATGAGGGATTAATTCAACTAAGTACGAAATTAAATTATGATTAGTGACACTAATCATACACTAATACAATTACTTAACCTTAATTATGCAAGACTAAAACAATTCATTAAAACAATGCATTTAAAAAGTATTTTTGAATTTACAAGAAAAGGAAAAATACAAGAATACATTTTAAATACATTTATACAAAAAAAAAAATTGAAAATACCCCATATTTATGACCATGTGGCCGGCCACCACATGGTACAACCACCACCTTGACTTTCATTTCTTTATTACATATCCCATACACCATCTACATCAAGTGTCTCCATCTTTGGAGATCTTCACTCAACCTCCGAAATTCACCATCATTGCAAGAGTTATTTTCATCTATAAATAAGACCACTTTTCACTCTTCATTTCCACAACATCAAAACATAAATCTCTCTTCTCTCCTCTCATGAAATCCGGCCTCCATGAGGCTCAAGAACACCAAAATTCCAACCTTGTGTTCTTGCAATATATCAAGCATTTTTGGTGCAACAAAATTCAAGATTTCAACTTCTACTAGTTTGCATCTTTCTAATACTTCAAAGTAAGTAAATACTAGCTCATTACATCTTATATTCATGTTTATATAAGTCTTGCATAATATATATAATCACCAACAACAACAAGTTACATAAAAACTCAAGTTTATAAGTTTCTAGTTTTATTTTAAGTTATTTCTTTACATGTGTTTATGAATATGTAAACACATTAAAAAAGTGTTAATATTATGAAAACATGTGATACATATGTGTTTTTATAACTATTATGGCTTTTATACAAGTTGTCTTTAAATAAACAACAAGAATCATAAGTTGTTTTAGGTTTATAAACTACGGATTTCCGGCAGAAAATTTATATCGACTTTGAAAAATCATAACTAATTCATAACTCAACGAAATGAGTTGATTCTTGTCTCAAAAGTTAGATCTATGTCTTAACTATAGATCTGCAATTTTTCATAATTTATTTTGAAGTTTAAGACCTCCAGAAACTATTTGAGAAACCGAAAGTTTGACAGCTCAAAAATGGCCAACATAGCGTTTTTAACGAGCTTTTTCACCAACCTAAACAACTCGAAAAATGGCCGTTCTTGATTCTAAAAATCCTTTGTATATAGTAGTTTAATGTCCTAGAAAACCAAAGTCTAAAACATTTTGGAGCTTGGTCAAAAACAGCCTCAAAGTAGGCCGAAAAACCTCCGAAAAAGCTGGAAAATTATATATATATAAACTTGACGTTTTAAACAAATCTTATTTATAAACTTGTAATGTTGGGTGATTTAAGACATAAAAATCTATAAATATACATATCATCATATATTAGTAATATTAAGTCCTTATCATCATTTAGGACTCGGTTAAACATCTCCGGTTTCATCACCCATCAAACTACGCAAACTTGCATTTTTGCGCATATTTTGCCATCACAAGTTCGGTGAGTCTTCATAGCCCCTATTTTTCACTATCTATTGGGGTGGAAATACATGCACTGTTTTCATATGGACATCAAAACTGTTTATTTCTTATATGTATTACATGTTCGGATTCCATCAGCCCTTATATCATGAACCGTTAATTGCATTTATTTGTAAGCGCGAGTATATTGTGGATAGATCTATTGGGAGTCATGTCCCCCATTCGTGTTAGCTCGGTTCGGCTAACAGCGAGTGCATATATATTCAACACACGGTATTACGTATGGGAATACTGCACAGGGCAAACTCATTCTAATTAAGCTTCGGTTGCATGATGGTTTATGTAATACATACACGGAATTTATGATTTTATAAATTCAACTCATCTGATAATGTCCATACAACTGGTCTTTTCGCGTAAACCTATGAGCTCACCAACAATTTTTGTTGACGTATTTTAGCATGTATTTTCAGGAAATTAAGGCAAGTATGCCTTCAGAAGTAACTACTTTCAAGCTTCCGCACTTAAGGAGTCGCATTCTTTTCAAACCGTCGGAGATTTATTTGCATTATTTTGGATAATTTAATTATGTATTTAAATCTCTGTACTTTGCGAACTACTCTTTATCATTTACGGTTTATGTAAAACATTTCTACCTTTTAAAGTCATATCGATGTATTTTCGAAAACGTCCATATAGTGGTCGTTCATTATGATTATGGTTACGCTTCCGCGACGTCATGCTTCGTCGCCAACCGGGGTAACGGGGTGTGACAGTTGTCGAGCAAAATGATGCAGTCACGGTAAACTTTATCGGTGGACACACTTACATTACTAGGCGTTTCGATATCAAATATAACAGGTAGAGTAGTCGGTGCAATTCCAAGTTTAGATACAAATGAATTTGATATGAAGGAACGGTTGGCTCCTGAATCAAAAATAACTCTAGCAAGTACGGAGTTAACGAGAAACATACCAGATACCACATCTGGTATTTCCTTTGCTTGATCGGCCGTTATTTGGAATGCGCGATTCTGACTCCGAGCTGGCTCGTTACGGCGACTAGAACCACCTCGCGATGTGTTATGTCGGGCCGGTTGATTTTGTCTTTGCTGTTGTTGTTGATATTGTTGCTGAGGTCGATGTTGCTGCTGCTGCTGCAATCGCGGATGATGCTCTGCACTCGGGTAAAAATATTATGCTGAAAGGATGCGTACATGCATGCTCATTATGTCCAGGGCGTAAACAGTTGTTGCAAACTTTAACTTTGTTAGGACATTCTTCACTGCTATGTCCTATGTTGTTGCACACTTAGCACGTCACATCATTGGGGTTACAACACCCAATGTGTGACATATGGCAGCGGCGACACTGCCTCGGCTCAGAATGTACCGCATGAGATCGAGATTGCTGTGCCGGAGGTGAGCTAAACTACCGGTATTGAGACTGCTGTGGCTGAGAATATCTGGATGAAGATCCAGAGTAACTGCCAGTGCGTGATTTCTTGGGCGGTAATGGACATGTCGGGTTAACAGATGAAGCAGGAACTCCTCCAGCTCAAATAAAATCCTGCTCGAGAATTCGAGCAGCTTCAACAGAATCAGCATAGTTGGTGTATCTCTGGTGCTTCAAGAACTTCTGATATTCGGGATGCAGACCCATTAGAAAACGATCGATCTTTCGCTCTTCAGTAGCGACTTGATAGTCAGACAGCAAGCTTAGTCGGGTAAATTCAATCTCATACTCAGTCACGGACTTGGTTCCCTGAGTAAGAGACATCAGCTTTTCTTCCAAACGCTTCTTTTCATCAGCTGGGCAATACTGACGAAAGAAAATAACCTTAAATTCATCCCAAGATAGGGACTTAATTCAGTTGGCTTCGTGCATGTTCTCCTGAGATCTCCACCACATAACAGCGCCACCCTCGAACAATGTAGTAGCAAAGCTGACCTTGGATTCTTCAGCACAGTCGCTGATGAGAAATATTCGCTCAATGCCAGTGATCCACTCGAGGGCTTTGATAGCGTTTGCAGCTCCTTTGAAAGGTTGAGCTCCGCAAGCTTTGAAGTAACGAAAGTTGCAGCCTTTAGAAGGAACTACAGGAGCTTCCTCCTCGTCCGTGTCGTCGTTGTGGCGTCCAATATCATCATGTTGCTTCTTCCTACGCTCTTCTCTGCGTCTAGTTTCGGCTTCATCACGAGCACGAAACTGATCTTGCAAGAACTTAGCTTGACGCTCGTTGTTCTCATTAAGCATGGTTTGCATTATTTGTATGATCTGTTCAGGAGTGAGTCCACCTCCAGCTCCTTCACCAGATCCAGACATATTCTGTAATAAAATAAATAGTGCTTGCATAAGAATAGGTATAATTCCTATTCTACCCCATTTCCCAAATACCTAAAGCAAAGTCAAAGCCTATCTCAGGTCAAGTTAAAGCCTAGACATTCGAAGCTAATATCTTTGCTTAAAAGTTTGAGTCCAAGTGTTATTGCTAACACTTGAATCCCTCAAACTAATGCTCTGATACCATCCTGTCACATCCTTGCTTTAATCACGCTTGCTTAAACCCAGGAATAATAACGCTTGCATAAAGCTAAATAAAATATTACAATAAGTCATGCACTACACGTGCTACAAGGTTACAGTACTAAGTTGCTAAAAACATCACAGTATACATAAAAGCAGCTACCCAAAACCCAAGGCACCATAAAGCTATATCACAAGCCGAAAGTGAGCTAAGTCCTCTGGGTTGATCAGAAAATAGACCTAAGCAGAAGGTCCAGCTTGCTCTTTACCTTTTCCTGTAAAAATTGTGAGTAGCAACTGTAAGCTAATTGGTTAGTGAGTTAACAGATAGTCATGATGCATGTAAAATATGTGGCGAAAGTGCCTATAATGGCTGTTATGCTTGTTTGCTTGCTTGCTTAATACCCAGAAAGAATGCTTGCACAATTGAGACATTTCACGCAGAAAGGAGATGCCACCACTAGGGGTTACCGCTTCCGATGATCAGTCGGTGATACGGGGCTAGCTACCTGCATAATGCTTGGGATAGTGGTGAGCATCAGAATTGCTTGCTTGCTAAGTATAATGCTTATGAAATGCACAAAGAAATGCTCAAACAAAACTTGCTGTATAATATGCAGAACAATAAACAGATAGCAGTATATTATGCACATTAATAGCTCAGATGTAAGATCCAGCTAAGCAGAGCATCACCTGTACCACAGTGTTCGCCTTCACTCACAAAAGTCTATTGAATTCCAAAGAATGCATATAGAAGCAAATTATGTCTCAATTACATATAATACATGAAACAAGAATAACTGTTACTCACAGTACTGAAAATGCTTGCACTGGCTAATCTATGCTTTTAATTGCTTTGATACGCTTGCACTTGCTTATCTAGACTTTAGACTTTAATATATTCTGGCACTGGCTTGGACTCGTAACTGGGCTAAACTGCTTATGTTTAATATCTGTAGTGCTGTGAAATATCTGTAATTTTAATATTACAGAACATATGCTAAATTAATAATGCTAGCTTAAACTCCAACATCTACAAACCATAACTTCTAGTTAAATATCTTGCTATTTATTTTGTTAATTTACGCGTTGCTCGTGAATTTTATCAATTTATTTCGAATTTAGAGGGAAGGGTTCGAATTTGAGCATCAAATTCGAACATATGGAGTTAAATTCGAATGTGTCTTTCGAACATGGGTTAAACTCGAATTCATGGAGTTAAATTCGAACATAATCTCGAACATAGGGTTAAATTCGAACCTAAAGTTCGATTTTAGCTCTATTCAAGCTTGTTATGGGCATTTCCAAATTGTTCTATGCATTTTGAGTTTGTTCGTGTTTTGCAGCTTTTAAACATGCATTTTCAAGTCTAAAATCATGATTAAGCTAAGTAATAAGCCTAGGTTCGATTATATTACACATACTCTAACAGAATCGAGTTAAAACTCAAGCTAAATAGCTTAAAATCGAACCAAAGATGGAAATATGCAGTTTTCCTTCAAAACCGAAAATAAAGAAAAGAAAATGACGATTCTTACCTCAAATCCGTACGAAACCTCACATGCAATGGCAGATCCGTGTAGTACTCTTCGAGATCTTTCCGATGACGTATAGAACTCGAGATTTGGCCTGTCGGTTTGGGAGAAAAGTTAGAGAGAAGTTCGGGTTTTAGAGAGAGGCTCTCAAATGGTAAATGGTTTTGCCAGAAATGAAACAAATGAACCCTCCGCTCCTATTTATACCAAAACTCGAAATTACATCATTTTACGCAAATTGCTCAAAATACTTAAAATAAAAATACAAATACAAAGCAAGGTGTCATAAGTAATCAAGGAACAGGTAGCAGCAGATGTTTCCATACATGTCAGTAACAATCACCAATAAATACAGAAACATATGCAAGTAAGTAATGCAATCTGTCACTCACAGCGGGCCTTAGCAATGCAAGTAATCAAGAATCATGTAGCAGCAGTTGTCCAGTTTCAACAGTGTCTATCATACGTTCCTAGCATACAATTAAGTAATCAAGGAACATGCTGCAGCAGTTGTCCAGTTTCAGTAGTGTCTATCATACGTTCTGTAACAGTCCGCAATTTATTAAATACAAATTACAGCACCAAACCATGAGTATTTAAATGATTTTGACTAAATTATTAGTAATTAGCTGAAAACATGCATTATAGATGGTTAATTATATTAAGTTATAATTAATTATGAAAACTTGCCCAAAATTAGCTGAAATATATTTAAATAATTAAATTTAGCTAATTGACAAATTAAAGACTTGAAAATGACAATATGGACTAAAATGAATAAAATTAGTCTAAAAAGATAATTCTAGCAAAACTAGAACCTCCTTGCTATTATTTGCATCTGAAAATGCAAATCAGTTTCGTTAAGAGTAAAAATGGTCAATTCAAGAAATTTAGTAGAAAATCAGATTTTTCTCTATTTCCTATAAATAGAGCCTCCCATCTCCTTGAGTTTGTTTAGCAAAAATTCAGAATTTTCTCTTGAGGCTCTCTCTCTCTACAATCTCAACTTCTCTCTAACTTTTCTCCTAAACGGCTCATCGGATTCTCGTGATTTATACGTCATCGGATAGATATCGTCGAGCTCTACCATAATCTGCCATTGCATGTTCGATTTTGTTCTGATTTGAGGTAAGTTCGACCCTTTTTCTTTCTTTTTGTTTCAGTTTTGAAGAGCAAATTCGAATTTGCTCAATTTCTCTTCATTCGAAGTTGATTTGCTCTCGTTTAGGACCTGATTTTGCTTGGAAAACGTCTATAATCGAATGCTATATCTTGGACAAAGGTTAGCGACTATTTCTCCCTCATTTTTGTTCAATTTTAGTTGCTAAAGACTTGGAATATTGATGAACAAGAAGAACAAATTCGATAGAACCATGAACAAATTCGAATTCATCATCAGAATAGGTTCGAAATTGATTAAATTAACGACTTTTGGTATGCAAAGGGACTAAATTCGAAGTTAGTTACCTAAATTCGAATTTAATACCTAAATTCGAACCCTAATTCGAATTTAACTCCTTAAATTCGAATTTAACTCCCTAAATTCGAAATTGGTTGCCTAAATTCGAAATTGATTGCCTAAATTAGAAATTGATTGCCTAAATTCGAAATTGGTTGCCTAAATTCGAATTTATCCCCTAAATCAACCATAAATTCGAATTTAACCTCTTAAATTCGAATTTACCTACTTAAATTCGAATCTCCCTAATTTTGGACCCTAAATTCGAAGCTATCTATGTTCGGGAGGCACTAATTGTAAATCAGATCAAGTTCTTGATCGGCCTTATGTTTTGTGCATGATTTTAAATTGAAAAGCAACTCAATTAATTAAACAGGTACTATCGGAACCCTCGACTTTGGGACTAAATCTTAAAACATGAAAATATTTGTTTTAATGTTATGAACCCTTAGAATGTGAACAACATGATTTGATTTGCTAATATACTATGTTTGGCTTTGTATTAAGACCATATTTCTGTAAATCATATAAATCTATAGTAATCTAATAAGAACTGAAGGTTATACCCTGGTATAGAGCTAAAAGAAGTTCTGGTTGACCTAATTGACCAATGATAAGAATAGGCTCACTCTGGGACATTAGGAACTACCACAGACTCGACAACAAGATATGATAATAACCTAAGTATATAATTAGGGTTATATAGATCATGTTATAAACTTGACATTGATATGCCAGACTTGAAACTGAACTACAGGAACCAGCCGGTTTGACAGAGTAAATTGGACGGCTTAATTCGTTAAGCACTAATTGACTAAATTACATTGCTCAGGACTACTGTGAGTGACAGATTACATTAAGTACATGCATATGTTTCAATACTTATTGGGGATTGTTACTGGATTGTATGGAAACATCTGCTATTGCAGTCTGTTACTTGAATACTTTGTTGTATGATAGGAACTTACTTTTGACATTGTTGAAATTAGATATCTGATATGCCTTGAACTGCATGTTCACTTTTACTTTCTATGTAAATACTTAGCATGCTTGTTGATTACTTGTTGTTGATTCATTTGCATCTGCATACTGCATTTACTGTTCTGACCGAATGTGAGATCTCCATTCACAGGAAGGAATTCTGCAGATTCCTTTCTTATCTGATCGTTTCCATACGTTTCCCGTAGGGCTTCGGCTTTACACATGGGAATACTGACTGGGCTAATCTCCCAAATCCCTTGACGTCTTGACTTGCCAACATAAACTGATAGTATTATATATATGTGTGGAAGCTAATGGAACTCTGTTAACTCACTAAGCAATGTTAGCTTACTCTGTCATGACATCTCTCTTTACAGGAAAAGCTGATAAGGGCAAGACCATAGCAGTTAGTTCGTCCCAGGCTAAGTGAATTTGGATTCTTGATGATTGCAGACTTTTGGACTTATTGCTGATGCCTATTTTGTAAAGATTATTGCGGTCTCGGGTAGCTTGTTCAATCTTCCGCACTCTGATTGAAGATTTTAGAAGCTAGCTTAGACCACCATCATATCTTTAATATATTTTGTAACTAAGTATCGTAAAGCAACTTGAATCAGGTATTTGGACCTGTGGTATCAGACAATAGTAATATTTATTACTTAATGAAATGTACTTTAAGAAATTATGACGTGTACTGTTTGTGGTAACTTGGGTGTTACAAAGTTTGTATCAGAGCAGCAGTTTAATCATCGGATTGGCCACCTGATACTTAAACTACTGGTATGGTATGGACTATGTGACTCTGAATTCCCGAACAAGTCACCGAGGCCTAGGGTAACCTAATTAGTAAAGGACTACCCACACAACTTGACCTAAGATAGGAAATTGATGACTGATAGGACGGGGGAAAGACTGACTGCTTGATACTTACTTGACTTTGTGTCAGCCTGACTAGCTGCTTTCATGATAATGTAATTATATGTGATTATCTGACGTAGGAATTATGATACGCATTGTGCTTATTTGAATCAGAAAATAATAGTTATTTCCTTTACACTTTCAGCCAAACGCTGATAAGAATCCGACTGTTGCTGGTACCTCGATTGTTGGTAAAGCTGCTGATGATGCGGCTGATCAACATAAGGAGTCTGTTCATGTAGAAGACTTAGGCACTGACCCTGAAAATACTGCTAATGACTCAAGTAGTACTGCCACGCATGTGCCTCCTCAGCAGGCTCAATTAATTGATCTCGTTCACAAGTTGACTGAGGATAATCGTAGACAAATGCAGCTTATGATGGATAGGAATCGACCGCAGACTGATATGTCGGTTGAAGACCGATTTAAGGAAATTAAGGACTTGCTTACTAAGGGTAAAGCGGTTGTGCAATCTGATGAGGAAAACCAGCGTGAAATTGACTTTAGGCACCGGGAGGAAGAACTTAGGTTACGAGAACTTAAGTTACAGGAGCTGGAACTGAAACATAAGGAAGAGATGTTAGCAAAACCAAAGAAAGACCGAAAGAGGAAACATAGGCATGTGTCCTCTCATGAAAGCGAGACTGATTCCTCCGACCATCACGTTAAGGTGGGAAGAGAATGTTCATTTGTTGATTTTAAGAAATGTGGGGCTCGTACATTTGCTGGGACATCAGATCCAGTAAAAGCAATGGATTGGGTTGCCAATGTGGAGAAAGCGTTTAAACTCTCCAAGTGTAATGAAGAAGACAGGGTTACGTTTGCAACGGGAATGTTGGAGGACGGAGCTGGATGATGGTGGAAGTCAATTACGAATCCCATGTCTGATGCAATGGAGAAATCCATTACTTGGGATCAATTCAAAATTCATCTGAAAGAGAAATACTGCCCCCAGGATGTTAAACGCCAAATGGAGAAAACTCTGCTATCCTTTCAGCAAGATACAAGGTCCATAACAGATTATGAGCTGGAATTTACCAGGCTCTCATTATTATCTGATCATCCTGTCGATACTGATGAAAGGCGAAGGGATCTATTTGTGGATGGTCTGGATAGAGAAATACGGAAGTTTGTGAAATGCGGTAGACCGAGAAGTTATATAGAGGCGGTTGAAATTGCTAGGGTAGGTGAGCTTGAAATCTATCCTGAGCGAGCATGTCCTTTTATTGCTAAATCTAGTAAGAAAGAAAAATATGAGAAATCTGGGAAGGAGAGGGTGGAAAAGAAGAATGAAAGTTCAAGGAAAGGAGATAAGCAGTCTTCTAAGAAGGCTAAATCATATGCTGTGACCTCAGCGCCAAGGTCTGCTTGTCCTCGCTGCAAGCAAATTCATGAGGGAAAATGTGATCCTGCATTCGTCAAGTGTTACTGCTGTAGACAGAATGGTCATGACAGGTCGGAATGTCCCAAGCGCAGTGAGGCTTGCCGTAACTGTATCACTTTGGGTTCGATTTGTTCCTCCGCCTGCATCCTCACCCCAGCAATCAGTCAAGGGTTCTTCTGCTCCGAGGAACCAACCGAGATCCTTTCAGATGACAGCCGAAGAGGTAAAAGAAACTGCTGATGTCGTCACCGGTACATTTCTTGTTAACTATATACCTGCTTTAATCCTATTTGACTCTGGCTCTAATCTGTCATATGTTTCTGAAAAGTTTGCTAAGCAGTTTGATTGTGCTCCGGTAATGTTACCTGTACCTTTAGACATAGAAACTGCTAGCTCAAGCTTTGTGACTGTAAATAGAATCTTTCGTTCTTGTAAGCTAGTAATTGATGACCTCTCCTCGGACATTGACCTGATTCCGATGTGGATTAGAGAGTTCGATGTTATTATAGGAATGGACTGGCTCATGATGAACAATGCTGAAATGCTTTGTTCCAAAAGGATAATTAGAATTAGAACCCCCGAAGTAAGTGAACGTTACGTTTATGGCGATAAAAAAACTCGAGATTTAGGTCTCATTTCTGTAATGAAAGCCCAAAAATGCCTAACCAAAGGTTGTTCCACCTATTTGGCATATGCCATAGATGCTAAAGAAGTTAAAAAGACCGTGTCTGAAGTGCCTGTAGTTCAGGAATTCCCTGATGTATTCCCGGATGACATCTCTGGATTGCCACCAGATCGTCAAATCGAATTCCATATTGACCTTGTACCGGGTGCAGCTCCTATCGCAAAACCTCCTTACCGTCTTGCTCCGAATGAAATGAAGGAAATGATGAGCCAGTTACAGGAATTATTGGAAAAAGGGTTTATCCGTCCGAGTACTTCCCCTTGGGGTGCTCCGGTTCTTTTTGTTAAGAAGAAAGATGGTACCTTTCGCATGTGTATCGATTATCGGGAGCTAAATAAAGTAACTATTAAGAACCGATACCCACTGCCTAGAAATGACGACTTGTTTGATCAACTGCAAGGGGCTAGCTATTTCTCGAAGATTGATCTTCGATCTGGATATCATCAACTCAAGGTATTTGAATCTGACGTTCCGAAAACTGCATTTCGTACTCGTTATGGCCATTTTGAATTTCTAGTAATGCCGTTCGGTCTCACAAATGCCCCGGCCGCATTTATGGACCTCATGAATAGGGTATGTAGACCAATGTTGGACAAATCAGTAATAGTCTTCATTGATGACATTTTGATTTACTCTAAGTCTGAATCTGACCATGCGATGCATTTGCGAGAATTGCTAGAATTGTTACGTACAGAGCGACTCTACGCAAAATTCTCCAAATGTGAATTCTGGTTACGCCAGGTGCAATTTTTGGGACATATTGTCTTAGGTGAGGGAATTGCCGTGGATCCATCGAAAGTAGATGCGGTTCAGAAATGGGAAGCACCGAAAAACGTATCTGAAATTCGAAGTTTCTTGGGATTAGCGGGTTATTACCAAAGATTTATCCGTGATTTCTCCAAGATTGCGGTACCTTTAAATAGCCTGACAAAGAAGGAAGTTAAGTTTGAATGGAATGAATCTCAAGAACGAGCCTTTGAGACTCTGAAGCGTAAGCTAATTGAAGCACCGATTTTGGCCTTACCTGAGGGTAATGACGATTTTGTAGTCTATAGTGATGCTTCAAAGATGGGATTAGGCTGTGTGCTGATACAACGGGATAAAGTAATTGCCTACGCATCAAGGCAGCTAAAGGCGCATGAAAAGAATTATCCGACACATGATTTGGAGCTTGCAGCCGTAACCTTTGCATTGAAGATTTGGCGGCATTATCTGTATGGGACTAGATGCAAATTATATACAGATCACAAAAGTCTGAAGTATATATTTGACCAAAAAGAACTGAATATGCGACAAAGGCGATCCATGGAATTGATTAAAGACTATGACTGTGAGATCCTCTACCATCCAGGTAAAGCAAACATAGTAGCAGATGCCTCAAGCCGCAATTCCGGACAAAACCATTATTTCCGATGTTATGCCTTGACTTCTGTCGTTTTGGAGTCTGTTCTGCCTGAGTTGATAATTGCCGCTCAAACCGAAGCCATTCGGGATGAGAACTTGAAATCCGAACGTATGGTTACTTATGTGACCAAGCTGACTCTTGACAATCGTGGTCTTAGACGGTTCATGAATAGAATATGGGTTCCCAGATTAGGAGGTGTTCGTGATCAGATTCTGTTGGAGGCACATATGTCAAAATTTGAGATACATCCTGGTTCTACTAAAATGTATCAAGATTTTAGGACGGAATATTGGTGGCCTGGAATGAAGAAGGATGTAGGTCGATATGTAGAAAATTGCATGACTTGCTTACAAGTCAAATCTGAACATCAGAAGCCGTATGGGGAACTACAACCATTGCCAATCCCGGAATGGAAGTGGGACCATATAACCATGGACTTTGTGACGAAGCTGCCCAGAACTAAACGGAACCATGACTCTATATGGGTAATAGTGGATCGACTCACTAAGTCAGCACATTTCCTTCCCATACGTGAAGATGAACGCCTTGAAAAGTTAGCTGAATTGTACATGAAAGAAATCGTGTCTAGACATGGTGTTCCATTGTCTATTGTATCTGACCGTGACAGCAGATTCACTTCTCGCTTTTGGAAGGCCTTTCAGAATGAATTAGGTACTGAACTCAAGATGAGCACCGCTTATCATCCAGAAACCGACGGGCAAAGTGAGAGAACGATTTTGACTTTGGAAGATATGCTACGCGCCTGTGTGATTGATCTCGGTGGAAATTGGGATACTCACCTTCCGTTTGTAGAATTTGCTTACAACAATAGCTATCACTCGACTATTGGCATGCCTCCATATCAGCTTTTGTACGGACGACGATGCCGAACTCCAACCTATTGGAGGGAAACAGGTGAACGTCCGATCTCAGGACCAGCCATTTTGCAAGAAGCCCACGACCAGCTATAGTTGATTCGACAGCGAATACAGACCTCTCAAGACAAACAAAAGAAGTATCATGATCGAAGGCGTAACCAATTGTGTTTGAAGTTGGTGATAAAGTGTTGTTGAGAGTCTCGCCTAGAAAAGGGGTAGTAAGGTTCGGCAAACGGGGGAAGTTGAGCCGTCGATTTGTTGGTCCTTTCGAAATTCTCGAGCGTGTAGGATTGCAAGCCTACAGATTAAGATTGCCTGCCGAAATGTCTGGGATACATGATGTATATCACGTTAGTAATCTTCGAAAGTGCTTGATTAACACTGAAGCTGTGATTTCTTGGAAAGACGTGCAAATTGATGAACAGCTGCGATACGAGGAAGAGCCCGAGCGTATAATTGATCATAAAATTTCGAATTTGCACAACAAGGAAATTCCAATGGTGTTAGTTCAATGGAAATACCATAAGGGATCTGCGCAAACATGGGAGCGAGAAGACGAGATTAGGAAAAAATATTCAAAGTTATTCCTGTCTTAGTCGATTCCGAGGACGGAATCAATTTAACGGGGGAAGTTTGTAACAGCCCGTAATTTATTAAATATAAATTACAGCACCAAACCATGGGTATTTAAATGATTTTGACTAAATTATTAGTAATTAGCTGAAAACATGCATTATAGATGGTTAATTATATTAAGTTATAATTAATTATGAAAACTTGCCCAAAATTAGCTGAAATAAATTTAAATAATTAAATTTAGCTAATTGACAAATTAAAGACTTGAAAATGACAAAATGGACTAAAATGAATAAAATTAGTCTAAAAAGATAATTCTAGCAAAACTAGAACCTCCTTGCTATTATTTGCATCTGAAAATGCAAATCAGATTCGTTAAGAGTAAAAATGGTCAATTCCAGAAATTTAGTAGAAAATCAGATTTTTCTCTATTTCCTATAAATAGAGCCTCCCATCTCCTTGAGTTTGTTTAGCAAAAATTCAGAATTTTCTCTTGAGACTCTCTCTCTCTACAATCTCAACTTCTCTCTAACTTTTCTCCTAAACGGCTCATCGGATTCTCGTGATTTATACGTCATCGGATAGATATCGTCGAGCTCTACCATAATCTGCCATTGCATGTTCGATTTTGTTCTGATTTGAGGTAAGTTCGACCCTTTTTCTTTCTTTTTGTTTCAGTTTTGAAGAGCAAATTCGAATTTGCTCAATTTCTCTTCATTCGAAGTTGATTTGCTCTCGTTTAGGACCTGATTTTGCTTGGAAAACGTCTATAATCGAATGATATATCTTGGACAAAGGTTAGCGACTATTTCTCCCTCATTTTTGTTCAATTTTAGTTGCTAAAGACCTGGAATATTAATGAACAAGAAGAACGAATTCGATAGAACCATGAACAAATTCGAATTCATCATCTGAATAGGTTCGAAATTGATTAAATTAATGACTTTTGGTATGCAAAGGGACTAAATTCGAAGTTAGTTACCTAAATTCGAATTTAATACCTAAATTCGAACCCTAATTCGAATTTAACTCCTTAAATTCGAATTTAACTCCCTAAATTCGAAATTGGTTTCCTAATTGATTGCCTAAATTCGAAATTGATTGCCTAAATTCGAAATTGGTTGCCTAAATTCGAATTTATCCCCTAAATCAACCATAAATTCGAATTTAACCTCTTAAATTCGAATTTACCTACTTAAATTCGAATCTCCCTAATTTTGAACCCTAAATTCGAAGCTATCTATGTTCGGGAGGCACTAATTGTAAATCAGATCAAGTTCTTGATCGACCTTATGTTTTGTGCATGATTTTAAATTGAAAAGCAACTCAATTAATTAAACAGGTACTATCTGAACCCTCGACTTTGGGACTAAATCTTAAAACATGAAAATATTTGTTTTAATGTTATGAACCCTTAGAATGTGAACAACATGATTTGATTTGCTAATATACTATGTTTGGCTTTGTATTAAGACCATATTTCTGTAAATCATATAAATCTATAGTAATCTAATAAGAACTGAAGGTTATACCCTGGTATAGACCTAAAGAAGTTCTGGTTGACCTAATTGACCAATGATAAGAATAGGCTCACTCTGGGACATTAGGAACTACCACAGACTCGACAACAAGACATGATAATAACCTAAGTATATAATTAGGGTTATATAGATCATGTTATAAACTTGACATTGATATGCCAGAGTTGAAACTGAACTGCAGGAACCAGCCGGTTTGACAGAGTAAATTGGACGGCTTAATTCGTTAAGCACTAATTGACTAAATTACATTGCTCAGGACTACTGTGAGTGACAGATTACATTAAGTACATGTATATGTTTCAATACTTATTGGGGATTGTTACTGGATTGTATGGAAACATCTGCTATTGCTGTCTGTTACTTGAATACTTTATTGTATGATAGGAACTTACTTTTGACATTGTTGAAATTAGATATCTGATATGCCTTGAACTGCATGTTCACTTTTACTTTCTATGTAAATACTTAGCATGCTTGTTGATTACTTGTTGTTGATTCATTTGCATCTGCATACTGCATTTACTGTTCTGACCGAATGTGAGATCTCCATTTACAGGAAGGAATTCTGCAGATTCCTTTCTTATCTGATCGTTTCCATACGTTTCCCGTAGGGCTTCGGCTTTACACATGGGAATACTGACTGGGCTAATCTCCCAAATCCCTTGACGTCTTGACTTGCCAACATAAACTGATAGTATTATATATATGTGTGGAAGCTAATGGAACTCTGTTAACTCACTAAGCAATGTTAGCTTACTCTGTCATGACATCTCTCTTTACAGGAAAAGCTGATAAGGGCAAGACCATAGCAGTTAGTTCGTCCCAGGCTAAGTGAATTTGGATTCTTGATGATTGCAGACTTTTGGACTTATTGCTGATGCCTATTTTGTAAAGATTATTGCGGTCTCGGGTAGCTTGTTCAATCTTCCGCACTCTGATTGAAGATTTTAGAAGCTAGCTTAGACCACCATCATATCTTTAATATATTTTGTAACTAAGTATCGTAAAGCAACTTGAATCAGGTATTTGGACCTGTGGTATCAGACAATAGTAATATTTATTACTTAATGAAATGTACTTTAAGAAATTATGACGTGTACTGTTTGTGGTAACTTGGGTGTTACAAAGTTGGTATCAGAGCAGCAGTTTAATCATCGGATTGGCCACCTGATACTTAAACTACTGGTATGGTATGGACTATGTGACTCTGAATTCCCGAACAAGTCACCGAGGCCTAGGGTAACCTAATTAGTAAAGGACTACCCACACAACTTCACCTAAGATAGGCAATTGATGACTGATAGGACGGGGGAAAGACTGACTGCTTGATACTGACTTGACTTTGTGTCAGCCTGACTGGCTGCTTTCATGATAATGTAATTATATGTGATTATCTGACGTAGGCATTATGATATGCATTGTGCTTATTTGAATTAGAAAATAATAGTTATTTCCTTTACACTTTCAGCCAGTGGCTGATAAGAATCCGACTGTTGCTGGTACCTCGATTGTTGGTAAAGCTGCTGATGATGCGGCTGATCAACCTAAGGAGTCTGTTCATGTAGAAGACTTAGCCACTGACCCTGAAAATATTGCTAATGACTCAAGTAGTACTGCCACGCTTGTGCCTCCTCAGCAGGCTCAATTAATTGATCTCGTTCACAAGTTGAATGAGGATAATCGTAGACAAATGCAGCTTATGATGGATAGGAATCGACTGCAGACTGATATGTCGGTTGAAGACCGATTTAAGGAAATTAAGGACTTGCTTACTAAGGGTAAAGTGGTTGTGCAATCTGATGAGGAAAACCAGCGTGAAATTGACTTTAGGCGCCGTGAGGAAGAACTTAGGTTACGAGAACTTAAGTTACAGGAGCTGGAACTGAAACATAGGGAAGAGATGTTAGCAAAACCAAAGAAAGACCGAAAGAGGAAACATAGGCATGTGTCCTCTGATGAAAGCGAGACTGATTCCTCCGACCATCACGTTAAGGTGGGAAGAGAATGTTCATTTGTTGATTTTAAGAAATGTGGGGCTCGTACATTTGCTGGGACATCAGATCCAGTAAAAGCAATGGATTGGGTTGCCAATGTGGAGAAAGCGTTTAAACTCTCCAAGTGTAATGAAGAAGACAGGGTTACGTTTGCAACGGGAATGTTAGAGGACGGAGCTGGACGATGGTGGAAGTCAATTACGAATCCCATGTCTGATGCAATGGAGAAATCCATTACTTGGGATCAATTCAAAATTCATCTGAAAGAGAAATACTGCCCCCAGGATGTTAAACGCCAAATGGAGAAAACTCTGCTATCCTTTCAGCAAGATACAAGGTCCATAACAGATTATGAGCTGGAATTTACCAGGCTCTCATTATTATCTGATCATCCTGTCGATACTGATGAAAGGCGAAGGGATCTATTTGTGGATGGTCTGGATAGAGAAATACGGAAGTTTGTGAAATGCGGTAGACCGAGAAGTTATATAGAGGCGGTTAAAATTGCTAGGGTATGTGAGCTTGAAATCTATCCTGAGCGAGCATGTCCTTTTATTGCTAAATCTAGTAAGAAAGAAAAATATGAGAAATCTGGGAAGCAGAGGGTGGAAAAGAAGAATGAAAGTTCAAGGAAAGGAGATAAGCAGTCTTCTAAGAAGGCTAAATCATATGCTGTGACCTCAGCGCCAAGGTCTGCTTGTCCTCGCTGCAAGCAAATTCATGAGGGAAAATGTGATCCTGCATTCGTCAAGTGTTACTGTTGTAGACAGAATGGTCATGACAGGTCGGAATGTCCCAAGCGCAGTGAGGCTTGCCGTAACTGTATCACTTTGGGGCATCATGCTAAAGATTGTACTCGGCGTCGATTTGTTCCTCCGCCTGCATCCTCACCCCAGCAATCAGTCAAGGGTTCTTCTGCTCCGAGGAACCAACCGAGATCCTTTCAGATGACAGCCGAAGAGGCAAAAGAAACTGCTGATGTCGTCACCGGTACATTTCTTGTTAACTATATACCTACTTTAATCCTATTTGACTCTGGCTCTAATCTGTCATATGTTTCTGAAAAGTTTGCTAAGCAGTTTGATTGTGCTCTGGTAATGTTACCTGTACCTTTAGACATAGAAACTGTTAGCTCAAGCTTTGTGACTGTAAATAGAGTCATCAGTGTCTATCATACGTTCCTAACATACAATTATGTAATCAAGGGTCATGTAGCAGCGATTGTCCAGTTTCATCACCTATCATACGTGCTTAACATACAATTAAGTAATCAAGGAACAAGCAACAACAGATATTTCCATACAAGTCAGTAGCAATCACCAATAAGTACCAAAGCATATGCAAGTAAGTAATGAAATCTGTCACTCACAGCGGTCCTGAGCAATGCAAGTTATCAAGGAACATGCAGCTGCAGTTGTCCAGTTTAGCAGTGTCTATTATACGTTCCTAGCATACAATTAACTAATCAAGGAAAAAGCATTGCTCAGGACCGCTGTGAGTGACAGATTGCATTACTTACTTGCATATGTTTCGGTACTTATTGGTGATTGCTACTGACTTGTATAGAAACATCTGCTGCTGCCTGTTCCTTGATTACTTAATTGTATGTTAGGAACGTATGATAGACACTGCTGAAACTGGACAACTGCTGCTGCATGTTCCTTGATTACTTGCATTGCTCAGGATCGATGTGAGTGACAGATTGCATTACTTACTTGCATATGTTTCGGTACTTATTCGTGATTGTTACTGACTTGTATGGAAACACCTGTTGCTGCCTGTTCGTTGATTACTTAATTGTATGTTTGGAACGTATCATAGACATTGTTGAAACTGGACAACTGTTGTTGCATGTTCATTGATTACTTGCATTGCTCAGGACCGCTGTGAGTGACAGATTGCATTACTTACTTGCACATGTTTTGGTACTTAATTGTATGCTAGGAACGTATGATAGACACTGCTGAAACTGGACAACTGCTGCTGCATGTTCCTTGACTACTTAATTGTATGCTAGGAACGTATGATAGACATTTTTGAAACTGGACAACTGCTGCTGCATGTTCCTTGATTACTTAATTGTATGTTAGGAACGTATGATAGACATTGTTGAAACTGGACAACTGTTGTTGCATGTTCCTTGATTACTTGCATTGCTCAGGACCGATGTGAGTGACAGATTACATTACTTACTTGCATATGTTTCGGTACTTATTTGTGATTGTTACTGACTTGTATGGAAACATCTGCTGCTGCTTGTTCCTTGATTACTTAATTGTATGTTAGGAACGTATAACAGATACTACTGAAACTGGACAACTGCTGCTGCTTGTTCAGTGATTACTTAATTATATGTTAGCAACGTATGATTTACATTACTGAAACTGGACAACTACTGCTGCATGTTCCTTGATTACTTAATTGTATGTTAGGAACGTATGATAGACACTACTGAAAATGGACAACTACTGCTGCATGTTCCTTGATTACTTAATTGTATTCTAGGAACGTATGATAGACATTGTTGAAACTGGACAACTGTTGTTGCAGGTTCATTGATTACTTGCATTACTCAGGACTGCTGTAAGTGACAGATTGCATTACTTACTTGCATATCTTTTGGTACTTATTGGTGATTGCTACTGACTTGTATGGAAATATCTGCTGCAGCTTGTTCCTTGATTACTTAATTATATGTAGGAATGTATGATAGACACTGATGAATCTGGATAACTCCTGCTTCATGTTCCTTGATTACTTGCATTGCTCAGGACCGCTGAGAGTGACAGATTGCATTACTTACTTGCATATGTTTCAGTACTTATTGGTGATTATTACTGACTTGTATAAAAACATCTGTTGCTGCTTGTTCAATAATTACTTAATTGTATGCTAGAAACGTATGATAGACATTGTTGAAACTGGACAACTGTTGTTGCATGTTCATTGATTACTTAAATTGCTCAGGACCGATGTGAGTGACAGATTGCATTCCTTACTTGCATATGTTTCGGTACTTATTTGTGATTGTTACTAACTTGTATGGAAACATCTGCTACTGCTTGTTCAGTGATTACTTAATTGTATGCTAGGAACATATGATAGACACTGCTGAAACTGGACAACTGCTGCTTCATGATCCTTGATTACTTGCATTGCTCAGGACCGCTGTGAATGTCAGATTGCATTACTTACTTGCATATGTTTCGGTACTTGTTGCTGCTTGTTCAATGATTAATTAATTGTATGCTAGGAATGTATGATAGACATTGATGAATCTGGACAACTCCTGCTGCTTGTTCAATGATTAATTAATTGTATGCTAGGAACGTACGATAGACACTGTTGAAACTGGACAACTGCTGCTGCATGTTCCTTGATTACTTGCATTGCTCAGGACCGCTGTGAGTGACAGATTGCATTACTTACTTGCATATGTTTCGGTACTTATTAGTGATTGCTACTGACTTGTATAGAAACATCTGCTGCTACCTGTTCCTTGATTACTTAATTATATGTTAGGAACGTATGATATACACTGCTGAAACTGGACAACTGCTGCTGCATGTTCCTTGATTACTTGCATTGCTTAGGACCGATGTGAGTGACAGATTGCGTTACTTACTTGCATTTGTTTCGGTACTTATTTCTGATTGTTACTGACTTGTATGGAAACACTTGTTGCTGCCTGTTCCTTGATTACTTAATTGTATGTTAGGAACGTATGATAAACGTTGTTGAAACTGGACAACTGTTGTTGCATGTTCGTTGATTACTTGCATTGCTCAGGACCGCTGTGAGTGACAGATTGCATTACTTACTTGCACATGTTTCGGTACTTAATTGTATGCTAACAACATATGATAGAGACTGCTGAAACTGGACAACTGCTTCTGCATGTTCCTTGATTACTTAATTGTATGCTAGGAACGTGTGATAGACATTGTTGAAACTGGACAACTGCTGCTGCATGTTCCTTGATTACTTAATTGTATGTTAGGAACGTATGATAGACATTGTTGAAACTGGACAACTGTTGTTGAATGTTCCTTGATTACTTGCATTGCTCAGGACCGATGTGAGTGACAGATTGCATTACTTACTAGCATATGTTTCGGTACTTATTGTGATTGTTACTGACTTGTATGGAAACATCTGCTGCTGCTTGTTCCTTGATTACTTAATTGTATAGGAACGTATAATAGACACCACTGAAACTGGACAACTGTTGCTGCTTGTTCAATGATTACTTAATTGTATGTTAGGAACGTATGATTGACACTACTGAAACTGGACAACTGCTGCTGCATGTTCCTTGATTACTTAATTGTATGTTAGGAACGTATGATAGACACTGCTGAAACTGGACAACTGCTACTGCATGTTCCTTGATTACTTGCATTGCTTAGGACCGATGTGAGTGACAAATTGCATTACTTACTTGCATATGTTTCGGTACTTATTTGTGATTGTTACTGACTTGTATGGAAACACCTGTTGCTGCCTGTTCATTGATTACTTAATTGTATGTTAGGAACGTATGATAAACATTGTTGAAACTTGACAACTGTTGTTGCATGTTCGTTGATTACTTGCATTGCTCAGGACCGCTGTGAGTGACAGATTGCATTACTTACTTGCACATGTTTCGGTACTTAATTGTATGCTAGCAACATATGATAGACACTGCTAAAACTGGACAACTGCTGCTGCATGTTCCTTGATTACTTAATTGTATGCTAGGAACGTATGATAGACATTGTTGAAACTGGACAACTGCTGCTGCATGTTCCTTGATTACTTAATTGTATGTTAGGAATGTATGATAGACATTGTTGAAACTGGACAACTGTTGTTGAATGTTCCTTGATTACTTGCATTGCTCAGGACCGATGTGAGTGACAGATTGCATTACTTACTAGCATATATTTCGGTACTTATTTGTGATTGTTACTGACTTGTATGGAAACATCTGCTGCTGCTTGTTCCTTGATTACTTAATTGTATGTTAGGAACATATAATAGACACTACTGAAACTGGACAACTGTTGCTGCATGTTCATTGATTACTTAGTTGTATGTTAGGAACGTATGATAGACACTACTGAAACTGGACAACTGCTGTTGCATGTTCCTTGATTACTTAATTGTATTCTAGGAATGTATGATAAACATTGTTGAAACTGGACAACTGTTGTTGCATGTTCCTTGATTACTTGCATTGCTCAGGACCGATGTGAGTGACAGATTGCATTACTTACTTGCATATGTTTTGATACTTATTTGTGATTGTTACTGACTTGTATGGAAACATCTGCTGCTGCTTGTTCCTTGATTACTTAATTGTATGTTAGGAACGTATAATAGACACTACTGAAACTGGACAACTGTTGCTGCATGTTCCTTGATTACTTAATTGTATGTTAGGAACGTATGATAGACACTACTGAAACTGGACAACTGCTGTTGCATGTTTCTTGATTACTTAATTGTATTCTAGGAACGTATGATAGACATTGTTGAAACTGGACAACTGTTGTTGCATGTTCATTGATTACTTGCATTACTCAGAACCGCTATAAGTGACAGATTGCATTACTTACTTGCATATGTTTTGGTACTTATTGGTGATTGCTACTGACTTGTATGGAAATATCTGCTGCTGCTT
>JAANYP010002683.1:29523-45774 GCA_020465985.1 Centrapalus pauciflorus
ATGTTCCATGTTTACTTGGATTGCTCAGGACCGGTGTGAGTGACAGATTACATTACTTACTTGCATATGTTTTGGTACTTATTGGTGACTGTTACTGACTTGTATGGAAACATCTGCTGCTGCTTGTTCCTTGATTACTTAATTGTATGTTAAGAACGTATGATAGACACTGTTGAAACAAGACAACTGCTGCATGTTCCTTGTTACTTGCATTCCTCAGGACCGCTGTGTGTGACAGATTGCATTACTTACTTACATATGTTTCGGTACTTATTCGTGATTGATACTGACTTATATGGAAACATATGTTGCTGCTTGTTCCTAGATTACTTAATTGTATGTTAGGAACGTATGATAGACACGGCTGAAACTGGACAACTGATGTTGCATGTTCCTTCATTACTTGCATTGCTCAGGACCGCTGTGAGTGACAGATCACATTACTTGCTTGCATATCATACTGTACTTATTGGTGATTGTTACTGACTTGTATGGAAACATCTGCTGCTGCTTGTTCCTTGATAACTTAATTGTATGTTAGAAACGTTTGATAGACACTGCTATAACTGGACAACTACTGCTGCATGTTCCTTGATTACTTGGATGGCTCAGGACCGGTGTGAGTGACAGATTACAATACTTTCTTGCGTATGTTTTGGTACTTATTGGTGATTGTTACTGACTTGTATGGAAAAATCTGCTGCTGCTTGTTCCTTGATTACTTAATAGTATGTTTGGAACGTATGATAGACACTGCTGAAACAAGACAACTGCAGCTGCATGTTCCTTGATTACTTGGATTGCTCAGGACCGGTGTGAGTGACAGATTACATTACTTACTTGCATATGTTTTGGTACTTATTGGTGACTGTTACTGACTTGTATGGAAACATCTGCTGCTGCTTGTTCCTTGATTACTTAATTGTATGTTAAGAACGTATGATAGACACTGTTGAAACAAGACAACTGCTGCATGTTCCTTGATTACTTGCATTGCTCTGGACCGCTGTGAGTGACAGATTGCATTACTTACTTACATATGTTTCGGTACTTATTCGTGATTGATACTGACTTATATGGAAACATATGCTGCTGCTTGTTCCTAGATTACTTAATTGTATGTTAGGAACGTATGATAGACACTGCTGAAACTGGACAACTGCTGCTGCATGTTCTTTGATTACTTGCATTTCTCAGGACCGCTATGAGTGACAGATTACACTACTTACTTTTATATGTTTCGTTACTTATTTGTGATTGCTACTGACTTGTATGGAAACATCTGATGCTGCTTGTTCCTTGTTGACTTAATTGTATGTTCGGAACGTATGATAGACACTATTGAAACTGGACAACTGTTGATGCATGTTCCTTGATTACTTGCATTGCTTAGAACCGCTGTGAGTGACAGATTGCATTACTTACTTGCACATGTTTGGTACTTATTGGTTATTGTTACTGACTTGTATGGAAATATCTGCTGATGTTTGTTCCTTGATTACTTATTTGTATGTTAGGAACGTATGATAGACAATGCAGAAACTGGAACACTGCTGATGCATGTTCCTTGATTACTGGCATTGCTCAGGTCCACTGTGAGTGACAGATTGTATTACTTACTTGCATATGTTTCGGTACTTATTTGAGATTGTTACTGACTTGTATAAACTATCTGATGCAGTTTGTTCCTTGATTACTTAATTGTATGCTTGGAACGTATGATAGAAACTGCTGAAACAAGACAACTGATGCACGTTCCTTGTTACTTGCATTGCTCAGGACCGCTGTGAGTGACAGATCGAATTACTTACTTACATATGTTTCGGTACTTATTCGTGATTGATACTGACTTTTTATGGATAGGAACGTATGATAGACACTGCTAAAACTGGACAACTGCTGTTGCATGTTCCTTCATTACTTGCATTGCTCAGGACCGCTGTGAGTGACAGATCGCATTACTTGCTTGCATATCTTTCGGTACTTATTGGTGATTGTTACTGACTTGTATGGAAACATCTGCTGCTGCTTGTTCCTTGATAACCTAATTGTATGTTAGAAACGTTTGATAGACACTGCTATGACTGGACAACTGCTGCTGCATGTTCCTTGATTACTTGGATTGCTCTGGACCGGTGTGAGTGACAAATTACATTACTTACTTGCGAATGTTTTGGTACTTATTGGTGATTGTTACTGACTTGTATGGAAACATCTGCTGCTGCTTGTTCCTTGATTACTTAATAGTATGTTAGGAACGTATGATAGACACTGCTGAAACAAGAGCACTGGTGTTGCATGTTCCTTGATTACTTCTCTTGCTCAGGACCGGTGTGAGTGACAGATTACATTACTTACTTGCATATGTTTTGGTACTTATTGGTGATTGTTACTAACTTGTATGGAAACATCTGCTGCTGCTTGTTCCTTGAATACTTAATTGTATGTTAGGAACGTTTGATAGACACTGCTATAACAGGAGAACTTCTGCTGCATGTTCCATGATTACTTGCATTGCTCAGGACCGCGACCCGTTGTCTATAAATCACGACTGTCCGTTGTCTATGAATCACGACTGCTATAACAGGAGAACTTCTGCTGCATGTGTGATAGATCACGACTGCCCGATCGTTCTAATGGTTGTTTCAAGTAAATTGGATAGGACCGCGACCCGTTGTCTATAAACGAGACAAGAACCTTGGTATAAGTGGAACCGCGACCCGTTGCCTATATACGAGGCAAGAACTTTGGTATAGAGTACGCCACAATCAACCCCACCAAGTTGATTGATAAGTTTCGAACGCCACAAGCTAAAACACTCGATAAGTTCTAATAGTTCGTAAGGAACAATAAGAGTTAAAAACTCACAATTTTACTCAAAATGAAGGATGATTGAAATGGTTACATTGAGTGCCTATTTATAGGAGAAAATATAAGACCAACTACTTATCTAGATAAGTTGCACAAGCTATCACGATAAGCTATCAAATAAGCAAGACTACTTATCAAAAGGGCATTATTGACATTTCACCACTTGAAGCTTCTAGTAGGTATTAATCATGCAAGTAACTTATATCCCTTTATCTCCTCCAAGTAAATGGCCATAATGTTGAGAAAACCTTCAAAATGCCTTGAATTTAATCTTTGACTAGTTCATTAACATGGACACCTTTATGGGCAGATTCATGGACGTGGCTAAGGACATATTTTGGGCCTTTTTTATTCTTGAAAATATAGGAAAAAGGCTAAGGTTGAAGTGGGCTTTTATTTCACTCAAATTGGGCTTAAAATGAAGAAGTTATGGCCAAAACAATGCACATGGGTGGGCTTGGCCGAATTTTATTTATTTTTGGGTTTTTGTGGATTAAAGTGAGAACTTGGGCTTCAAAACTTGGACTAATATTAGTGTTCAACTTGGATCAACATTAGGAAGCGTGCTTGGTTGTTTTGCGAACAAACGGGAGCTTGATTCCGACAATATTTGATCATTCCATTGAGAGCATCCTGGAACATCTTGGATTTTGATCTTGTGATAGGTCCGATCTTCCATCTTAACGGATCTTCGTCATCTCGGTCCTTGGACAGGTTCTCATCATTCCCCTCCTCTTGAAAGTGTTTTGCCTGCTCATGGATTTGCTTGACAAATTCCGCCTTCTTCTTGCCATCTAAATTCAAATGCTCATTCACAGGCAAAGGAGTTAAATCCATAGGAGTTAATGGCTTAAATCCATACACAATCTCGAAAGGTGAAAACTTAGTAGCAGAATGCACATTTCGATTATATGCAAACTCAACATGGGGTAAGCATTGCTCCCAAGTTTTCACATTTCTCCCCACTATTGATCTTAATAAAGTACCAAGTGTACGATTCACAACTTCAGTTTGTCCATCCGTTTGGGGATGACAAGTTGTAGAAAACAAAAGCTTTGTTCCCAATTTTCCCCACAACGTTTTCCAAAAGTAACTTAAAAACTTTGTGTCCCGATCCGAGACGATAGTTCTTGGCATGCCATGCAATCTAACCACTTCTTTGAAAAACAAATCTGAAATATGTGAGGCATCATTGGTTCGATTACATGAAATGAAATGCGCCATTTTCGAAAACCGATCAACAACCACAAATATCGAATCTTTGCCATTTTTAGTTCTTGGCAATCCCAACACAAAATCCATAGAAAGAACAACCCATGGTTCACTTGGTATAGGCAGAGGAGTGTATAAACCATGAGGTTGAACCATTGATTTGGCTTGTTTACAAACAATGCACTTTTCACAAACTTTTCCAACATAAACTTTCATTTTTGGCCAAAAGAAATGTTCCTGCAAAATATTCAATGTTTTTGCCACACCAAAATGACCCATAAGGCCTCCACTATGTGCCTCCCAAACCAAAAGTTCACGTAGAGAAGTGTTTGGAATGCAAAGCTTTGATTCTTTGAACAAAAACCCATCATGTATGAAAAACTTTTCAAAAGAGCCCTTTTCACAACTTTGAAAAATCATACCAAAATCCACATCTTCACGATACAACTCTTTGATTTGTTCAAAACCCAGAATTTTAGAGTCAAGAGAAGAGAGTAAAGAGTACCTTCGTGAAAGTGCATCAGCCACAATATTTTTCTTACCTTTCTTGAATCGGATGACATACGGAAATGTCTCAAGAAACTCCATCCACCTAGCATGTCTCTTGTTGAGCTTTTGTTGTCCTTTTAGAAACTTCAAGGACTCATGATCAGAATGAATGACAAACTCCTTGGTCCACAAATAGTGTTGCCAAGTTTTTAGTGCTCGAACCAAGGCATACATCTCTTTGTCATATGTGGGATAGTTTAAAGTTGCACCACTTAACTTTTCACTAAAATATGCCAATGGTTTTCCTTCTTGCATTAAAACCGCACCAATTCCAACACCCGATGCATCACACTCAATCTCAAAAGTTTTATCAAAATTTGGCAAAGAAAGCAAAGGAGCATGAGTTAAATGAAAGTTCAGTTTTTCAAAAGCTTGCTCTTGCTCTTTGCCCCATTTAAAACCAACATTCTTTTTAATCACTTCGGTGAGTGGTGATGCCAAGGTGCTAAAGTTTTTCACAAATCGGTGATAAAAACTTGCAAGACCATGAAAACTCCTCACATCACTTACGCTCTTTGGAGTTGGCCAATCTTGAATAGCCTTTACCTTTTCTTCATCAACAGATATTCCATGAGAACTAACCACATATCCAAGAAATACAATGTGGTCGGTACAAAAAGTGCATTTCTTCCAGTTCGCATAAAGCTGTTCCTTCCTAAGCACACTCAAAACACACGTTAGATGCTCAAGATGATCATTCAAACTCTTAGAATAAATCAAAATATCATCAAAGTAAACGACCACAAATTTCCCAATAAAATCACGCAAAACATGGTTCATTAATCTCATGAACGTACTTGGAGCATTAATTAACCCAAAAGGCATAACTAACCATTCATATAAACCATGCTTTGTTTTGAAAGCTGTTTTCCATTCGTCACCATCATTCATGTGAATTTGATGATACCCGCTCTTTAGATCAATCTTTGAAAACAACTTTGAGCCATACAATTCATCAAGCATATCATCTAATCGAGGGATTGGATGGCGATACTTTACCGTGATATTGTTGATGGCACGACAATCTACACACATCCTCCATGATCCATCCTTCTTAGGTACCAGCAATACGGGAACTGCACACGGACTCATGCTTTCTCGAATCCATCCTTTCTCAAGTAGTTCCTTAACTTTCCTTTGCAAATCTTTGGTTTCTTCCGGATTTTTTCTATACGCCGGCTTGTTTGGAATGGAAGATCCTGGAACAAAGTCAATTTGGTGTTCGATCCCACGAATTGGTGGCAATCCTTTGGGAATTTCCTCGGGAAACAAGTCTTCAAATTCCTGCAAAAGAGATTTAATTTTGCTCGGGAGAATACCGACCAAATCATTTAAGATTAAATAAGCTTCTTTGATCAAAAGAAGCACAAAAGACATCTCCGAATTCAAGGCTTCCTTTATTTCACTCCTTGCAAATGCACAATATTGACTTTCCTTTTCACCCACAAATGTTTTCTTATCTTTTTGTTTTTCATTTGAACCTTTTTTGTGTTCATTATTTTCATTAGGCTCACCTTCTTTGTTTTTCACATCCCTTTGAAGTCGGACTTGATCTTCTTAAACTTGACTCGGTGACATCGGCACAAGAGTTATGGATTTGGTTTTATGAACAAGAGTGTACTTGTTGGTGAAGCCATCATGTTTCACATGTCGATCGTATTGCCATGGCCTACCAAGTAGCAAATGACTTGCTTGCATAGGTACCACATCACACAACACCTCGTCTTCATACTTACCAATGCGAAATGACACCAACACTTGTTTCGTCACACGCACCTCACCACTATCATTAAGCCATTGGAGTTTATATGGCTTTTGATGCTTCATCGTCGGCAATCCTAGCTTTTCAACCATGGAAACACTAGCCACATTAGTACAACTCCCACCATCAATGATAACACTACATACCTTGCCTTGAACATAACACCGAGTGTGAAAGAGGTTTTCCCTTTGTGCATCATCTTCTTCCTTGGAAAGAGTGCTTAAGGCTCGCCTTGCAACCAACAATTCTCCTTCTACAGCCAACTCTTCTTCACCATCCGTGTCTTCTTGTGATGATTCAGAAGAATCTGTTTCAATTTCTCCATTTTCTCTAATGTAACATCCAATTTTCCACAAACAGTACACGACAAAATATTTCATTTCATAATAATATTAATTGTTTGATACCACAGGCCCATCAGCAAAAATACTTAATTACAACAATAATTTAAAGATCAAATGGTGGTCTAACTAGCTTCTAAATCTTCAATCAGAGTGCGGAAGACTGAACAAGCTACCCGAGACCGCATCGTCTTTACAGAATAGGCATCATCAAAAGTCCAAGGTCTGCTATTCATCAAAATCCAGATTCACTTAGCCTGGGATGAACTACCTGCTATGATCTTGCCTTTATCAGCTTTTCCTGAAAAGGAGTTGTCATGACAGAGTAAGCTAACAAAGCTTAGTGAGTTAACAGAGTTCCACTAAATACCACACACATATAACATACTATCAGATCCTGTCGGTCAACACGTCAGAGACGGCAATTAGGTTGGGAGACAACCCGGTCAGTATTCCCATATGTAAGGCCGAAGCCCTACGGGAAGTGTATGGAAACAAGTCAGATAGGAAAGGAATCTGCAGAATTCCCTCCTGTGAATGGAGATCTCACATTCGGTCCGGTCGGATGATGCAATATGCAATGGCAGGTATATAAACAGTCAAGTAAGCAGTAAGCATGATGCGTATTTACATAAAATGTAAAAGTGAACATGCAATCAAGGCATTTCAAATGTCTAGTTCAGTGATGGCAACATACGTTTCTATGATACAATATAGTATTAAAGAAACATGCAGCAATCAATCAGTAGTTTCCATACAGTCAGTACATTCACCAATAAGTATCAAAATATATGTAAGTAATTAATGAAATCTGTCACTCACTGTGGTCCGAAGTCAGATAATGCTTAACGAGTTAAGCTGATCAATTTATTCTGTCAAATCGGTGGGTTCCTGCCTGCATTTCAGTTTCAAGTCTGAGTCATAATCTATATAACCCTAGTTATATATTCAAGTCATTGTCAATTCTAGCTGTCGAGTCTGAGGTAGTTCCTATCGTCCCAGGGTGAGTCTATTCTTATCAGATTAATACGATTCATCTACTTATAGATGTGTGGCCTTGGAACAGAGCCAATCGTAATACTAGCAAGGTGAAACATGATATACAATTTCTAAGGGTTTACACAGAGTCAATTAATTAATTTGTGTATATAATAGGTATGCATCTTGAACTTGAGAGTTTTAGCATAATCAAACAATACTTTCAATTTCCTTAGGATGATTAATAATTTAATCTGATTTTGGAAATTAATCTTAGACTTGGAATAGGATCAGATTCGAATTTAAAGGAGATAGATTCGAATAGAGTATAATTCGAATCTATAGATTCGAAATACTCATAGATTCGAAGGCAACAAACAGATTCGAGACATACACTCAGATTCGAGACATACACTCAGATTCGAGACACACATTAGATTCGAGACACACATTAGATTCGAGACACACATAATAAACTCTAAGGAGATTAGATTCGAATCATCATCCCTTCGAATCTAGGGATTAGATTCGAATTCAATCACCATTCGAGTCTAAATAAGAAGGTCTCGAGTCTGTTCTTACGAGTTCAATAGTTTTCCAGGTTTTAACTACGAAACTTGAACAAAAATGAGGGAAAAATAATCACTAACCTTCGTCCAAGCTAAAACCTTCGACTGTGGATGATTTCCAAGCAAGAACAGGTCCTAAACGAGGGCAAATCAGCTTCAAATGAAGGAAAAATGAACAGATTCGAAAATGCTCTTCAAAACCGAGCCAAAAGTCAGAAAAACGGTCGATCTTACCTCAAATTCGGACGAAATCAAACACGAAATGGTAGATTCGCGAAGAACTCGACGATCTCTATTCAATGGCGTATAAAACACGAGAATCCGACGGTTCGATTTGAAGAAAAGCTAGAGAGAAGGAGGAGAGTGTAGAGAGAGAAGGAGAAGCAATTTTCCAAACTTTAAAAAGTGAGGAGTGTAGCTCCTATTTATAGGGAAATAGGGAAAATCAGATATTCTACTGAATTTTCCGGAATTGTCCAACTTTTATTCCCAATACTCCGATTTGCATTTCAGATACAAATATTAGCACAGAAGTTCTAGATCTGCAACAATTGTCTTTTAGTCAATTTTAACTCATTTTAGTCAGTTTCGCTATTTTCAGTCATTAAATTGTCATTTAGCTGAATTTTAATTATTAACTTAATTTCAACTAAATTTTTGGGCAACTTATCATAATTAATTATAACTTAATATAATTAATTATTTCAGATTCACATTATCAGCTATTTACTAAAAATTTGATAAAATTTACTTTATTATCCAAAGACTGATGCTGAAATATATACTTATTAAATTTCGGGCTGTTACAATCTTCCCCCGTTAAATTAATTCCGTCCTCGGAATTAACTAAGGCAGAAATAACTTCGGATACTTTTGTCTAATCTCGTCTTCTCGTTCCCAAGTTTGCGCAGATCCCTTGTGATATTTCCATTGAACTAACACCATTGGGATTTCCTTACTACGCAATTTCGAAACTTTATGGTCGAGTATACGCTCAGGCTCTTCTTCGTACCGCAACTGCTCATCTAATTGCACGTCTTTCCAAGGAATCACGGCTTCAGCGTCAGCTAGACACTTTCGAAGGTTACTCACATGAAATACATCATGAATCCCAATCATTTCGGCAGGCAGCTTTAGTCTGTAGGCTTGCAATCCTATACGCTCGAGAATTTCAAAAGGACCCACAAATCGAGGGCTCAACTTCCCCCGTTTGCCGAACCTTACTATTCCTTTTCTTGGCGAAACTTTCAGCAACACTTTATCTCCAACTTCAAACGCAATCGGCTTACGTCTTCTATCATGATACTTCTTTTGTCCGTCTTGAGAAGTCTGTATCCGCTGCCGAATCAATTGTAGCTGATCATGGGCTTCTTGCAGAATTGCTGGTCCAGAGATCGGGCGTTCACCTGTTTCCCTCCAACAGGTTGGAGTTCTGCATCGACGTCCGTACAAAAGCTGATAGGGAGGCATACCAATAGTCGAATGATAACTATTGTTATAAGCAAACTCCACAAACGGCAGGTGAGTATCCCAACTTCCACCGAGATCAATTACACAGGCACGTAGCATATCTTCTAGGGTCAAAATTGTCCTCTCACTTTGCCCGTCAGTTTCTGGATGATAAGCGGTGCTCATCTTGAGTTCAGTTCCTAGTCCAGTCTGAAAAGCCTTCCAAAAACGTGAAGTAAATCTGCTGTCACGGTCAGATACTATAGACAATGGCACACCATGTCTAGTCACAATTTCTTTTACGTACAATTCAGCTAACTTTTCGAGGCGTTCATCTTCACGTATGGGTAGGAAATGGGCTGACTTAGTAAGTCGATCCACTATTACCCATATAGAGTCATGATTCCGCTTTGTCCTTGGCAGCTTCGTCACAAAGTCCATGGTTATGTGGTCCCACTTCCATTCCGGAATTGGCAATGGTTGCAGTTCCCCATACGGCTTTTGATGTTCAGATTTGACTTGTAAGCAAGTCATACAATTTTCTACATATCGCCCCACGTCCTTCTTCATTCCAGGCCACCAATATTCCGTCCTCAAATCTTGATACATTTTGGTAGAACCAGGGTGTATCGAGAATTTCGACATATGAGCTTCCGACAGAATTCGATCTCGAATACCTCCTAGACTGGGAACCCATATTCTATCCAAAAACCGTCTAAGACCACGATTATCAAGAGTCAGCTGGGTCACATAAGTAATCATGCGTTCAGATTTCAAGTTCTCATCCCGAATGGCTTCGGTTTGAGCGGCAATAATCGATTCAGACAAAGCAGACTCCAATACAACAGGAGTCAAGGCATAACATCGGGAATAATGGTCTTGTCCGGTTTTGCGGCTTAGGGCATCTGCTACAATGTTTGCTTTACCAGGATGGTAAAGGATCTCACAGTCATAGTCTTTTATCAATTCCATAGATCGCCTTTGTCGCATATTCAACTCTTTTTGGTCAAATATATACTTCAGACTTTTGTGATCCGTATATAATTTACACCTGGTCCCATACAGATAATGTCGCCAAATCTTCAATGCAAAGGTTACGGCTGCGAGCTCCAAGTCATGCGTCGGGTAATTCTTTTCATGCGCCTTTAGCTGCCTTGATGCGTAGGCAATTACTTTATCCCTTTGCATCAGTACACAGCCTAATCCCATCTTAGATGCATCACTATAGACTGCAAAATCATCATTACCCTCAGGTAAGGCCAAAATCGGCGCTTCTACTAGCTTACGTTTCAGAGTCTCAAAGGCTCGATCTTGAGGTTCATTCCATTCAAACTTGACTTCTTTCTTCGTCAGGCTGGTTAAAGGCACCGCAATCTTGGAGAAATCACGGATAAATCTTCTGTAATAACCCGCTAGACCCAAGAAACTCCGGACTTCAGATACGTTTTTCGGCGCTTCCCACTTCTGAACCGCATCAACCTTTGATGGATCTACGGCTATCCCCTCACCCGAGACAATATGTCCTAAAAATTGCACCTGGCGTAACCAGAATTCACATTTGGAGAATTTTGCATAGAGTCGCTCCTTTCGTAACAATTCTAGCAATTCTCGCAAATGCATCGCATGATCAGATTCAGACTTAGAGTAAATCAAGATGTCATCAATGAAGACTATCACTGATTTATCCAGCATTGGACTACATACCCTATTCATGACGTCCATAAATGCTGCCGGGGCATTTGTGAGACCGAACGGCATTACAAGAAACTCAAAATGACCGTAACGAGTACGAAATGCAGTCTTCGGTACGTCAGACTCAAATACTTTGAGTTGATGGTAACCAGATCGGAGATCGATCTTCGAGAAGTAACTAGCCCCTTGGAGTTGATCAAACAAATCGTCAATTCTTGGCAGAGGGTATCGATTCTTAATAGTTACTTTATTTAACTCCCGATAATCGATACACATGCGGAAGGTACCATCCTTCTTCTTAACGAAAAGAACCGGAATACCCCAAGGAGAAGTACTCGGACGAATAAATCCTTTTTCCAATAGTTCCTGCAACTGACTCATCATCTCCTTCATTTCATTCGGAGCAAGACGATAAGGAGCTTTCGCGATAGGAGCAGCACCCGGTACAAGGTCAATATGGAATTCGATTTGACGATCTGGTGGCAAACCAGAGATGTCATCCGGGAATACATCAGGGAATTCTTGAACTATGGGTACATCAGACATGGTCTTTTTAACTTCTCTAGCATCTACGGCATATGCTAAATAGGCGGAACAACCTTTGGTTAGGCACTTTCGGGCTTTCAGTACAGAGATGAGACCTAAATCTCGAGTCTTTCTATCGCCATAAACATAACGTTCATTTCCTTCGGGGGTTCTAATTCTAATTATCCTTTTTGCACAAAGGATTTCAGCATTTCTCATCATTAGCCAGTCCATTCCTATAATAATATCGAACTCCCTAATCCACATCGGTATCAGGTCAACGTCCGAGGAGAAGTCATCAATCACTAGCTTACAGGAACGAAAGACTTTATTCACAGTCACAAATTTCGAGCTAGCAGTTTCTATGTCTAAGGGCACAGGCAACATTTCAGGGGCAAAATCAAACTGTCTAGCAAACTTTTCGGACACATACGATAGATTAGATCCAGAGTCAAATAAGATTAGGGCAGGCATATCATTAACAAGAAATGTACCCGTGACGACGTCAGCAGTCTCTTTCGCCTCTTCGGCTGTCATCTGGAAAGCTCTCGGTTGATTCCTCGGAGCAGAGGAACCTTTGACTGATTGTTGCGGTGAAGATGCAGGCGGTGGAACAAATCGGGGTCGGGTACAGTCTTTAGCATGGTGCCCCAACGTAATGCAATTTCGGCAAGCTTCACTGCGCTTGGGACATTCCGATCGGTCGTGACCATTCTGCCTACAGCAATAGCACTTAACGAATGCAGGATCGCACTTTCCTTCATGAATCTGCTTGCAGCGAGGATAAGCAGGCTTTGGCGCCGAGGTCACAGCATATGACTTTGCTTTCTTGGAAGACTGCTTATCTCCCTTCTTCGAACTTTCATACTTCCTTTCAGCTTTCTCAGATTTCTCCTTCTTATTAGATTTGGCAATGAAAGGACATGCGCGGTCAGGATAGATTTCAAGCTCACCTACCCTAGCAATTTCCACTGCCTCAATATAACTTTTCGGTCTGCCGGACTTCACAAACTTCCGGATTTCTCGATCCAGACCATCCACAAACAAATCCCTTCTCCTTTCGTCGGTATCAACAGGGTGATCAGATAATAGCGAGAGCCTGGTAAATTCCAACTCATAATCTGTTACGGACTTTGTACCTTGCTGAAACGATAGCAGGGTTTTCTCCATCTGGCGCTTAACATCCTGGGGGCAGTATTTCTCCTTCAAATGAATCTTAAATTGTTCCCAAGTAATGGATTTCTCCATTGCTTCAGACATGGGATTCGTAATCGACTTCCACCAACGGCCAGCTCCATCTTCCAACATTCCTGTTGCAAACGTCACCTTGTCTTCCTCATTACACTTGGAGAGTTTGAACGCTTTCTCCACATTCGCGACCCAGTCTATAGCCTTAACAGGATCAGATGACCCCGCAAACGTACGAGCTCCACACTTTTTGAAATCAACAAACGTACACTCACGTCCTACCTTAACGTGATGGTCAGAAGAGTCAGTCTCACTTTCATCAGAGGACACATGTCTATGCTTCCTCTTCCTGTCTTTCTTTGGCTTTGCTAACATTTCTTCCCTATGCTTCAGTTCTAATTCCTGTAACTTAAGTTCTCGCAACCTAAGTTCTTCCTCACGGCGCTTAAATTCCATTTCGCGCTGGTTTGCTTCGTCAGTCTGCATCACTGCTTTACCCTTGGTCAGCAAGTCCTTAATCTCCTTAAATCGGTCGGTCTTCAACTGCCATATCAGTCTGCAGTCGGTTCCTATCCATCATAAGCTGCATCTGTCTACGGTTATCCTCATTCAACTTATGAACGAGGTCAATCAATTGAGCCTGCTGGGGAGGCACAGGGGTGGCGGTACTGCTTGAGTCATTAGCAGTATTCTCAGGGTCAGTGCCTATGTCTTCTACGTGAACAGATTCTTTGTGTTGATCAGCTGCAGCATCAGCAGCTTTATCAACCCTTGAGGAACCGGCAACAGTCGGATTCTTATCAGCCATTGGCTGAAAAATATAAAGGAAATAGTTATTATTTCCTGATTCAATAGGCACAATTCAAGTCATAATTCCTACATCAGATAATCATATCTAAATTCATAGATATGAAGGCAGTCAGTCAATCAGACAGATACAAAGTCAAGTCAAGGTCAATTAAGCAGTCAATCCCTTCCCAATCCTATCAGTCATCAATTGCCTATCTTAGGTCAAGTTGTGTGGGTAGTCCTTTACTAATTAGGTTACCCTAGGCCTCAGTGACTTGTTCGGGAATTCAGAGTCACATAGTCCATATCATACCAGTAGTTTAAGTATCGGGTGGCCAATCCGATGATTAAACTGCTGCTCTGATACCAACTTGTAACATCCAATTTTCCACAAACAGTACACGACAAAATATTTCATTTCATAATAATATTAATTGTTTGATACCACAGGCCCATCAGCAAAAATACTTAATTACAACAATAATTTAAAGATCAAATGGTGGTCTAACTAGCTTCTGAATCTTCAATCAGAGTGCGGAAGACTGAACAAGCTACCCGAGACCGCATCGTCTTTACAGAATAGGCATCATCAAAAGTCCAAGGTCTGCTATTCATCAAAATCCAGATTCACTTAGCCTGGGATGAACTACCTGCTATGATCTTGCCTTTATCAGCTTTTCCTGAAAAGGAGTTGTCATGACAGAGTAAGCTAACAAAGCTTAGTGAGTTAACAGAGTTCCACTAAAAACCACACACATATAACATACTATCAGATCCTGTCGGTCAACACGTCAGAGACGGCAATTAGGTTGGGAGACAACCCGGTCAGTATTCCCATATGTAAGGCCGAAGCCCTACGGGAAGTGTATGGAAACAAGTCAGATAGGAAAGGAATCTGCAGAATTCCCTCCTGTGAATGGAGATCTCACATTCGGTCCGGTCGGATGATGCAATATGCAATGGCAGGTATATAAACATTCAAGTAAGCAGTAAGCATGATGCGTATTTACATAAAATGTAAAAGTGAACATGCAATCAAGGCATTTCAAATGTCTAGTTCAGTGATGGCAACATACGTTTCTATGATACAATATAGTATTAAAGAAACATGCAGCAATCAATCAGTAGTTTCCATACAGTCAGTACATTCACCAATAAGTAACAAAATATATGTAAGTAATTAATGAAATCTGTCACTCACTGTGGTCCGAAGTCAGATAATGCTTATCGAGTTAAGCTGATCAATTTATTCTGTCAAATCGGTGGGTTCCTGCCTGCATTTCAGTTTCAAGTCTGAGTCATAATCTATATAACCCTAGTTATATATTCAAGTCATTGTCAATTCTAGCTGTCGAGTCTGAGGTAGTTCCTATCGTCCCAGGGTGAGTCTATTCTTATCAGATTAATACGATTCATCTACTTATAGATGTTTGGCCTTGGAACAGAGCCAATCGTAATACTAGCAAGGTGAAACATGATATACAATTTCTAAGGGTTTACACAGAGTCAATTAATTAATTTGTGTATATAATAGGTATGCATCTTGAACTTGAGAGTTTTAGCATAATCAAACAATACTTTCAATTTCCTTAGGATGATTAATAATTTAATCTGATTTTGGAAATTAATCTTAGACTTGGAATATGATCAGATTCGAATTTAAAGGAGATAGATTCGAATAGAGTATAATTCGAATCTATAGATTCGAAATACTCATAGATTCGAAGGCAACAAACAGATTCGAGACATACACTCAGATTCGAGACACACATTAGATTCGAGACACACATTAGATTCGAGACACACATAATAAACTCTAAGGAGATTAGATTCGAATCATCATCCCTTCGAATCTAGGGATTAGATTCGAATTCAATCACCATTTGAGTCTAAATAAGAAGGTCTCGAGTCTGTTCTTACGAGTTCAATAGTTTTCCAGGTTTTAACTAAGAAACTTGAACAAAAATGAGGGAAAAATAATCACTAACCTTCGTCCAAGCTAAAACCTTCGACTGTTGATGATTTCCAAGCAAGAACAGGTCCTAAACGAGGGCAAATCAGCTTCAAATGAAGGAAAAATGAACAGATTCGAAAATGCTCTTCAAAACCGAGCCAAAAGTCAGAAAAACGGTCGATCTTACCTCAAATTCGGACGAAATCAAACACGAAATGGTAGATTCGCGAAGAACTCGACGATCTCTATTCAATGGCGTATAAAACACGAGAATCCGACGGTTCGATTTGAAGAAAAGCTAGAGAGAAGGAGGAGAGTGTAGAGAGAGAAGGAGAAGCAATTTTTCCAAACTTTTAAAAAGTGAGGAGTGTA
>JAANYP010002684.1:0-37124 GCA_020465985.1 Centrapalus pauciflorus
ATCACGAAATGGGAGTCCGGGATTTCCAAATCAAGTGTTTTAATGATCCAATCACCCCTCCCGGGATTCTTGTCAGACCGTTACCAGAAGAGCTACTCACCTATGTCAATCAAGAATCTCAGGCAATTAGGAATTTTAGAGAAAGAAATGCTCCAATGGCCTAGCCAGCACCGGCTGAGCCTGCCCAAGGAGCTTAACCTAAGCTACTAGGTTTAGGGGGAGTTGAGTAGGAAAATATTGATGAGAGAGGTGTCGAGGGTAGACAGCATGAGATTCCAAGGAAGGAGACCGCGAGAGTGAGGAGACGCACACAGTCCAACTTTCTCCTCTAAGAATTCCCTCTCCTCCGTCTCCACATGATGAAGATGTAGATGACGATGATGATGTCACTCCCCTTTCTCCCAATCCAACTCGTTCTCTCACAACCTTGCGAGAGATTATTAAGAGTCGAGGGGGAGTTAGGATAATAGCAGAGAGCTTCCAGCCACCTATAAGTCAGACATCCACATCTGCTACGGGCGTCCATTTGTTGGGTGCCGGTATTGAAGAAGTCGTCACCAGCCCAGTGACGCAAGCACAAACCCCACTCAGCCACTCACCAGCTTCCCAACAAGCCGGTGTTTCAACTTCACACGAGGACCAAACGCATACACTACCTGCAACTCATTTGGAGTTCGTAGATATTGAACAACGTAAACAAGATCCCCTGTCACCGACTTAGTTTTGTACATAATTGAGTCTAGAGCCCGTTGATATTGACAAATCTTTGGCTAGTACACTCGAGTCGATTCATAAGCAACGTCTGAGTGACGTTGCCGGAACACTCAGAGTCGTGCACACTGAAAGTGCACCGACAATGATGAGTGGAAATGTTGTCATGGCTACATCCTCGCGAGCTATGAACACAGGCCATCAAGAGACCTCTACATAGTCTCCAGAGATGCAAACGGAACGCCTAAGCGGCACCGAGTTACAACAGGACTCCGTGTCCAAAGCTGAGTTCGCTGATCAAGGCACTCATGTCACAACAACTAAGTGACATGTACACCTTTATGACTCAGCAACCAGCTATCCTTTCCGTTCCATCCCTTGATGATGCAAAGCAAACTTTCCATTCTCTACTCAAAGCATCATCCAATCTATCATCAAGCAACGTCTTGATCCTTGAAAATTATGAATAATGAAGCTTCCGGGTCATCAAGTCAACAACATCCTCTGGTTCAAATGGGCGAGCAACTGAAAGTAATAGTCGTATCCTGCCATGTTGTTGGCACAAAAATAAAGCATGATGATCATGATCAACATGAAGGGGAGAAAAGAGCAAAGGCAACTGGTAAAGCCCCGATGATATTTGAGGAATCCACTCCATCGAGTCCAAGACCATCAGCTCCTTCTCGCCCATCTGCGCCACACGAGTCAGAAGCCGAGCTTCTGGCTGAGTCTCTTAAGGAAACAGACTCAGGAGCTCAACTAGCTCTCACCATCTGGGAAGACCCTAATGTTGTGTTCTCGAAGGGTTGAAAGAAAACAAAGGAGAGGAAGCTAAATGAAAGAAAATAAATATTTTTTTCCCTTGGTTTCTCCCCATTTTTGGGAGAAAAGTTTTAGAGCAAAAAAGACACTATAATATCATTCCTTTTCATTTCCATTCCATCCTGAAAAATCAAAAAGAACACAACTAATTTCACTTTTTTTTATTTCCTTTTGTTTCCATTCTTTTCCGCCATTAAAAAAGTTTTAAGAACACAGTGTAAGGACTTCACTGTATTTGATGAAGAAGAAGAGATCCTTACTGTTGTTCCTCTGAGAATGTTCGATCCAACTGAAGTAATCATCATAGACTCCGATGAAGAGGAACAGGAAGCAAGGGAAGATCAGTTAAAGGAATCGTTGCGCATAGAGTATGCCGGTGAATAAGGTGTTGATCCTCAAGAGTTTGAATTTTAAATTCCTTCTAATGATCTGGTACCACCAGTTCCATCTCCAGTTCCAGTTCCAGCTCCAGCTCCAGCTCCAGCTCAATCTGTTCATCAAGGCTCCACCAGTCCAATAAAGATCCCAATGATTCATGATCAGTTCTTCGAGCATGCTGAATCCTCCAGAAGATATCCAACATATCAAGAGCGCTCAGACATCCCAACTCCGTCCTCTGCTACTCCCAATGTATTTAAAGAAATCACCAGGCTGCAAGCAGGGATGTCTGGAGGTGCCAGTTCTTCTAAAAACGAGAGGAACGACACAATGCAATACTAACTGCCCAAGCACTAAACTGGGTTAAGCAGAGGGTCAGGAGCCCGTACATGGAAGAAAAATACAGAATGATGTTTGTGCGGGAATTAAAGACAGTCAGAGCCGATCTTATCTGGTCTGTAGAAGGCATGGAACAAAGAGATAGATCCGTGTATGACCATTGTTGGATCCTTGAGAAAAAGTAAGGAGTCAGTAAGGAGCAGGTCACCAATAATGAAAGTTATTAAGATCAAGTTCGACAAGTTCTTGAGTATATTCTATCTAATCTTTGAAGTGAAACGAGAAGATAAAACTTTTTTGGAATTTTCAGAAGTAGACTTTCCTAACTTGTTTTTGCAGGATCTTGAATTCTTATATCTACACCTGCTGCATAACAAAAGTATGGATCCAATTCCTTAAAACGCACAAAGAAGCATTGTCAAGTTTCTTCACTGAAATCTCTCATTATCGCAAATATTTGACTTCCAAATGGCGCTAGAAGCAAGACAAAGAAAAGTAAATCTGCTTGCTCCAAATCAAGACACTCCAGGCCTCGAACGACTACCTGTTTCAAAAGGAACTGTTTCACCAACGGTCGGAGTGGTCTATCTGAACTCTCAACGAAAGAAATCATTCATGAGGAGAGACGAACTCGAGAAATATTGCAATGGCACTCTGTACATGGTGCATAAGATGCTGATGATAAGGATCGAGAATATGAAAGAAGCACTCAAGCTAGGCACAAGGCAATGGGAACTTAAAGCGGTATTAAAACTTGTTAGAGACTTTCAACAATAAGTTCGAGATAAATTAGAGTACAGAATGACAATCATACGCCTTGATCAATACTTCGATCAGAGGAAGCTGGTGACGAACTTGAAGCCGCAATCTAAAAGCTAATCACAAAGGGGGAGAATGTTAGATTCATAGTTGTGATAGTTTCAGGGTTTAAAATGTAATAGACAATAGTTTGATTTGTGGCTAAAGTGTAAGAATTCAAAGTTTAGTGTAAATGGGTTAAAAGACCTAAAAGGTCAACCCATGGGTTATGGATAGTATTTGAATCCAGGTTTTGCTTATATATAGTTGCATTTAGGGTTTTCTATGTAACATTTTCCAGTAGCTTTGTACGTATGTAAGATTGCAAGCATTGAGGTTATTCTAATCCTCTGAATGTTCTTATTATTATAATATTGTGTTCTTCATGTTCTTGATAATATTGGTGATTATATGTTAAATGTTGAATGCATGCTTCTATATGGGAATTACAACTCATGGATCAATGCTTATTTGTTTGTGCTTTGTAGGGTATACGTATGTTATAAATTTACAAAAAAGGGGTTACGTGTCATTTTAACCATCTAACTTTTAGATTTTTTGATTTAGCCATTATACTTCTTTTTTACTCGATTTAGCTACTAATCAATTTTTTGTATACATATTTAGCCACTAAACTATCTTTTTACTGAATTAGCCACTAAATAATGTCCCGATTTGGCCACTGAAATATGTTCCGATTTGGTTTGGCCACTAAACTATCATATTTTGTATCGATCAAGCCATTAGTTTTATTTATTTTTTCCAAAATAGAACATTAAACAAAAGTTTAGTGGTTAACTCAGGACAAAAAATAGTTTAGTGGCCAAATGAGACAAATCTGAAAGTTAGATGGTCAAAATGATACTTAACCCTTACAAAAAAAATATGTATTAATATAATAATATTCGTCAGGAAAAATGGACCAAGTTGATAAAAACATTTATAATATATATCTATATCTATATCTTCTAATAAAAGAAAATGGTTATTGTCACATGACGCTTCGTTAGAGCTCCAATTTATTAATTTTCCCACTTTTTTTTTTCTAAAATAAGATAACTCTTATTTTGGTGGTAACAGATGTCATTTAATTAATTAAATTAAAATTAATAAATATTCCATATTATTCTTTTTACCTAAAATAATTTAAAAATATCTTTTGTATAGCATTAACTTTTCTAAATATCAAAAACTAAAATTTAAAAATACTGATAATAGAATAAATTTTTATGTATAATCATTGAAATAAAATAAATAATTTTATAATTTAGAAAATATAAAAATATAATAAAATAATAATCTTTTTTTCATACTCGGAAAAAAAATTTCTTTTCAAACTTATAAAAATATAAGGAATTATTATCATTTTCAAAACCTTAAACAATGAAAAAAATTAAAAATATAATACGAACATCTATATCTATATCTACTTATATATTTATATCTATATCTACATCTTATAATAAAAGAAAATAGTTCTTGCTCCTTTAAAGCTTCAATTTATTGATTTTTTCATCTTTTTTTGAAAAACAAGATAACCTTTGTTTTGATAACACATGTCATTTAATTAATTAAATTAAAATTAATATGTAAACCTTATTATTCGTTTTATCTAAAATAATTCAATAATATCTTTTGTAATACATTTTAACGTTTTTTAAATATCAAGAAACTAAAAACTAAAAAAAATACAGATAGAATAAATTTTTATGTTTAATCTTTGAAATAAAATAAATAATTTTATGAGTTAGAATATAAAATTATTTTTAAAAATCTAACTCATGTGATACATGAGTAACAGACTAGTTATGTATATTATAAAAAAGAGTTAGATAATGTCGTTTATGCATGAGAATAAAGGTCACAAATGATTTTCTACATCTAACAAATTTTAAAACAATCAAGTGATTGAATGTTGAAAGCTATTAACTATATTAAAAATTAAGCAAAGTGTAATTGAACCACTAAACATTAATCAATAATGATGATCCATGAAGATAGACGGTTAATCCAATTGTTTGGTTTTGACTCATAACAGAGTGAATATGAATCAATGCATATTCGTATGATTTTAATAGGAAACTACAAACTGCTAAAACTTTCCAAAATAGAAAACAAAAGGTAGAAAGATCTTTCGACATTAAATATCGTAATGTGGAAGTTCCATTGTATTTACTATGAATTGAGTTTTTTTCATTGTTTTATCGTAAATATATTAAAGACTAAATTACATAAATGGTCCCTGTGGTTTAAATGAAATTACGGTTTTGGTCTCTGAAAGAATTTTATTACACCACTAGTCCCTAAAATCGAAAAGTTGTAACATTTTGGTCCCTGAAACTAACGGCGGTTAACTTGAGCCGTTAGTTTCAGGGGCATTTTCGTCCTTTTGAATTTCAGGGACCATTTTTGTACATATCATACTTTCAGGGACCAAAACGTTACTTTCTTTTTATAATTTAATTTAATTTTCATAGTTTTCATATATATATATATATATATATATATATATATATATATATATATATATATATATATATATATATATATATATATATATATATATATATATATATATATATATATATATAGATGGGATCATTGCAGAACCTTAAATTAGTGTAGAACCATAGAACCGATCTCAGCCCTTGATTTATTAGCCGGATCTTTTAAGTTAATAAGGGTATAATCGTAATTTTGGAAAGGAAAAGGAAATACACGCTGATACGCCTCGGAAGCATTCTTGTTGACTTTCATTGTTTTGGCAAGTATTCTCTGTGATTTTGGAAAGGAAAATCAAATACACGCTTATACAAAGGTAAACAATCGATAGCGATGGATCATCAACAGAAAAAAGGTGAAGCAGAGTTGCAGAACACGATCGATGATAGTGATGGATCTTCAGCAGAAAAAAGGTGAAACAGAGGTGAAGAACACGATTGATTCGATTTTTTTACATTCTATGGATGAAAAGGAATGTTGCGGTAAGCTTTAGTTTTGATGATGATTATCATTAGATTATTTTGATTAACTAATCGTATGATGTTTCAAGGTTGTTTATTTGTTCGTTGTTTTTATTTCTTTTAGCGACAAATTTATTAATTTCGATGTTTAAGACACTGTTATGTTTTCAACGTATACATGTATAACAGCATACATAGAATATTATATACTTCATGTTAGTTGTATCTGAATTTTATTTTAATGATCAACGTTTAATCGTTAATAGTTTACATCCTAACTAGCTTAATATGCGATGTTGCATGGTAGTAATATCACTATCATTCGATATTGAATGTGTTTTTTTATACATTTGTAAATGCTTTGTCCGATGTTGTGTTCTCATTGATCACATGAATACACTGAAAACATTAAAGTTTGAAACATTAATTGAAGATATAGACTGGTATGATATGCTGAATGGACAGTTTATAAGTGTCATGCTATGTATGATGATGATATTCTGATTATATAAAACATATCAGAATATTAATTAGTTTCATATGTAATGTCGAATTGATAGTGATATCAGTATGATGCGATATTTAATTTCCTTGTTTTTTTTTTTGTTATTATCCTAGTAACATTGTTACTGCTATTTATCTTTTATCTATTGTAGTAAATGTGAATATTGAGGATGCTGATGAAGAAGAGTTCATAGAATCTATTTCAACAGATGGAACTAGATATTGGACACCAAATGTACCAGAATATACGAAACCAAAAGTCAAAAGCATATTTTTTTCATTGGATGATGCAATCAAGTTTTATGAGATATATGCAGAAATTGCAGGATTCAATGTGAAAAAATCAACAACAAAGAAGAATGCACTAGGATTTGTTTCATTGAAGTATGTGTTATGTAATAAAGAAGGGAAGGCATCGAAGGTTAGTTACGATACAGGCAAAGGTTGTTCTAATTCTGGTATAATGCGTAAGTCAAAGGTGATAAAATCAGAATGTATCGCTGGAGCCAAATTTAGATTAGTTGCTGGATCTATGGGTCATTATGAGTTGTATGTATTTGAAGAGAGACACAATCATATATTGTATACTGAAGATAATAAGTTTCGGTTAAAAAAAAGAAGAAATTTGAGTCTTGCTGATCAAGCTTTCATTCAGCGAATATCAAGGTCAAATGTTGGACCTGTTATAGCGCATAGGTACATGGCTGATCTTGCTGGTGGATATGAATATATTAATTTCTCAAGGACTGATTGTAAGAACTTCAAGAGAGACCTTAATAGGTTCATAGATGAGAGTGATGCACAAATGGTAGTTGATCGTCTTACAAAAAAGTCTGAAGATGTTCGAAATTTCACATGTGAGAGCAAATGTGCAGATGATGGTCAGCTTCTTGCATTATTTTGGGCTGATGAAACTTCAAAGTTGAATTATAAAGAGTTTGGTGACATAGTGTCTTTTGATGCGACATATGGAACAAACAAGTAATGTCATTGTTTCTTTGTTATTTTTTATTGAATTTATATTTAGTTTTCTAAATATTTTTGACAATGTTATCAGGTATATGATGTCTTTTGTTCCATTTACTGGAATTGACAATCACAAGAAATGTGTATCATTTGGTGCGGGTTTGCTAGCCAATGAATCAATTGAGTCATACTCTTGGTTATTGGATGTGTTTGTACGATGTATGGGTCAGAAGCCTTCTGTAATTGTTACTGATCAAGATCCTTCGATGATAAAAGCCATTGAACATGTTTTGCCGGATTCAAAGCATCGTTTGTGTATGTGGCACATTACAAGGAAACTTTCTATTAAGGTAATTGATTATTGAATAATCGTCTTATTACATATTGAATGTAGTATAAGGTATTTAATTACATGACTATGATCATTCAGTATATCATGACAATATTTGTCTTTATTATATAACATTAATTCAATACTGAATAATTACATGACTATGATCATTCAGTATATCATGAGAATGATACACAGTTTTGGAATTCTCCAAGTGTTATTCAGTATATCATGACAACATTTTTCTTTATGATATAACATTAATTCAATACTGAATAATCATTATGTTTGATAACTAGTATGTATTAGTGATCAATTTAATGCTTTTTTTATTTAATGCGTTCATAGGTTACAAGAGAACTATTCAACAATGAGGATTTTAGAAGAAGTTTTAACAATTTGATGTGGAGCCGTGATTGTAACATTGAAGATTTTGAGAAGGGATGGAATTCTTTTATAGAGGATTATAATCTTGCAGAGAATAGATGGTTTAATGACATTTATGCAATGCGTGATAAATGTATTCCTGCATATTTCAGAGATGTGCCTATGAACGGTTTAATGAGGACGACATCTCTTTCAGAAAGTGAGAATGCATTTTTTGGTAATGTGAAGAACCATAGAGCTACTTTGTTTGATTTTATGATGCGATTTGAGGGAGCTATGGATAAGCAAAGAAATGTCCAGTGTGATTTAGATCATGATGATGATTCTTCTAGTGCAAGAATGAAGACACCATTAAGGATTGAACGTCATGCTCATGATGTGTACACGCGTAACATATTTGGGATTGTACAGGAAGAAATTAACAAGGCATTTTCTTTATGTGTTCAGAAGTCAAGTATGCTGAAAAATGATGTTGAAACAACGATTATTAAAGAGAAGTTCAATGGCAGACATTCATCAAAGGAGTATACGGTATATAATGTCTTCTTTTACTATTCAGTATAGAATTATTCTGAATACTGTTAATTGTTTATATATTTATATTTTCAGGTTGTTAATAATGTGAATAAAGGAGAGATTGAATGCAGTTGTCTTATGTTTTTTCGGATTGGTATAGTTTGTCGACACATGTTTTGTTTCTTCAATGTCAATGATGTTGAAGAGATACCAAGCAAGTATATTTTAAAGCGTTGGAGCAAAGAAGCAACAAATTTCAATAGAGTTCGGTATCGTACATTTGGGAATGCTATGGAGGATAATAAACTTTCCAATGACTTCATGTCTTTTGCAAGAAATGTTGTTTTGCGTTTAAAAGGCTCACCGGAGAAGCTACAATTAATATTCAGCAAGTTTAAAGAGACAATATTTGAAGTTGATGAAGATGGGGATTGCACACGTGATATCAGTAGGAAAGATGGGATTGAAATGTTGTTTGGAATTCAACAACCGGACAAGATAAATATACATGTGCCACGCGGAATACGAAACAAAGGTTGTGGAACAGCAAAGAGGTTGATTGGACTTCGTGAGAAATCTGTTATTGAGAGTAAGAAGCCAAAAAGACGATGCAAAAGCTGTGGGGAATTGTGTTCACATGATTCACGAAATTGTCCTGTGAAAAATAGTACATAATTTTTTAGATAGGTTTTATACTAAGATTTTTTAATTGCATTTTATTCTTTGTTCTGAAAAAAGGAATTCATTTAGAAATAATGTTTCGATACATTTTATGTTGAAGTTTTTTTACTACAGTTTATAATACATGATATTATACATAGCATTGCAGTTATAACATGAGTATTCAGCATATCATAGAATGGTCATTCAACATATCATGCATGATATTATACATAGCATTGCAGTTATAACATTAGTATTCAACATATCATAGAGTGGTCATTCAACATATCATGATATAACAAGGAAATTATGGATTGCAACAACCATATTTTTATTTTGAAAAAGGGAACATGTATTGACGCATTTACAAATAATGTTTTGATGTTTACATTGCAACAGCTTGAACTACCATCTTAAACAAAATTTAGATGAGAGATGTTACATAGAATGTCCGTTATAAACTGATCATTCAACATGTCATGTCAGTTAACAAATGACCATGTATCATAGTTTTTAGATTTTGTTTAGATAATTTGATACATAGTTACTGATGTGAGAAATGACAACAAAGGTATTGAAAAAATACTATCAAAAATCTAAAGTATGTTTCAAATCATATATATGATTTAATGATAGGTATAATAATTGAACCAGTTGATGTCGATTAATATTGGAACCTTCATCATATAGTATTTGGAAAGAAATTATGTATCAATATTGGAAAGAAAACACAGATTCCAAGAACCATATGAAAGAACCTTCATCATATAATATACATGGATTATAATACCACTAACATTGTTTTTTTTCAAAAAGGAACACATGTCAAAGTCATTCGTCTAAAAGTAGAACCAGAATTGTATCTTAGTTGCCATTAAAAACAAGAGATATTCTATCAGAATCAGTCTAATACAGCAAGACGTTTATCAGATTCAGCAACGGATTCTGCTTTCAGATCTTGAATGATATCTTTTGTCAGTATTTCAAAGTATTCAGCATTTTCCAACAATTGATCTCTCATCAAGTTCAAGTCTGAAAGTAGAATCTTTGTCAAGTACTTTGATCTTAAACGCTTCAGTTGAACTCTTTGAAAGTCCGACTCCCTGTCCAATCCACAGTCCCAATTCTTCGCCCCGTTTCCATTGTATGTTTCCATGTGTCTCATCATAAAGACACCACAGTCAACACTGTTTGTTTTCGTCTTCCACTTCAACATCAACCGCTTTGGCTTAACCTTCCTTATTGCATCTGCCTTCTTGTGGTTTATTGATTTAAGGAAGTCAACAAAGAAGTCTTGCTGGTATTTAAAGAGAACAATGTCAAATATAAGTAAGTATAAAGACCACTGTTATCAATGGAAAACAATAAGATATATATAGTATTCTCATTTTTTTAATACGTACCAAGCGTTCTGGAATCACTGAATACTTGTTTTCAAATGGAATATCATGTCCACTGTTATCGATAACGTCAAAGCTAGCCTTCTTCAAGTTGAACACCATCAAGTAAAAATGCTGCGATCTTATCATTGGGAAAAAAACCTAAACAATCACAACAATTCAATGAACTTAATTGATATAACATGAGCATTCAGTATATCATATATTCTAAATAAAAGTAAATTTACTATTCTATATGTCATGTCAGATATAACTCGAGCATTCAACATATCATATATCACTAATTTAATAAAAGTAATTTTATAGACAGTATTTATGATATTTGTATACACTGGAGTTGTGTAAATGATTATACAAAACAATTGATTGTTAATAAGATTGTTGTTTCAAAGTGGGACTCACCATATCAATATCATGAAATCCCATTCCAGACCTTGTTTGCTTCATAACATCATACATACTTGAGCTGAACATTGCAGATAGTTTATCATCCACTCCATCAGAAATCATTTGCTCAGCCTTTTTGAAAACATAATATGTAAAATGTTAGAATTGTTTAAACAACATTTATGATAGTATAATATAATCAATGTACAAACTTACAAGGGTGTTTGTGTTCATGAATAACCGATATGGTAAATCCTTGGATTTTCTATCTTTTTCAGCATGATTCAATACCATTGCCCAAAGGTCAATAACTCCGTAATATATCCAAGACGTATGAATCAAACTTTCAAGGTGGACCCTCGGACAATACTCATTTGGTCCTTTCATAAAAACGTTTTCCCTAATGAAATAATATATTATTCGACATATGAAAGAGAAATTATTATATTATGATGCAATATAATAACATTCAAAGTATCAAAAAAAACTCAGTATAATATTATATAAACATACTATTAAATTTAAAAGCTACTTACTCAGGGTCTGTGCCAACAAAGCAATAAATGTAATCACTGATGCATGTCTCAACAGGTTCAATCCTAGTATGCATATCCACTTCTCTAGTACGATATGGAGATCTCAGAGCAGCTGACGGCTTGACAACACGCTTTCTTTTTTCCACAGCTTTCATCCATGTTGAGTTTGGTATTTCTATTTTGTCATACAACAGTACTTTTGCAACCTTTCCATCTTCTGATCGAACTATTGTAGTCATCCCTGTGTCATCACCAACTTCCTTTGCATCTTTATCTTCAGTGTATAATGATATATAGCATGTCAGTTATAAAATGAGTATTCAACATAGCATATTAGTCTAACATTGTAATCACATATTTATATTTACCTTCGGTTGGGTGAGATTCACCTTCTGTTGGTTGAGGCTTACCAACAATTACAGATTGCATGGTTGTGTTGTCTCCATCATCCTTTTCATTCTTTTTTGGATCCGTTGGAGTTTCCAGATTTGTGTCATCCGCATGCTGTGTATCTGCTCCCTGTTCATCTTGTACATCTTTAACAACACTCTGAACCAACTTTTCTGCTTCAAGGAAGTCTTGAGTCAATCCCAAACTATAAGTTGGTGGACTGATACCTTCGGTAACTTGGTTGGCTTTCTTATCTTTTAAAATTGTACTTTCCAATTCTTGAATAACAGTTGGAGAATTCCAAAACTGTGTATCATTCTGGGATGTCTCATTCAATGGTGTGTTAACTTTTGTGCCAAACAGTGAATCTACCTTGATGATCAAATCTTTGAATCTCATGTCATCAGCATAAGTATCAGCAATATCAGACATCAATTTTTCAAGAATTGTCTTGTCTTCAACAAGCTTTTGATACTTTTTTTCTGCCTGGGTTAACAGATCATCATCACCCATGGTTGTCTTTGAATGATCAGTATCTCCTTGAATGTTCTCAGCTCTCTGTTCAATGTTTGAACCATCCTCAACTTCCTCTGGTCTTTCATAGTTGTTGTTTATTTGACCCAACCCGAAACCACCAGTTTTAATCTCTAAGGTCTCTCTGTTTTTCAAATCATTAAAAGTCCATGACTGGATCAGTGGCCTTCTCCTCCGGTCGATAATTCCATTGGATTCCACATAATCAACATATAACAACTTCATAAAAATATAAAAAATATATATAAGCATTATATATATCATCATCATGTTTACATAATGGATATGAAGTAGTTTGTATTTATATTTACCGTCAACAGGGTTAGGGGGCCGTTGAAATCAGGTTTTAATCCAGGCCAACCCTTTTTGCAGGATTTCAGACAATCATGTACATAACCACACCAATCCAATCCCTTTATATCAGTACCTTCATTGAAAAAATGTAGTATATCATGTCAGTTATAACTTTTTTTATCGTACATAACAATGATCATTCAACATTTCATATAAGATTGATTTAATAAAAGTAAAGTAAATAATACCTTCAATGAAAAAAGGCAGTATACGCTGGTTGCATGTTCCCATTTTTGTCCCCTGTGCCATGATTGTGGTAAAAAGTACCAGAAAATTAAGATCAAAGAGCCGGTCACAATCATTTGATCTTTCAATTGCACCAACGACATCATATGGGCGTACATTATGGATTTCAAATTGGTTTCTCCACATTGATGTAACTGGATCATCAATGTCAGTCCTAGCAACAGCTTTAATCTCAACTCCACCATTCGGTATACCAAGTGCCTCTTGAATCCTATCTTTAGTAACTTCGATTGATCCATTTGGAAGACGAATTGTAGAAGTTTCTGGGTCAAAACAGTCAACGACATAATACCCAAGCTTTGATGGTATCCCTGATATACGCAATTTTAGAATTGATTCAAAACCCATTTTAGTAACCCTATCCTTCTGCCTATCAGTCATTGATGCCACTGCTTTCACAAGGATATTTGGGGAAAACCTTGATAATATCAGTTTTAGGTTAGCTGGCTTTTCTTCGTACTCATCACTGCTATCAAGAGTACGCATCTTTGCATCCTTTGGTTCCCTTTTAATTACTGCTTTTTTCTTCATGTCCTCCTTTTTTATTTTATTTTTCTTCTTCGATTTCACTGTTTTGTTCTTTTTTCCATTTCCAGATTTCTTCGTGAACTTCTTAAAAAATTCCATCAGTTTCTTTGTATCTATCTCTGGAGAAGATTCATCTTTGATAACGGATGATTTTCTGCTTTTCGAAACCTTGTCAACCATTTTCTTAGAGCTTTTTGCCTTTTTATGCTTCCTTTTGTCATCGGATTCTTCTATGAACACAATATAATGTCAAATGTATTCAATATAACAACCATATAAGTTCATAAAGAATCAGGTTATTCTATGAAAACAATATAATTTCAAATGTACAAAAACATGATATTACCTGAAGAACTAGTTGATGAAGATTTTGTGTTTGTGTCACTTGAGTCCTTATCAACTGATCTCTTTCTTTTAGACATTCTACGTTTAACTTTCTTCTTATCTAGTTCTGCATCCAATAGAGAATTCAATATTTCATATCAAAATGCCAGATATTTGTATAGAATATATGCATTTGAACCCCTAGAACGAGCTTTTCAAACAAAATTCTATGTACATACAAGAATGATGTGTTCATGGAACATCATCCTACATAGCATGTTAGTTATAATCTGTCCATTCAGCATATCATACCAGTCTATACGTTCAAGTAATGTTTTAAACTTTAATGTTTTCAGTGTATTTATGTGATCAATGAGAACACAGCATCGGACAAAGCATTTACAAATGTATAAAAAATACATCCCAAACCATATGTATCATTCCTTTTTCATCCTAGTTACTCAAAATCTTTTCTATGAAAACAATATAATGTCAAATGTATTCAATATAACAACCATATAAGTTCATATAGAATCAGATTATTCTATGAAAACAATATAATTTCAAATGTATAAAAACATGATATTACCTGAAGAACTAGTTGATGAAGATTTTGTGTTTGTGTCACTTGAGTCCTTATCAACTGATCTCTTTCTTTTAGACATTCTACGTTTAACTTTCTTCTTATCTACTTCTGCATCCAACAGAGAATTCAATATTACATATCAAAAATGCCAGATATTTTGAATAGAATATATGCATTTGAACCCCTAGAACTAGCTTTTGAAACAAAATTCTATGTACATACAAGAATGATGTGTTCATGCAACATCATCCTACATAGCATGTTAGTTATAAACTGTATATTCGGCATATCATACCAGTCTATATGTTCAAGTAATGTTTCAAACTTTAATGTTTTCAGTGTATTTTCATGTGTATTTGAATGCATGATATAATGATATATAGCATGTCAGTTATAACATGAGTATTCAACATATCATATTAGTCTAACATTGTAATCAGATATTTATATTTACCTTCGGTTGGCTGAGATTTACCTTCTGTTGATTGAGATTTATCTTCTGTTGGTTGAGGTTGATTTTTGTTACCAGAGAACCTCTTTAAAACTATTCTTACTGGCTTTGAAGGTTTATCTACTGTAGTAGGAACTTATTTAACATCTGTTACTGAAAAATAGAATAGGTTAATCAAAATGCATTGAATATTATATTAAAACATGAAATTCATATGAAATGCTATATTAGGGTTTGAACTTCAGTATTTTATTTCCTTAACTACTCCATCAATGATATATCGAATATGAGAAATGCTTAAAAAATTATCAATATTTAAGTGTTAGTAACCTTAACAAAATACGTAATCCTATTTTATAAACAGAAATCGTAAAAAAATAGGTTTAATAACTTACTTTTCTGTTGAATCTGCTTCAAAGTTATATTCTCGCTCGCCTCATCAATGTTCGACATATTGATTGTGTGGATTTTGCATCAAACAATCACAGAATCAACGGGAATGCAGTTGTTTCGCAATGCAGTTGAGTGATTTTTGTTGAGAGATTTTGGTGGGAGATGTGAAATTGGTAACTGAATTGAAGTGAAAGCAGAGAAGTCGATGATGGCGGTGACAAGATTGATTTTGATTTGTTGAATTACCGTTTTACCCTTGCGCGCTTTTGAATCATGTGACACGCGAATTTCAGATTTAAATAACTAGCTTTTTTATCAACCGTGGATTTTAATAAATCAAGGGCTAAGATCGGTTCTATGGTTCTACACCAAATTAAGGTTCTGCAATGATCCCAACCCTATATATATATATATATATATATATATATATATATATATATATATATATATATATATATATATATATATATATATATATATATATATATATATATATATATATATATATATATATATATATATATATATATATATATATATATATATATATATATATATATATATATATATATATATATATATATATATATATATAGTATTTCTTTCTTTTTATAAATTAATTATCCAAATATAACATTTTATTTTTTATTCCTTTTGTTTTAATTATATTTGCATATTTATTGTCATTATTAAGGTTAGTTTTTTTATGTATTACTATAATTATTTATTTAAGATTATATATGATGTACATGGTTAATTTTTTTTCAATTATTTATTTAGAATCCAAATATATCTCTGTTCGTTTTTTCATTTAAGAAAAATAAAAAACTAGTTGTAGTTTTTTTCGTTCGGAAAATCTAAAATCGAAATGATTTATTTCTTTTCTCCATTCACAAAAGTTCAAAATAAGTACATGTTGAAGTTTTTTTTCATTTGGAAAAAAACTAAAATCAAAATGGTTCGTAGTTTCTTTATTGCAAATAGTTAATAAAATTTTTATTTCTAAATGGTCTGAGAAAATCAAGAACTGGAAGGGTTAATCACTTTTTAGCAATAAAAAAAATTAAATTCTGAATGATTTGTTGTTTTTTATTAAAAAAATCAATGTGTCATTGATTTTTTATCTACGTTTAATTAAAAATAAGAATGATTTTTTTTTTTTGAAAAAATCAAGAATTGAAATGGTTTATCGATTTTTAGTAAAAAAAATAAATTAATTAAGAATGGTTATTAATTTTATTTTTTGATCAAAAAACGATGAATCATTATGATATTTGATTTTTTCAAACAAAAAACCATTCGCATTTTTAATTAAATGTAGATAAAAAAATCAATAAAACTTCAATTTTTTCAATAAAAAACAACAAACCATTCGAAATTATATATTTTTTTTACCAAAAAGCGATTAACCATTCTAATTCTTGATTTTTTCAAACCATTTATAATTAATTTTTTTATCAATTATTTGCAATGAAGAAACTACGAACCATTTTGATTATATTTTTTTCCAAACGAAAAATAGCTTTAACACGTCCTTATTTTGAACTTTTTTTAATGGATTAAAGAAATAAATCGTTTCGATTTTAGATTTTCCGAACGAAAAAAACTACAACTAGTTTTTATTTTCGTAAATGAAAAAGAAATAGAGAAATATTTGGATTCTCAATAAATAATTGAAAAAAATAAACCATGTATATCATATATAATCTTAAATAAATAATTATAGTAATACATAAAAAAAGCTAACCTTAATAATAACAATAAACATACAAATAAAATTTAATAATTAAAATAAAATGTTATATTTGGATAATTAATTTATAAAAAGAAAGAAATACTAAATTTATATATGAAAACTATGAAAATTAGATTAAATTATAAAAAGAAAGTAACATTTTGGTCCCTGAAAGTATGATATGTACATAAATGGTCCCTGAAATTCAAACGGACGAAAATGCCCCTGAAACTAACGGCTCAAGTTAACCGTCGTTAGTTTCAGAGACCAAAATGTTACAACTTTTCGATTTTAGGGACTAGTAGTGTAATAAAATTCTTAGGGACCAAAACCGTAATTTCATATAAACCACAGGGACCATTTATGTAATTTAGTCTATATTAAATTTTGATTAATACCTTGGTAAAGCTATAAGGGTCTGTTTGACAAAAATAACTAAAGCTAAAACTTATGGTAGCAGGAACTTTTGCTAATAAATTTGTTTGGTAGAAAAAATATATTGACATAAAAACACATACAAATAAATAAATCAAATTAGAGTTAAACTTAACTAACATTATATTGATAATTTTAATTTTTCTAAACTAAAGCTATTTAAAGTAACTTATGATTTAAATATGTTCCTATAAAAAATCATACAAACAAAACTTACGAATAAAAATGGGTTGGAAAATTTTAAATTCACAAGTTACGTGCCAAATATGCCAAAACCTAGAACACATGTGCTACTTAGCGAATATATTATCAAATTCAAACATTCGTTGTCGTTGCCGCTTTGCGCGGGTACACAACGAGTACGTGTGTGTGTCTATATATATATATATATATATATATATATATATATATATATATATATATATATATATATATATATATATATATATATATATATATATATATATATATATATATATATATATATATATATATATATATATATATATATGGGGATTCAGTTGAGAACTTTTGTGCATCGAGCATTACAACAAATATGTCATTTGTTCACATCATTTTTACACGCTTTTTAAAAGAGTGTAAAATTTTAGTAAATTTTCTACGCTTATAAATGTGTTTAAAATTATTGCAGTAATAAGCGTGAAAATATATACTAAATCACATGAATTACCACATCTAAATCATGAAGAAAAAAGTTCACATATATATGTGTGGACAAATTTTAATTTTTTTACACTTGAAAGTGTAGAGATAAATTTATCACACTCAATTTTGCCACGCTTCCTCTTATGCGGACAAATTAAATGTGACTAACTAATTTTCATACTTTTAAGCGTGGACAAATTATTAGTTTGTCCACATTTATATCTGCAAACTTTTTTTAAAATACATATTTGAGTATAAAAACTCGACACTTGTAATTGTAACTAATTTTTACATTTTTATAAGTGCGAATAAACATAAAACTTTTTTACGCACTTGCTAAAAGCATGTAAAAATAGCGTGTACAGTTGACATTTTTTTTTGTAGTGGAGGTACAAAAGAACATAGGTCATCCATGATACCAAAAAATTGTATGGTTTAGATTAAATTACAAAAGGGTATATAATTGGAATACTTTATGCATTTGGTGCATTCAAGATCAAACGTGGGACAGTATTTTGGGTAATTTTGGAAAATATATATATTTATTCAAATTAATTTTAATTTTATATTTAATTTAATATTCTAACAAATAATTAAATAATAAATGCTAAATAATTTCAATTAATATACTTTCAAATTTAACAAAATCTTTCAAATAAGATGATGAAGATGTCGATGCATTTCATGTTAATCGTTCAATTCGTGGTGCATCTCGGATTTATCTATACAAATTCGTGTGCGTCACTATTAATCATCATCATGTTCATCGTTTATCTATGCATCGTGTTGCTGTTGTTATGCATCATCATCGTTCATAAACCATGTTCATCATTCATCGGCATTCATCATCTATCTATGCATCGAGTTGTCGCTGTTATGCATCGCTCATCATGTACATCGTGTTCATCACCGATTGCCATGCATCATCGTTTATATTCATGTTCATCCGGATTTAAACTGAACATCATCATCTTCATTCAAGGATTTAAACTAAACATCATCATCTTCATTCAAATTCGAACATTCCAGACCATGCATCATCTTTAATTCTAAAATGAATATTCTTCCTAATTCGAAAAGAATACATCACCATGTTCATCATTGATTTATCATCATTTCGATCCATGCATGGTCATGGTTGTCGACGACAACAACAAGAGGAGAGAGTTAATGGCAACCGAGAGAGAAAGAGAGGTAGGAGACGGCGACGTCGGCGTGGCCGCATTAGCTGGTGGTCTAGTGGTGGTAGTAGTCTTCAATAGGCCGAGAGAGATATATATATATAGAGAGAGAGAGAGAGAGAGGAGAGAAATGTGGAGATAAATATGGAATTTTGTTTAATGTGATGATTTACTTACATATTTCAAATCTCATAATTATCTTTTTTTTTTTAATTTTAATATAAATTAAATTATTCCCTAAATGCCCTTAGTGCACCTTGAAAGGATTATCAGATGCATAAAAGTTATCAATTGAACATATATATATATATATATATATATATATATATATATATATATATATATATATATAGATTGAGGTTCTATGGGGCACCATATGCATCGGGAACCAAATGAGAACCAAAAATGCATTGCTTGTTTACAAATGGTGCATTAAGGGCATTTTGGGAATGTTTAATAATATATTGTTAAATTATAAGATTTAATTTAATATTTATCATTTATTTAGGAAACTAAATAAAATATTGGTTGTTTCAAACATGATGCACAATAGCAATGCATCACGACAATGATGAACACTTTGAAAACGTTGATGAACACGTTTAAATTTCAGAGATGCATCACGAAATTAATACGTTTAAATGTCGAAATGCATCACGATTATGGTGATGCACAGTGATGGAACAAAGACGAGGATGAATATGGCCGAAATGCATCACGATTTTGGTGATGCATAATGATGGAACAAAGACGAGGATGAATATGGTCGAAATGCATCATGTTTGAAATTGAATTGGATGAAGATGCATCGTGTTTGAAGACGAATCCAATAAATTGGATGAAGATGCATCATCTTTGTTTTGATTCGGATAGAATATTTTCTGAACTGAAGCATCTTTCGATTTTGCCCTTCCGTGCGCGAGAATTTATGCACCCGTGCACCCATTTTCAAGTTAATTATCCTTTTGCCACTGCAATCTAAACCATTAAAATTCAAGAATTAACGGTGCATACAAGTTCCCAAAGTACACAATGCATACAGGTGCCCCATAGAACCTGACCCTATATATATATATATATATATATATATATATATATATATATATATATATATATATATATATATATATATATATATATATATATATATATATATATATATAGTTATAAAAGGACAATTATTTATGGATGATGAATTCTTTTCTTCTTTTACCAAGTGTGCAAGCAACATCAAATAGTAATTTCATTAAATAGGGAATAGTGATTTTTTTTGTATATAAATAGGTTCATCAAGATTTATCAATGGCATGAATTTGAAGAGAAAATATATGCATCAAAAAGGGTTTTCACAACTCTTGGTGATTTCTTAATATCTGAGTTTCTGTTAGATTATAACACGTTATCAGCACGAGGAGCTCAATATCTCAACCAAATCAAGAATCACCCTTCACTCAAGGTATGAAATAAATTGAAAACAAAATATATGGTTAAAGACCATAATTAACAACTAAATGACTACATATTGGATACAAGGACTACTAACGTTTACTAAACTTTTATTTATATATACTAACATTTATTCTTTTTCTTATTCTTATTACTAACATTTATGGAAAGCTAAGCCTCCTACTTATTTATGTTAACTAACATCTATTTATTGTTACTAACATTTACTTTCCGCAACTAACATTTATTTATGCAATCTAACATTTATTTTCTGTTTACTAACATTTATTTACGCAATCTAACAATCTGACATTTATTTAATTTATGAATACTAACAATTATGATTATTGATTCTTTTACATATCTTATATTTAATCCGTCATTAAACTTATTTATACACATCCTTTATGTCAATAACATTTTTCTTAAATTACATTTCTAATCATCATTTTTATATTAAAGAGACATTATCCTCCAAATCTTTTTTTTTTATAAAATCCACAACGGATTTATAACCGTTGAACGGTTATATTTTCGACCGTTTAATGGTCGAATTTTTTTCTATAAATATCCGATACTAAACCTCATTATTTCACAAACTACATTCTCCTACCTTCCTTTAAAAATAAAAAATTTTTTTACTTAGTTGAAGGCGGATGAAGATGCTAAGCCCGTTTTTAATTTTTATCAGTGTATTGATTTTGGCACTCTTCTATTGTTTGTTCCAACTACCATGGGATGAGATGTATCTTTTCTGATTATGTTTTCATTTATTCTCTCATTTTATTGTATTGCAGTTCTTATTGAAATAAATTAGTGTTGATTTTATGTTGTTTTAAAAATTCTTTTTTACAGTCTCAATGGCAAATATTGAGAAGATACTATTTGCTGCATTAGACGTAAATGGCTGGGTAGACCCTCTTTAGGGATTGGAAATCTAATATTACGTAAAATTTCTTTATATCTCTGATTTTTTTTTTTGAATCTTGATTTCAGAAAAATGAAATTCATCAGAGCACTCACTAAAGCAGCTAGAGATACCGACAAAAGAATTGTCGATATAAAGAAACTCATAGAGAAATATAGCCTTAAAAGGGAAAAAATCTCTAAGAAGCTTATTGCATGTCCATGTGACAAAAGGCGAAAATTGCTCATGAAACAAATAATCGTATCCGGAAACATAAATTTTTGGACATCGATACATGAATCAATATTGCTTAACAGAAAGCTAATTTATGATACTATAGATTTAATCGCTATGTAAAATTTTCCAGTACCACGAATGTAAAGCTAGTTCTTCCCAGGATCCTGAAGATCTTTGTTTTAGATATGGAATGATTGGCCATTGGCCAAGAACTTGTCGCACATCGCCTCATTTCTCTAAGCTGTATCAGGATTCTCTTAAAAGAAAAATAAAGGAAGTCAACTTTACTGATCTTTCTGATAAATTAAATTAATTATAAAGCAAAGAAATATGTTGACTTTTAACGATATGCCCCAAAATTGATATAAAACTCAAACTATGGTAATAGAGAATAAGAATTTTATGTGTATCATGAATGTAAAACATATACTTAAAAATCTACGAACATTTGGTTCTGTTTATATTATACATATATGAATATGATTGAATCACACATGGTAATCAAAAGGAAATATTATGATATTGGAACATTGAGTTTATGACATAACAGATTAGACCATCCAGGAACAACAATGATGCAAAATGATATTGAATGTACACATAAGGCATTCATCGAAAGACCAGAAGATTCCTCAAAAGGTAAAATGTTTCTATGTATATATCTTATTATTTTGAGAAAACTTTATGAAACATTTACCAACAAATCAAACTATACGTAGCCATAAACCATAAGTTCATGTACCATGACAACTTTATAGTTTAGCATGATCAGTTGAACCATCCCGGTTAAATACTAATAATAATTTATATGGGTAATCATTGAATAACCAGAAGATTATTTAAAAGCTTGATACAATGATTTTACATGTTATTTTGCTCTCAATAAAATTATTAACCATAACTACAAATATGGTTTATATATATAGATATTAAAGGGAAAGAGAAAGAGAAAGAAGCAAATTTTACAGATCTCCCCAATGACCCATTCAGCCCCGTAAAATAATAATATAAACTCAATAATAAGATAACATTAATAACAACAACATAGTATTAATAACCACAACACATAAAACAATAAAACTCACAAATGAAAATCATTTGTCAGTTTTAGATGGCTGACCCTTTTCAAAAACATCTCGAGAGGGAGCAGAATTAACTTCTGGTTGTTGGGACTCTACTGGCTCCTGAGGCTGTGGTGGTTGAGGAGGTTGCATTGGCACTGCATTCCTTTCTATCCAATAGCGATATGGCGGCATACTTGGTGGAGGAGGGACTGCGAATCCCCAGCTATGGGTTACAGTCCTTATAAGAAAAGACTGTCATCGTATAAATCTATCAATATATAACATATGGGTATGAATATCGTCCAGATAGAACCCCAATCGATCATTACTTCTAACATAAGTGCGTTCCTGTCGTGGTACCATTATGAGTTCTCTAAGATCCGACTGATCTAGTCGTCTTTTCTGCCTTCTTTCCTCTCGATTATTAAAAGACTCCATAGAAAGATTTAGGTCGAAATCTTCTCGGCTTTGTTCTTGTTGTTTTCCTGGCTCCATGGATGTGTGTATGTGTTTAGATGGTTTGTTGTATTGATTTCTTTCACGCCGAGCTTTCTTATATACTACTAGCTTGAATAAACTTAAGCGTATCTCGTACGCCAAATAGAATAAAAAGGTTCTAATATTTATTTGTGATATTACCAATTCGCATTAAGCCAACAAGTTATCATACTTTCTCTCCATACGAAATGATATTTGGTCAAGAATCAAATATATCACATCTATTTTTTTTATTAAATAGTAAATATTCTGAATTGCTTCACAAAACCGCATAAAGATGAGTACTCAAAAGAATGTTGGGAAATTATGTTGGGTATGAAATCCCCTTTATTATAAAATAAAATGAATCACTAACAGTTGATGTCATTACGACACATTGTGCTAGTTGCCATTTTAAAAGGGCAATATTTCCAACATCAGGGGGAGAGAATAAACAAATTTATAAGCTGTAATGAATTATCATATTGATCCTCGTAATAAAAAGTACTGGGATAATTCATTTACATATTTTTGGCAAATCTGTTGGGAGATACATTTACTGATTTAAAGAAAGTAACCAAGTCGCATATTTGGTTATTAATGCTTCAGTAAATATTGATATTTTCAGAAATGAAGATTATTATTGATTAATGAGCCTAAGACATGCCAGAAGCATGATAGACAGTCGATTCCAAAGAAAAGTATTCTAAAAATAATAATAATGATAATAATAATAATAGACATGATGGTTCTAGAAGAACCTCAGGCGCCTGAATGAAAATAAGGAGATCTCAATAAAATTATATCATGTCTAAAAACTATATGGAAACGAAATAAAATCGACGTCGATGATATTTATCTATTAGCACTATATTTAAAAAACGATGATTATGAATATTAGTCTGCAGACATGTTCTCTTAGAGAAAAGGAGACTACTAGATGTGTAGGATGTACGCATAAAGTTATGGATGAAAATTTCATAAAACTCCATATTTTCCAAATCTATACGTAAAGAAAATAGTATAGATGATTAGAGTGATTTTACCACACATATCAAACATACTATACTTGGTTTTCACTTGTAGTATAAATACAATATATTGATGTATCAATGATGGTGCAAATAATATGAAATTTTTCTCTCTAAATCTACTACTTTTACACATATCATAAAGTAGTCTGTACACATGAAGTTGTACAAACATATGTATAGAGATTAATTTAGTGCATATATAATGCACACAAATATTTAAGGAAATATTCTCCTATGGTGGATACAGTTATAACAAATATATTAATCTATCAATAAAGATAGATTTGATATGCGTCTATTTTATTCTAAAAGTCCTACTTATACAGAGATTCCTTGAAGGATATAAAATTTTTGAAACATGTCTCGAGATTTAACCTATGAGCTCATAGTTACAATGCAATAAGCATGTATTATGATTACATTGCTAAAAGACAGAAGTATGCTACATAATTATACAACATGTCATGAATATAGTTATGGTCTATTTATAAGACTAACTTGACATATACAATTTTATGAAATCCTCGAAGGATTTATTTAAAAATGCCAGAAGCATTAAAATTAAAACCCAAAGAAATGTATTCAAAGATCTTTAGAAATAATCTACGTTGATGATCTAAACACAAGGAAATTGAAGAAGTAATTGTGTTTTCTAAAGAAAGAATTCGAAATAAAAGACCTTGGAAGACCAAATATTGTCTTGGTTTACGAATTGAACATATACATAATAGTATAATTGTGCATCAATCAAATTATACGGAGAAGGTCTTAAAGTGTTTCAATATTGACAAAACGAATTCTTTAAGCACACCTATGGTGGTTAGATCGCTTAAACGTTGAATAAAATCCATATCATCCTTGTGAAGAAAATGAGGAATTTCTTGGTCCAGAAGTACCATATCTTAGTGCAATTGGAGCTTTAATGTGTCTTATAAACTGTACAAGACCTGACATTTCTTTTGCAGTAAATCTGTTGGCAATATTTAGTTCAGCTCCCACCAAACGACATTGGATAGGAGTCAAACACATTTTCCGATGCCTTCAAGGAACCACTAATTTGGGATTATTTTATTCTAACAATTCAAAAGAAGGTTTACTTGGATATGTAGATGCAGGTTACTTATCTGATCCACACAAAGCAAAATCTCAAACAGGATACGTGTTTTTAAATGGTGGTACTGCAATTTCCTGGCGTTCTCAGAAACAAACACGTGTTACAACATCCTCAAATCATGCTGAAATTATTGAACTACACGAAGCTAGTAGGGAAAGTATGAAAGAAGGATATATCAAGAGTGACAGAACCAAACATATTCCACCAAGATTTTTCGCTTACACGCAAGATCTCATATAGGACAATCAGATTGAAATGAAATACATTCAGTCTAGTAACAATTCAGCAGATCTCTTTACAAAGGCACTTCACAAAGCGATTTTCAGAAAACACGTCCACAACATTGGAATGCGACATGTACAAAACATGTGATGATTTTCAGATGGCAATATGAGGGGGAGTCAACCAATCGCTGTACTCTTTTTCCCTTGACTAAAGTTTTTTCCCACTGGGTTTTTCTTTAGCAAGGTTTTTAATGAGGCAGCATTTCGTGGTTGAACTCTTACTAAAATTATCATCCAAGGGGGAGTGTTATAAAAGGACAATTATTTATGGATGATGAATTCTTTTCTTCTTTTACCAAGTGTGCAAGCAACATCAAATAGTAATTTCATTAAATAGGGAATAGTGATTTTTTTTGTATATAAATAGGTTCATCAAGATTTATCAATGGCATGAATTTGAAGAGAAAATATATGCATCAAAAAGGGTTTTCACAACTCTTGGTGATTTCTTAATATCTGAGTTTCTGTTAGATTATAACACGTTATCAGCACGAGGAGCTCAATATCTCAACCAAATCAAGAATCACCCTTCACTCAAGGTATGAAATAAATTGAAAACAAAATATATGGTTAAAGACCATAATTAACAACTAAATGACTACATATTGGATACAAGGACTACTAACGTTTACTAAACTTTTATTTATATATACTAACATTTATTCTTTTTCTTATTCTTATTACTAACATTTATGGAAGGCTAAGCCTCCTACTTATTTATGTTAACTAACATCTATTTATTGTTACTAACATTTACTTTCCGCAACTAACATTTATTTATGCAATCTAACATTTATTTTCTGTTTACTAACATTTATTTACGCAATCTAACAATCTGACATTTATTTAATTTATGAATACTAACAATTATGATTATTGATTCTTTTACATATCTTATATTTAATCCGTCATTAAACTTATTTATACACATCCTTTATGTCAATAACATTTTTCTTAAATTACATTTCTAATCATCATTTTTATATTAAAGAGACATTATCCTCCAAATCTTTTTTTTATAAAATCCACAACGGATTTATAACCGTTGAACGGTTATATTTTCGACCGTTTAATGGTCGAATTTTTTTCTATAAATATCCGATACTAAACCTCATTATTTCACAAACTACATTCTCCTACCTTCCTTTAAAAATAAAAAAAAATTTTTTTACTTAGTTGAAGGCGGATGAAGATGCTAAGCCCGTTTTTAATTTTTATCAGTGTATTGATTTTGGCACTCTTCTATTGTTTGTTCCAACTACCATGGGATGAGATGTATCTTTTCTGATTATGTTTTCATTTATTCTCTCATTTTATTGTATTGCAGTTCTTATTGAAATAAATTAGTGTTGATTTTATGTTGTTTTAAAAATTCTTTTTTACAGTCTCAATGGCAAATATTGAGAAGATACTATTTGCTGCATTAGACGTAAATGGCTGGGTAGACCCTCTTTAGGGATTGGAAATCTAATATTACGTAAAATTTCTTTATATCTCTGATTTTTTTTTTTGAATCTTGATTTCAGAAAAATGAAATTCATCAGAGCACTCACTAAAGCAGCTAGAGATACCGACAAAAGAATTGTCGATATAAAGAAACTCATAGAGAAATATAGCCTTAAAAGGGAAAAAATCTCTAAGAAGCTTATTGCATGTCCATGTGACAAAAGGCGAAAATTGCTCATGAAACAAATAATCGTATCCGGAAACATAAATTTTTGGACATCGATACATGAATCAATATTGCTTAACAGAAAGCTAATTTATGATACTATAGATTTAATCGCTATGTAAAATTTTCCAGTACCACGAATGTAAAGCTAGTTCTTCCCAGGATCCTGAAGATCTTTGTTTTAGATATGGAATGATTGGCCATTGGCCAAGAACTTGTCGCACATCGCCTCATTTCTCTAAGCTGTATCAGGATTCTCTTAAAAGAAAAATAAAGGAAGTCAACTTTACTGATCTTTCTGATAAATTAAATTAATTATAAAGCAAAGAAATATGTTGACTTTTAACGATATGCCCCAAAATTGATATAAAACTCAAACTATGGTAATAGAGAATAAGAATTTTATGTGTATCATGAATGTAAAACATATACTTAAAAATCTACGAACATTTGGTTCTGTTTATATTATACATATATGAATATGATTGAATCACACATGGTAATCAAAAGGAAATATTATGATATTGGAACATTGAGTTTATGACATAACAGATTAGACCATCCAGGAACAACAATGATGCAAAATGATATTGAATGTACACATAAGGCATTCATCGAAAGACCAGAAGATTCCTCAAAAGGTAAAATGTTTCTATGTATATATCTTATTATTTTGAGAAAACTTTATGAAACATTTACCAACAAATCAAACTATACGTAGCCATAAACCATAAGTTCATGTACCATGACAACTTTATAGTTTAGCATGATCAGTTGAACCATCCCGGTTAAATACTAATAATAATTTATATGGGTAATCATTGAATAACCAGAAGATTATTTAAAAGCTTGATACAATGATTTTACATGTTATTTTGCTCTCAATAAAATTATTAACCATAACTACAAATATGGTTTATATATATAGATATTAAAGGGAAAGAGAAAGAGAAAGAAGCAAATTTTACAGATCTCCCCAATGACCCATTCAGCCCCGTAAAATAATAATATAAACTCAATAATAAGATAACATTAATAACAACAACATAGTATTAATAACCACAACACATAAAACAATAAAACTCACAAATGAAAATCATTTGTCAGTTTTAGATGGCTGACCCTTTTCAAAAACATCTCGAGAGGGAGCAGAATTAACTTCTGGTTGTTGGGACTCTACTGGCTCCTGAGGCTGTGGTGGTTGAGGAGGTTGCATTGGCACTGCATTCCTTTCTATCCAATAGCGATATGGCGGCATACTTGGTGGAGGAGGGACTGCGAATCCCCAGCTATGGGTTACAGTCCTTATAAGAAAAGACTGTCATCGTATAAATCTATCAATATATAACATATGGGTATGAATATCGTCCAGATAGAACCCCAATCGATCATTACTTCTAACATAAGTGCGTTCCTGTCGTGGTACCATTATGAGTTCTCTAAGATCCGACTGATCTAGTCGTCTTTTCTGCCTTCTTTCCTCTCGATTATTAAAAGACTCCATAGAAAGATTTAGGTCGAAATCTTCTCGACTTTGTTCTTGTTGTTTTCCTGGCTCCATGGATGTGTGTATGTGTTTAGATGGTTTGTTGTATTGATTTCTTTCACGCCGAGCTTTCTTATATACTACTAGCTTGAATAAACTTAAGCGTATCTCGTACGCCAAATAGAATAAAAAGGTTCTAATATTTATTTGTGATATTACCAATTCGCATTAAGCCAACAAGTTATCATACTTTCTCTCCATACGAAATGATATTTGGTCAAGAATCAAATATATCACATCTATTTTTTTTATTAAATAGTAAATATTCTGAATTGCTTCACAAAACCGCATAAAGATGGGTACTCAAAAGAATGTTGGGAAATTATGTTGGGTATGAAATCCCCTTTATTATAAAATAAAATGAATCACTAACAGTTGATGTCATTACGACACATTGTGCTAGTTGCCATTTTAAAAGGGCAATATTTCCAACATCAGGGGGAGAGAATAAACAAATTTATAAGCAGTAATGAATTATCATATTGATCCTCGTAATAAAAGGTACTGGGATAATTCATTTACATATTTTTGGCAAATCTGTTGGGAGATACATTTACTGATTTAAAGAAAGTAACCAAGTCGCATATTTGGTTATTAATGCTTCAGTAAATATTGATATTTTCAGAAATGAAGATTATTATTGATTAATGAGCCTAAGACATGCCAGAAGCATGATAGACAGTCGATTCCAAAGAAAAGTATTCTAAAAATAATAATAATGATAATAATAATAATAGACATGATGGTTCTAGAAGAACCTCAGGCGCCTGAATGAAAATAAGGAGATCTCAATAAAATTATATCATGTCTAAAAACTATATGGAAACGAAATAAAATCGACGTCGATGATATTTATCTATTAGCACTATATTTAAAAAACGATGATTATGAATATTAGTCTGCAGACATGTTCTCTTAGAGAAAAGGAGACTACTAGATGTGTAGGATGTACGCATAAAGTTATGGATGAAAATTTCATAAAACTCCATATTTTCCAAATCTATACGTAAAGAAAATAGTATAGATGATTAGAGTGATTTTACCACACATATCAAACATACTATACTTGGTTTTCACTTGTAGTATAAATACAATATATTGATGTATCAATGATGGTGCAAATAATATGAAATTTTTCTCTCTAAATCTACTACTTTTACACATATCATAAAGTAGTCTGTACACATGAAGTTGTACAAACATATGTATAGAGATTAATTTAGTGCATATATAATGCACACAAATATTTAAGGAAATATTCTCCTATGGTGGATACAGTTATAACAAATATATTAATCTATCAATAAAGATAGATTTGATATGCGTCTATTTTATTCTAAAAGTCCTACTTATACAGAGATTCCTTGAAGGATATAAAATTTTTGAAACATGTCTCGAGATTTAACCTATGAGCTCATAGTTACAATGCAATAAGCATGTATTATGATTACATTGCTAAAAGACAGAAGTATGCTACATAATTATACAACATGTCATGAATATAGTTATGGTCTATTTATAAGACTAACTTGACATATACAATTTTATGAAATCCTCGAAGGATTTATTTAAAAATGCCAGAAGCATTAAAAGTAAAACCCAAAGAAATGTATTCAAAGATCTTTAGAAATAATCTACGTTGATGATCTAAACACAAGGAAATTGAAGAAGTAATTGTGTTTTCTAAAGAAAGAATTCGAAATAAAAGACCTTGGAAGACCAAATATTGTCTTGGTTTACGAATTGAACATATACATAATAGTATAATTGTGCATCAATCAAATTATACGGAGAAGGTCTTAAAGTGTTTCAATATTGACAAAACGAATTCTTTAAGCACACCTATGGTGGTTAGATCGCTTAAACGTTGAATAAAATCCATATCATCCTTGTGAAGAAAATGAGGAATTGCTTGGTCCAGAAGTACCATATCTTAGTGCAATTGGAGCTTTAATGTGTCTTATAAACTGTACAAGACCTGACATTTCTTTTGCAGTAAATCTGTTGGCAATATTTAGTTCAGCTCCCACCAAACGACATTGGATAGGAGTCAAACACATTTTCCGATGCCTTCAAGGAACCACTAATTTGGGATTATTTTATTCTAACAATTCAAAAGAAGGTTTACTTGGATATGTAGATGCAGGTTACTTATCTGATCCACACAAAGCAAAATCTCAAACAGGATACGTGTTTTTAAATGGTGGTACTGCAATTTCCTGGCGTTCTCAGAAACAAACACGTGTTACAACATCCTCAAATCATGCTGAAATTATTGAACTACACGAAGCTAGTAGGGAAAGTATGAAAGAAGGATATATCAAGAGTGACAGAACCAAACATATTCCACCAAGATTTTTCGCTTACACGCAAGATCTCATAAAGGACAATCAGATTGAAATGAAATACATTCAGTCTAGTAACAATTCAGCAGATCTCTTTACAAAGGCACTTCACAAAGCGATTTTCAGAAAACACGTCCACAACATTGGAATGCGACATGTACAATACATGTGATGATTTTCAGATGGCAATATGAGGGGGAGTCAACCAATCGCTGTACTCTTTTTTCCTTGACTAAAGTTTTTTCCCACTGGGTTTTTCTTTAGCAAGGTTTTTAATGAGGCAGCAATTCGTGGTTGAACTCTTACTAAAATTATCATCCAAGGGGGAGTGTTATAAAAGGACAATTATTTATGGATGATGAATTCTTTTCTTCTTTTACCAAGTGTGCAAGCAACATCAAATAGTAATTTCATTAAATACGGAATAGTGATTTTTTTTGTATATAAATAGGTTCATCAAGATTTATCAATGGCATGAATTTGAAGAGAAAATATATGCATCAAAAACGGTTTTCACAACTCTTGGTGATTTCTTAATATCTGAGTTTCTGTTAGATTATAACATATATATATATATATATATATATATATATATATATATTTATATATATATATATATATATATATATATATATATATATATATATATATATATATATATATATATATATATATATATATATATATATATATATATATATATATATATATATATATATATTACTCTATTATAAAGCGCCTAAAACAGTTATGTTGAAAATTCAATGTAGCCAATCACAGTGGCTTCCTTCTCATATCATCCAAAGCGGTTTTCAGTTTCATCCTCCGCTGCATAATCTGTTTTGCTTTGTTTTATCTTCTACGTTTCCGTCTTTTAACTGCTTCATAGGCAAATCCAGGTTTTCTATGTTTGCTCTACCCATGATTCAATCGTATATTTCAATGTTTTATTTCAACCTTCGATTGAGTTCCAATCCCCAGACCTGCGATTTTGTTCCAATCCCCAGACCTTCGATTGCTTCTTCGTTCTGTTGAAAATTAAGGATGTCCAATGCGGGTGCTCCAATTCATGGTTACCACAAGGACTGTTCCAGGTTTCTTCTTCTAAACTTCCATTCAGTTGCTCCCAATTCCACTTTCATTTTCACAAATTTTCATCCTTGCAATTTCAGAAATTTTTGTTTCCATCAACGATTCTTCAACTTCGTTTGGTTTGGAACTGATTTAGTAGGTCAATTCAAAGGTAATCAATTATTCAGTTTGAGAGTAGTATTTTTATGACTATACATGACCTTTACTAAAACTTCAAATTATCTAAATACTTTGACAACTGTTAAGCATCATTGTTGTGTACTTGACATAACTTAACAACATGACATTACTTGACTTATCGTATCTGGATACTATAAAGCATAAACTTATTTAATAACAGTCTTTAAACTTTGTAAGTTGTCGTTTTAGCTTCACGTCTCTATCCGGTTTATTTCATTTGTCGTTCGGCTCGATTTGGTTAATCTTCATTGATGTGTTATATAACGTTATTGTATGTTTCTCCTTAGCAGGTAGGCATAGCAACGGGGTTGGGGATGAGAGAGGATACCATTCCCCATCTCCCGTTCCCAACTCCCATTTCCATTCACCGCCCTGCTACATCCTTGCCCCTATTGGGGATCGGGGAATCCTTCGAACTTAAAATACCAATTTATGTTGAATGATGTTCTTTTATATCTTAAATTTACTCGTGTTTAATTCTCTAAACTAATGCGCATGTCATCATGAAATTCTGTAGCTTTTGTTGGAGACAGCAGTTTCATCGGGCATATCCTGAAGAATTTCTTAAAAAATCTGATGCTAGGTAATTTTGTGCAGTGTTTACTAATCTTCCCATTTATCACTATAAAAATTATAGTACTGTTGATTACTTAGGGGATTTATTTTCAACTTGTTCCTGCACCTCTGGTTTTTGCTCATCTAGAGCCTACTTTATCAGGTCATTAAAAGATTCCATTGCTTTTGTTATGTTTGATATTGATATGGTGAGAAATGAAGACACATTCTGCATCCTGTTTAGTAGCTGCAAATAAAAAAATTAGGATGACCCACAAAATGTAATAGAGGATATGATCAAATTGTGTAGAAGAAAAACACCTTAGTTATTTAATTTGTGGTTTTTTTCAATGTTCGTTTTGCTATTCTTAAATTTGAACAAGCAAGTTGACACTTGGTTCATCGTTTATGGAAGTTGGATGTGTTACAAATCACATAGGATTCACAGTGGATGTATAGTAAAATGTTAGATTCACCTGAATATTATTTTTGTTTTTTCTTTTATTTCAATCAAAATTGAGACTAACAATTAATATATCTAATCTTCTTCCCATATACAATTTGATAATAACTTATGGCCAAGATTTCTTTCTCTTCTTTTTTTTTGGGCTCATTTAATCATGGATGTACGATTCTTTGCTCTGCTCCCACTTGCTTGCTTGTGCATCGGGGGTGTGTGATTGCATTCTTATGCTTATCACATATCACACTTTAAGCTGTTATGGATTTTAATGCCATAACGATTAACATTTGTATTTATCTTCAGGGGTAAAGGTGAATACCAAATTGATTTTGTACCAGCTCCAAGGATCACCAAAGCAGACAAAACCAATGATAAACGGTATATGTACTGGTTATTTCATTGATGAACATTCTGCTCATGTAGCTTCTTTAGACCATGCTTTACAAAGTGATTCTTTAATGTTAATTAGGTGTAACAACCTAGCTTTTTACTTAACTTTAATTCTGTCTTTGATTCAATAATGTAATTTTATTAGATTATTTGTATTGTAATTTTAATTAGGTAATGAGAATATTTAATCAATATAAGTTATATTAGAAATGATAAAAAGTAAAGATAAGTTAGTTAACTAAAAAAGAATCAGATATTGAGGGATCAAAAGCGACAATTTCATAAAGTTGAAAATAAGAAGACATAAAGTCTTTTAATTCCTCATTATCACACATTAAGCAAAAAAATCAATTCTCTCTCTTCTTTCTCTCACTACCATACGGCCAATCTCCAAAATTGATCAAAGAATTCATAAATTGTCCATTAATTGAAGATTCAATACAAGAAAGAGTTACAACAATCAACAAACATCATCAATCTACAAAGATTTGAGGTAATAGATTCTTTAAATTTCGAAATATATGTATGTTTAGTTCGGTTTGTGTAAAAACCGAAAACAAGAATTTAAAACATGAAAATTTGTAATGCATGTATAGATTTTTAGTAGATTATGATAAATCTAAGTTATTAGAAGTAGTAGAAACAAAAATCAGTGATTAATTCGTCCAAATGAGTTCAAAATCTGAGTTTTTGTGCAAAAAGGGTGTTCTTAAAGAAAAGTGTTGAACTTGGATGATTTTGGACGGATTAAAGTGTTTCGATAGGGAAAAATGATATAAAAACAACCCAATAATGATAATATATCAATATAATGCATTGCATGTTAATATAAATGAATTTAGTGAATTTTATGTAAAAACCCGTATGCATAAAAGTTAAGAACATGAAGAACAAATCTGGGAAAATATGAACATGTGGGATCCGAATTCGGCTGAGTCCGAATTCGGATAAGAAGCACCAATTCGGATATGATGCTCATTTTCGGACCCATGATTTCGGATAACCAATTTCGGATATCCCAATTTCGGATGAAACATTTCGGGTGAAAGGTAGTCCGAACTCGGATAACCGAGTTCGGATGGTGTATTTCGGATCACTTATATTCGGTTCAGCCCGGTCCGAATCCGGGTCCCCAATCCGGATTGATCCGAATCCGGGTTTATCCGAATTCAATATATTTTGATATTTTAATTAAATAAATGATTATATATATATATATATATAGAAAGCTTTTGAGAATATAATGAAACAAAGAATATAAATAAATAAAAGGTTTATAAGATTAACAGTTATCAGTATCAGATATAATTAAAGACTTTATGACTAAAAGATGATGAAATTCCATGATATTGATATGATAAATTCTGGTCAGGTTCAAATAAATCTGAACAAAAGATTGAAAGATACTGAAAGTGGGACACTGATTAGAAAAGAAAAGCCAGAGATCAGATAGATCAAGATTAAAGATAAATCCTGGGATAACTCAGGTGGTGGATATAAATCTGCTTGATAAAGACTACAGAAACGGTGAGTTATAGATATTCAGTTTTTCATGCTAGACTTCCGATTGAGATATATTGTTGATGACAGTTTATTTGACATTCATGAATGCTCAGCTGGATTGTGACCTGTGCACACCATGGTTCGGTGATGCCCTGTGGATCATGATAGCTAATTTGACTTATCATTTCACATGACAATTGTATTTATAGTTCAATTTCATATGTTATTGCTATCATGACTTTGATCACTATGCTTTCTTTATTGATCGCATCATTTGACATATTGATTCAGCTTAGAATAATTAGCTTTATCGGTCTATTGTTCTAGACCTAGCTATGTCACCAGTTCTATTGAACTTGGTATTGATATTCCGATGTTTCCCCATGAAGACCGCTGGTAGCTAGCCCAGCATGAGTGGATAGCTTCCACTAAAAGCGTGAGCGTGGGCTGAACATCATCCGATTCCCTGAGTTCTATGTCTCAATCATTGAGTGGCTGTAGCGGCAGTCCAGACATATCACGCTTTGACCCATGATCCGCTTGATTAATGCATGTAACCTGAAAATCTATATTCTCACTAAGCCTTGCTTACCAGTTGTTGTTTAATATTTTACAGGAAAAGATAAAGGAAAGTCACCTGCAGGACCTAGTTCTTAGGTCTTACAAGATCAAGATTGAAGTATTCTATAGACCACTACTCAACAAAAACCCTTCGGTACTGATTGGCAGAAGATACTTGTGGTGGTCTGGGTAGATTTGAATTGATCATATGATGACATGTATTAGATTAGATGGTACCCTTTATTAGTTTATTTTAAAAATTGTAATCTGAACTAAAATTGTATTAAACTTATCCTAATGTTTGTACTTGTAATCTGAAATTCCGCAACTTAAATTACTCTATCTTAGTTATGATTGATATCGTGTTGCATGATGTGGGACCTAGACTCTGAGGACTGCCCCGTAAGGGGAGGTCTTCACAGGATGGTATCAGAGCCCATAGTTTGAGTGAATCAAGTATTACGTTAGTATACTTGGTCTCAAACTGAAGCAATACATATGTATCAATCATCTAGGTGGTTTGAATTGAGATAGGATGTACAGACTGTTAGGATGGGGAAAAAGGGTACATAGATCTAAGTCTATAAACTGATAGTTAAATGATTTTAATTTTCAGTAGAAGATGTCAGGATCAGGATCAGGTGACATACCAAGCAACATGAACCCACAACAAATGTATGAAATGATGCAACAACTACTAGCTCAGCATTCTGAACAACAAAATAAGTAT